>OZ025293.1:407288545-407766045 GCA_964019185.1 Maratus speculifer
TCATCTGTTATCAGAATATAATTTAATATTAAATTAGAATTTATAAATGCATAAACTAATTAAGGGATTAGGAACAAGCACAATGGAAGAAAAATTTGAAGCATCACCGATGGACAGACGGCGCATTAAAAAAGTGGATATCAAATGCATGGGATTATAAATATACTCGTTCGAAACAATTTTCACAAAAATCAAAGAAAGAAAGTTATTCAAATGATCTGAAATCCGTGAGAAAGAAAGGAAGAATGAAAAATCTGAATTCTCGTTAGTTCGAATTAAACGAAGTCAAAAGAAAATGAGTTCGAATTAATGAAAAAGTTTAACATTATTCTGCCATTGAAAATTTCGGGACTTCATCTTTAGTTCGAATTAAGCGAAGATTCGAATTATCGGATTTCGAATTAATGAGAGTCGACTGTATAATAAAATTACTTAAGCTATTGTTGACATGAAAGAAATCCTTCTAAGGGGAGAATTCCACCTCTTTGAAAGCAATTTTGGACATTTGATAGATTGGTGCAAAAATGCAAAGAAAATTTTGAGGGATGTTGGGCGGAGGGGTGTCTGGAAAATTTAGTAATCTGACATTTTGTTTATTTAAACTCTTGGAGTTTGTTCTTGAATTGTTATGCAAAAGTGACATAAAATGAAACGTGAGCTTATATCATATAAGCATTTGAAAGTCGCATAAATGAAGTTGTTGAAACTGTCTTTCAAGAATCAAATTTTTTTTTAGCCATTAAAAATCCAAAGTGAAGGAAGTTCCTTTTTGGAATAGAATATTTTGTACTATTTATACAACATTTTTGGGTAATTTTTTCGATACTGTTTTCGAAAAGCATTTCTGAAACAAAAATCAATTTAGCGAGAGATTTTTATTTTATTTACTTTTTATTTATTTATTTATTGAAAAAAAGGGGGGGGGGATTTAACAGCTAAACCATTCAGAAAAATAATTTTTTTGGAAAATTAGTGGTTGTACTATAATTGATCAGATATATCAGGATTTACATCTTTAGCATTGTTAATACTTTCTAAATAAATAAAAAATAATAATAAATAAAAAAAATAACAATCATTGGTGCAGTTATATTTAATTGTATTGCATAGGTAGCTGTTAAAATGACACTTAAATTATAAGAGTTTTGCACCACTGTATAGATGGAAAAAAAATTGCACCTTTTTTCTCATTTCACATTTTCATGCCTGGCTATTGTTTCTATGTAATATTTAGTAATGTGCCTTATTATTATTATTATTTTTTTTTTTACAAGAAATTTAAAAGATTCATGGAATTTTTCCTTGTCTTTTTCTATTTTAGGTTGAGGAATACAACAGACTAAAAGAAGCTGAAAAACTTTCTTCTCGATATTCACAAGAATTAGATTCTGTGAATAAAGAACAAAAATCTGATCAAGACAGATGTGACAATGAAATACATAAAAAAGCTGAAGTAGAGTCAGAAATTAAACAAAAAAGAGCTGAACTTGAAGAAAATGTTCAAAGGCTTGAAACAGAAAAGATCACAGAATACATCAAGTAAGCTATTTCTATTTATTATTTATTTATTTTTAATGTTTACATATTTTTTTCAGTCTTTGATATAAATTTTTTTTATTTTTATTTTACAGTAGTAAACACTCTTATTAAATAGTTTGATAATATATTAAAAACTATTTTAAATGTACATTTATTTATCAAGTAGTGCATTAAGATGTCATAGCATTTAGATTTTAGTTCATATCTAGTTTCTTCGTGAAGTTGCATTTACTCATTATAAGAAAGGATAGCTATAAGAAAACAAAACACTATAAATATGACTAAAATTTAAATCTTTTTTTAACCATATTATTAGTGAGGAATGATAAAACTTGCATTAAATTTATATTCATATACTAGCAGCTTACCTGCAATTATGCTGGTCTGATTTTTCCAAGTGAGTCTTGAATCAAACGAAATATATTACGTATTTTAAGACTATATAGATTCCTATTTGTAATGAACTTCCTAGTAGCAAGAAAAAAAGTAACCATCATTGTGGTATTATATTTTCTAATGTATTAAACAAAATTTGAGGCATTAAACACTAACTTTTAGGTGATCGATTACAGCACAATTTAGTAGGAAAATAAAGCTGTTATGATTATGACAACAGGAATCATAATGTTTTTTAGTCGCTACAATACTGAAATGGAGTGCATTGCAGTGATTGCAGAGATTGTCAGTTGCATCAAAATAATATATAGGTGATTCATTCTCATTTGTTAGTTTTTCAATTCAAGGCTTCTCAACTTTTTAGCATGTGTAATTCTGGTAGTTTAAATGCTATATTTCATGAAATGCAAGTCTGCCGCAGTTTTTGATATTTCTATTCTAGCAGAGAAAATTCAGTTAACTGTAATAGTCATAAACAAGACTGTAGCTTCCACCATTAGTTAAAATACAGCACTCTTTTCAATACATAGAAAAAGCTCTCTTAATAAGGAAAAATAAATCCTTGTTTTAATTCCTGGAATTTATCTAAAAAAAAAGATAATTTTTAATAATTGGGTTCATAAAATTTAGAAATTATCTATTAGAATTTTAGTATTCATTATTAGTATTTATTATTTAATAGTCAACCATGCTACACCACAGCTTCAAATATGTCTACAATATTTAATAAGTAATAGGTTTCAAGCACAATTTCACTTTTGAAAAATTAGTTGTAAAATTGTATATGTCTACTATATTTTGTAATCCTTTTTTTTTTTTTCCCCGAGAAATAATTTTTTTCAGAAGGCATTTCTCTCAGCATGTATCTGAAATATGAGATATTTTCATAATTTAATTTCCTTATATACTCTTGAAAGCAAAGTACCAAACTACTATTGCTAAGTACATAACACATGCACAGATTTCCTAGAAATGCAACTTTATAACACTAAAGCTCTCTAAAGTAAATTTAAGAATATGAAATGTTGTATACTAGGGGAAAAAAAGATACTTCTGTCAATTTATACATTTTTTTATAGAAGACGAATAAAAATTTTCATGCCATATCTACGTTCCTCTTCTAACACATAATTTGAGAACCACTGTGTTAGCATATAATTCATAGTCAAAACATTGTCATTTATTTTTATTTTAGAAAAAATATTTTTTTAGCTGAACTAAATTTTCTTAACATAAATTTGTATTTCAGAACAATTGAGACAAGTTTAGAAGATCTGAAAGTTCAAGAAAAAGAAATGAAAGAAGTTGAAGAAGCCAAAAAGAGAGTTGCAGACATCAATGAAGAATTAATATCTATTATGAATGAATTGGTAGATGCTAAAGTGAGCTTTTTAATCAATTTTATTGACATACAATATTAGCTTATTTAAAGTTCAATTTTATTTTAGCTTAAAATTTTTTTTTAATAGATTTAAAACTTAGATTTTGTGCTGCATATTTTAACTAGTAGATTTTTTTTTATAAAATCATATTTAGCTTGATGTCTGTAATATATTCATTACAGTTCCTCTAAAACTTTCTTCATATCTGCTTTTGTTTTTATGTGCTTTTGTTAGGTCTTACATTTTGATCATTTCAAAACAATGTAATTTTAGCATTAATCATCTAAAAAAAAATTAATGTTTCAAAACTAACTTTATGTTCATCTTTATTTAACAATTTTTATAAAATGTAAGCATACATAGAAGTTTTTTTTTTCTAGGGATGTAACAAATAGTGATTTGACTTGATACTGAATATTTGGTTGAATTTTAGATTGAAAACCAAGCTTTTAAAAAATACAGTAAAATCCCGATAATTCAGATTAATTGGGACGAGCTCCAATCTGGATTATCCGGAGAATTAAAAAAAATGAAATAAAACATACTTACAGAAAATCACCATTATGTTAAACTTGTTGAATATCTACAGATAGTAAAAATATTTACCTTGTAATAAAAAAATTTGTAATTTTCTGCTGTATCAGTTTTCTATATCTTTTGCGAACCGTATGGTCATGCATCTGCTTGAGCATGAGTAGTTCGTTGGATCTAGTTTAAATAAGAGTTTAAGTAAAAAAGCTTAAGGTATTCTTCCGAAAAGATTTCAGAAAAAGCTTTTTTTAATTCAAAATACAACGAGGAAACAAGTTAATGTTATGGAAATTAGCTAATCGCTTCTTAAACGTGAAAGAAAAAAAAAAAAAAACGATCCAGATTAATGGGGTCTGAATTAGCAGGGTTCTACTGTACTTGCAAATTGACTACTTGTATAATTGTTTAATTTAGTAGTAGAAATAAATTAAAGACAAATTAAAATTATTTTATCTGTATTTTTTTTTTTTAATTAACAACTGCTGGCTATATTTTTGTGTTTTTCAAAACATTGATGAAGTTAATAAAATTTTTACAAACTCTATACATAAAATTATGTTATTCATAATTTAAATACGTCTAATTCCTATACATTTTACCTAATGCAAGAACTCATAATCACTGTCAAATGTGCTTTTTACATTAACTATTTTTAAACTAGAAAAACATGTTTCATTACAACAACAAAAAAAAATTGCTTTTATTCTTTTATGTTTATACACATACATGTCCAAATGACTTTCTATAAGTCAGGATGGTAAGTTATTCCCATTAACCCTTTCCAGCACAGGCAAATTCTGTTTGTAAAATGAGAAATAATCAATTGACACCTGAATTTAGAAACAACTTTTTAGAAATTAAGGATTCCTTAATTTAAACTTTCATTGTAAAAGCAAAATTTTATTAAAATATTCTTGGTGTTGTTCGCAAGTTTGGAGTTAAAATTATGTGTGCCCAAAATAGGATCAAAGTGCCAGAAAGGGTTAAAATATAAAGGCTCTAACTTCATTTGTACTATCCAATGATATTTTTGTCCTTTCTTACATTCAAATTTTAAAATTAATGAGCATCTCAGAATGCTTATGGATTCACAATGAAATACCTTATGACATAGTACATTATCAAATAAATTTGTCCGTATTGTGTAACTTAATTTCAAATCACAATGAGGCATTTTTAGAAAATACATGTTTATCAAAATTTTTAACAGTTGAATTGGCATATGCATAACACAAATTTTGGCAACTTATTTAACACATATCGAAAGTACACATTAAACCTTGCAACAATTGTATAAAGGTTTTAATCTGATGTTTTGTATTGATATATTTAAGGTTTTTCTGAGTAAAAATAAATAAATAAATCCTCTTGAACAATTAGAATCTTTTTGACATATTCACAAAGACAAATTTATATGTGGGTGAAATTTACAGACATTAACATTCAAATGCTCTAAATTGAAATTTACCAAATAACAAATTACCAATATTAATCACCTGTTTGAAAAATAAATAGATTTTTGTGATATTTTGGATTGAGATCAATTACAATAAAGCATTTCAATCAGCAACCAAAATTAAATAAATTATTAAAAGCTATTTTTGATTGAATATTTTATTAATAAATATTTAATGAGTTTATCGATAGAAATAAATGTAATTTAAAAGTAATTTTTAATAATTTAGACATTTTCTGGTATGTTTTTATGAATATTCCATAATATTTATATTTTTAATACAATAGGTAAGCCACTGCTTATGTAAATAAATATTAATATTTAAGTTAATTAATAGAATATAAATGAGTTAAAAGAATATTCAGAAGATTTATTTAATTATTGAATGTTTTGATTTATTAATAAAATTAATAATTTAAATCAGCAGTTCCCAACCTTTATTGGTACACGACCCACCTTTAAGTAAAAAAAAGTTTTTTGCAACCGACTTAATATAAGGATGTATATCAGTATGGAAATTGTTGTATGATCTCAATAAAGTATCAGCTGTGCTACCCTATGAAAAAAAGCAAATTTTCGTACAAAAGATGCTCTATCAACAAAAACAAGATCGGTAATCCCAATGTGTATCAGTGGAATAAAAATTTAAACAACTACTAAACTACAAATATAATGAAAAATAAGTTTAACTATTATTATTGTAATCAGTGAAATTTCTTGCACATGTGTTTACTGAAGAGGGCATCAATATCAGGGTTAAAACTGGTTAATTTTAACCTGAAGTCACATTCTATACGCAGTTTGCCTTTATGCATGTTTTTTTTTTTTTTTTTTTTTTTTTTTTTAAACAGCAAAGTAGAAAAAACATGTACACACCAGTATGTCTTGTTGAACTTCTTCAAAGAATTCAAAGCTGATTTAGATATTTTTGGATTTTCTGTTCATATATTCATTTTGAAGAAAGTTAAAAATTTTCCCTTGAACTATTGTTTGCTGTTGAAAATGTTTTATATTTTTTAAACATGAAATAACAGATATATTTTTGTGACAAATCTTGATTGTACTGTGACCCACCAAAATACCTGCCCCAACCCATGTGTTAGGAACCAGCACATTTTCACCTGATTTATACCTGGTTGGACCCAAATAGTATACCAGCATATTTTCAGTAATCTTTATTTGCAGGTATTTAAAGGAACAAATGAATACCTTACTTGGAGAATGACAATTTAGATATTATAAGCATAAAAGCTTATGAATTGTTATAATTGATATGTTTTCGTAAAATCACAGGATGTGCATCAGTATTTCCCTCATTTTAACACTGGTCATAGATACTTACTAGCATTTCTGAAGATGTTGGATAAAATACAGCAGTACTGTAATAAGATAGAAAATATGAAAACTGTGCCCCCCCCCCCCCCAAAAAAAAAACCCTGAGATTTCTTTAATCAGTCACAGCAAAAAACTGCTGATTTTGTCAATCAATCATTGATAAAGGCAATAGCTCTAAGGCAAAAAATCGATAATTAGACCAATCGGTTGTCGAGAAAGTTCCAAATTTTGTCAATCAGTTGGTATAAATAATCATGATAGGTCGTTTATAAAAATCATGAGTTTTTTCTATCATTCAAAAGGATGCAAGGCATGAAATTGTGAATTTCATCAATTTGTTGCAATAAAAAATTGCGATTTTTGTTAATCACTTATGGTAACAAATCATGAATTTCATCAATCTGCTGTGCCAAAAAATAGTGATTTTTGTCAGTTTGTCATGAAAAGAAATCGTCTCAATCAATTTTAGACAAAAAAAAAATTATCAGGGATTTTTTTTTCTCTCTCTGTAGAGATTTTAAAATTATATTCCATTTTTATTAATTTATTAAAAACATTTTTAATACATAAAAAGTGAATTAAATTAACCATTTATTAAAATTATGTTTGTATGGATAAATGCAAAAGTTTAAGGGGTGAGAATTCAGAGAATATTTGTCATAAATATTTTTCAATATAGTTTGAAAAAGTTGCATGCAACTATTGAAATGACTCCTGAAGCATACATATTTTACTGCTGAAGAGTAGCCAAAACTCCTGAAATTTAACTAGTTTACTGATAATATTTTTTTTACAATGTTGGTGCATTAAAAATCTCATCTTGTTTCAAATTCTGAATGATGTAAACATCTCTCCAACTACTGCCAAAATACTGTTTAAATTGTATCATTTTTAAAAGATAGCAGCACAAAACATAATTTGAAAAAAGCACAATAATATAGATTATTGTGTTTTTTTAAATTGAACTCTGAAATGTGCATATGAAATTAAAAGCATCTTCTAAGATAAGGTGATGTAATTTTTTAAATGTAAATTAATTTTTTTAATAATTTCATAATTTATCTAATTTTTATGTTATGGATAAATATAAATGTGTTATTTGTTTGTAAATAGGTGGATAAGCATGAAGATTTTAGACAACGTAGAAAAGCTAAAATTGTGGATCACCTTAAAAGACTTTTCCCTGGTGTTGTAAGTTTTATCTGGTTATGAATTGAACGTATTGTGACGCTGAATACTTATCTGTATTTTTTCATGTTTCAAATGAATTTCTCATTGAAAATTCAGCTTTTTCTTTAAGAAAAAAAATCCAAATAAAAAAGTAAAATAAAGTGTAAACCTTTTATTCTGTTGTAGTAAGCTGGGAAAAATTCTCTACAGCATTTTATTATTATTTTTAATAATAAAAAAATATAAATAAATGTAAAAGAAAAAAAAATACCATGTAAGTAAAAAATAAAAAGCATGCAAACATCATATCAAACCATGTTCACTTCCAATATATATTTTCAGACAGATTTTCTGTTATAGAGAGTTGTAGGAGGATGTTGCATTTCGTCTGCATTTTGGTATCAAAACAGTACCTTTTTTTACTGATCAGTCAAACAAATTTATGATCTTACTCAGGGCTCAAAAAGTAGTATTCCCAGGATCCCGGAGAACCCAAAATCAGTTCTGGAAACATACACTTTTTCATTGAGGTTCCCGGTCTGGAACCTAACAAGTCGTCATGGCCGCCAGCAATGCCGTGGATGCATGACATGCAAATTACACAAAAAAAAAATAATAATAAATAAAACGGGGGGGGGGGGGATATGGGACGAAAAAAAAAATTCTTAAGTGCCCATGGGATGTGTAATTTTGTAAAATACTACGGAAAAAGCCTGAATTTCGTCAAAAGATCACAAGAAACAATGCAAATTTCATTAAAAAATTGCAAAAAAAGGGGGCAAATTTTGTTTAAAAGCTTGAAAAATAGCAAATTTTGTCAGAAAATCTTGAAAAGCAGCAAATTTCGTTAAAACAGTGGCAGGTTTCATTAAAACATTGCCATAAATTGGCAAATTTCCTCAAAAAATTGTGAAAAAATGGCAAATTTTGTCAAAAATACTCATACATAATTTTTTCTGGGAATCTATATTTTTCCTGTAGGTGTCTGGCTGGGAACTTAGATTAAAAAAAATTTTGATCTTTGCTATACTGTCTTTTTTGTTCAAATAATTGCTTGTGTGTGAAAAAATGATTGATTTTTGTTCCTTGAAAAGAATATTTTGATCTTCAAACGTTGAAAGTATCTTTAAAATTTAAATAAATGCCTTTTAAAAATTAAAGTGTCGTTAAGAATCTAAAAAGTATCTTTTTATCATCAGCAGCACCCTGCCCTTTAAACAAAGTTACATGAGGAGAAATGTTGTTTCTGTCGCGAATTGAGAAACCTGTTTTTGAAAAGTAATTTTTATTCTATTTAATGACTGATAATCACAATAAAAGAAGCATGAGAGTCCTATTTGGAAATGCTGTTGTTATTAAAAAGTTTTGACAGCAATTCATTTTATCACTCGTTTGCAGGTATCTGCTATTGCATTTAGTTTCTGTTTTTCGAATAAAGTTTAATTATTAGATTTGATGTTGTCCCATTAACTTTCATTTGACTATGCATATCTTTGGCAAATTTTCTTTACAAACCAAAATTAACCAATAGTTTAACAATAAATGCCAAGCATGTACACTGGCATTAATAATAAAGAAAGGAAATATATTTTTTAAATGCAATGATTCTCAAGAAATAATTTTAAAAATAAATGGATTTCCTGAGAAGTTTGTAAATTGTTAGTTTTTAAAACATGTTGCACGATTTATTGCATCCTTACGAATGTATGCATCTGAAAGTTGATACATTTTATTACATAAAACAAAAAAACAAAAAAAATTAAACTGTGTTTTAAAATATGTACTGCACATAAAATAAAACTGTTTAATGTCATACTTGTAATGTATGAATTTTGTGGCAAAAAATTGTTTTGAGAAAGGGGATCCCATAAAAATAAGTAATTACTGTAAATGTATAACAAGTATGCTGTTACTTTATTTTGTATTTTTTTAATTTTAAATATTAGCATTTTTTTATTTGTAGTATGACAGACTTGTTAATATGTGCCAGCCCATCCATAAGCGATACAATGTTGCTATTACTAGAGTGTTGGAAAAAAATATGGAAGCTATTGTAGTTGATACTGAAAGAACTGCGCTATCCTGTATTCAATATCTTAAGAAGCAAAAGTTAGAGCCTGAGACTTTCTTGTCATTAGATAACATTGATGCTAAGCCTTTAAAAGAAAGATTGAGGTAAGATGCCTTTAAAAAATATCTTATTGTTTAACTTTGTATTTTATTTAAAGTGTTTTAGTAAATAGCAATATAATTACAGTCAAATTTAATCAGTAAGAGATGCAAGGGAATTATGAAAGGTAATAGTATTCATACCTGTGAAGATTGTATAAATGTTAAAAACACTTGCATAATTAAGATTAAGTTAATTACTATTGTTAATTGCCCTAAATATCTCTGCATTAAAATTAACATAATATATCATAAAGTTAACTGAAATAGTTTTATCTTTATGATTGTCATTTTATTTAGACCAGAGGTTCCCAACCCGTGCTCACAGAGCCTAGGGCTCCATGAGTACTTTCCACGGGCTGTGTAGCCCCCCCCCCCCCCCCCAAAAAAAAATATATATATATATATGTATATATGTAATATTATTGTTAATAAATTTGAATAAAATCCATGTTTCTCAAAAATGTATGCAAATTTTATTATAAAATTTAATATAAATAAAAAAAATTATCAAAAAATTTAAGCTTTGATTATATCAGTATTATTTTATATATAAAATTTATGGTGTGAACTATGTTTTTGTAGCCAGTCTGTTTTTATTTTTCCTGTGTAAGACATAGGAGAAATTGAGAAACAAAAATCGTCACTTTGATACTATCTACTTATAATAAAATGTGTCCGAAGAAATGTGTAGAACGGTTCCAGGTTGTGCCACTCCTATCTAGATTCGACCGTTGCTAGACGCCACATTAAGCTTAATTGAAAACAGATTCTAAAATGATGATTTTAAAACTTCTTCCACTTGAAATGTTTTTTCAGCATATTTTCATATAAAACATGTATATCAAACCCAATTATAATGCATAAAGATAACAGTGAAAGTGGAAAAGTTTTTTTATTATCTGAGTACGATCATATTTTATTTATCACCCTAGCAACTTTAAGCAACTAAATTCTCTCACAACTTTAGTGCTGCCATCTATGAACTATTTTAGAAGCCTTTTTGGGAATATATTATAAAAGATAAATTTAGTTTTAGATGAATTTAAATTTAGTTTTATTATTATTATTTTTTAAATGCTAGCATTTATCCGGTTAATTTTTTTAAATTTTGTTTTCTATTTAAATAAATAAGCTCTTCTTTTTCTTCAAGTTGTTATGGATATATAAGATATCATCTTGACTGCATTAGTATAACTGAAAATTATTTTTTCACATGGTCTTAAATTAAAACTTTATCTGCTTTGATGCAATGCATGCAAATAAATCAAAATTGCTCTTAAATTAAAATTTGATGATTTTTATTTAGTTTATGATATTATATATTCCTTCCTTTAAATGGCATTTGATAAAAAATACAAATTTCGTTTACAATGCAAGCAAATTTCGAATGGATATAACCTAAGCTTTAAAAACTGGTAGATTTAATTTAAAATTTTACAAAAGAAACAATAATAATAATTTTGGTTTTCATAACTTACGGATTGAATTTTTAAAGTTGCAAGCTGAAGTTTTTAAAAATTGATTTTGATTTAAATCAATGCCTCCTACTATAGAAAATAGCAGTATTTTCTATAAGAAACTCCGATTTTATTTTTTTTTAAGTTGTTTTGTGTATATTAACTGCGTATAGATGGCACCAAATCTAAATTAAAGAAAAAAAAAACCTCAAAGCTTCATAATCGATGCCTGAAAGCATCGAACTAAGAATCTATCATATACCCACGACTAAAATCACTGCCGAATCATAATAAAGAATGTATTTTAAAATTTTAGAAACTTCAATATTTAATTTAAATGTTTTGTGAAATCTTCAGAAATTGAGTTTTATTTTGCCAATTATTATTGTAATAAATACTGTTCTTTGTTTTGAAATTAAAATTTGTTCAAAAACTAAATATCAAGTAAAAAAAAAAAAAGAAATCATTTGTATTTGTAGAAATTTATTGCTATTTTTAAAATGTGCTTTTTTACAATACAAACTCTTCAAAAATAAAATCTGCATTCTGTTAGTTTGTATGAAGTATTAAAAAGATGAAATGCAAGTGAAAATTCCGTCATTTTCGACGGGGTTATATACTAGTACTCAATAAAATCTGAAAGAAATACCATAATTAAGTTATTATGTTTGTATATGCCACAGCAATACAAAGTTTTATTTTCACGAGATTAATTAAAGGTCTAAAAAAGGATTTGTAAATTTGAAGCAGAAAAGAAATTGCCAGATTGTTGAATGTACCATGACAGTTACTTTCACAGTTTTATCTGAAATATCACACTGGGATTTTTTATCTATAAAAACACATTAAAGATCATATTTACCATCATAGCATAGGGACTAATATCAGCAATTTATAGAAAAGAATTAAAAAATAAAGTAAATTACAATCATTCATATTATCAGTATATCACATTCGTGTCAGTAATTAGATTTGTAGTATGATAGGGAAAATGAAAAATCATTTTCTTACAAATGTTGTTTTGTTGTTATATGTACTAGTAACATAATATGCTGCTATCTTAATTCTTCAAATCTTATTTTGTGTCAAATTTATAAAATTAATTTTCATATACCCTATATAAGTTTTTTTCTTAAACTTTTACAAGATTAAAAAAAATTGCTTCTTAAGGTTTTTTTTTTTTTTAAATATCAAGTAATTAGCAGTTTATTTTAATTAAAACATGCAGTTAAATGATATTTATCAAAAATGAAAATACTTTGCCAAATCTGGATTTTAATGAAATTTGACTTCCATTTACTTTTAAAAAACACATAAATTAATGTCTGAATTTATATATTTATCTATTTATTAAAGGTACATCTATATTAATATAATATCATAATTAATACAGTAATCATCATGAATGAAAAATAAGTCAGAGCCAGGACTCGAATCTGGGCTTACTGCTGTGGGTTCGGGTTTGAGTTCATTATAAGAAAAATTAATGAAATAAAAGATAATGACTAGCTCTCAGCTATTTTTTATTATTATTAGTTTTAATTAAATAAGTAATTCTTAAATAATTTCTGATAAACCTGGATTCAAATTTATCACTTAATTGCAGCAAAGTTTCACTCTTTGTAGTTATTTAAAAATTAATGTTATGTGTTTATATGGACTTACAAACATGATTTTTTTAATTGACAATTTTTGGTAAAAAATTTCTCCTTTTCTCATAATATTTAACAGTTATAAATTATATAATTCCCTGCATTTTTTTCAATATTTTATTCAGATATTTTTTCTCATTTCTATTTTGACCATTTAAAATGTCTTTTTAAAAATTTATTTTCAGGAATATTCATCAACCAAAAAATGTGAAGTTGTTATATGATGTTTTGCAATATGATCCTCCTGCCATCGAAAGAGCCATTTTGTATGCAACCAATAATGCACTGGTGTGTGAAACAGCTGAAGATGCTTACAAAGTTGCTTATAAGCTTGGAGACAATAAACGTTATGATGTAAGACAATAAGAAAATAATACATAGATTTATAAAATTAATATCTGTTAGTTAAAAATTTTGGAAACATATTTTCTTAATTGTGAAGTAAATTTCTTAGAATGTTTTAAATCTGTTGTGAAAGTATTAGTATTAATCAAGTAGCATTTTAGTATTTTTAAAAACACGAGGTGAAACCTGTCGAAATTTGACGAAAGAAAATGTTTAAGAAGGAATTGCTTCATTGATTTATAATAAATCTACAAAATTACTTACAGTATAAAAATGCATCTTATATTGATCAGTCTAACTCTCAAACAAATATTATTTTAAGCTAATATTAACAAAATACTATAAAACTTAGTTGTCCAAATTACTAAACTTTAAAATCAAACTTAATTAGTGAAACATAATATAGATCAGCTATTTATCAATTGAGTCTCTTATATTTGGTATAAATGCGAATGAATAAAACAAAATGTATTCCGAATGACACAATCATAGAATTTCACGTGAAATTAAAACCCGTCATCATTTTCATCTTCTCAAAATTTTAAGACGTACTTCTCATATCCGTATTCACCATGTTTGAAAAAAACGGTATTTTAATTTGATCATTTTCAAATCACTTTAACTCAAAACTTAAGTTATTTAACTGATGAATAAAAACGAAATAAAACCAAAATCACAGTATTTTATAACAGACGATACTTTTTGCAAAGTATACGCATTTTAATTTATTTATTTTATTTTTTTTATTTTAAGAGAAAATGGAGTGATTATGTTGCCACAATTAAAAAATTGGACTAAAAACTATACAAAAATTAATATCTCAAAAACAAATTGAGATAGAGCTTTCAAACAAATTGCATTTAAAAGTACATTTTTTTCTCTATACGACGGTGTAAAAATCAGAAATATGTAATGCTTCGAAATATAAAATTTGCAGTAGCGAAAAATGCAAAACTGAAATTGCATGGGAAAGTGTTGCCATTCGCAAAATGACGTATGCATTACGCACAGATACGTTTAGCCTTTATTATATAGATAAATAGATATTTTTTTCATTTTCCTGTCTTAAGATTCTGTTTTTGTGAATTATTTTATTCAATTATTATTATTATTTATTTATTTATTTGTAGGGGAGAAAAAAGAAAAAAAAAATAGTTTTACCAAGAAATAAAAAATAATAATAACCCTTTGAATTTAAAAACTTGGTTCAAAATTAATTAGTCAAACAGAAATTAGCTGAAATTATTATGCAATTTACTTCAGCTTCTTGTAAAAATAGAGAATATTGAAAAAGTTTAGTTTTATCATAGAAAAATCATTATTATTATTTTTTCAAGACTCAAAATAAGGATTCATTTCATTTTTTGTATTCACTTTAGGTAAAGATGAAAATAAGGAATTTTGCTTAGTGGCCACTGGCCGGTAGGGTTTTTTTTTTTTTTTTAGTAGCCAGTTATTGGCTAGTGAGAAAAATTTCTTTAGTAGCCAGTAAGTACATTTGAGTTACTGAATATTTAATTACAAGATATATATGAGCATGAGCATAGAGTAAATAAGTAATATATGAACTAGTTAAAAATATTTTAATTTATAAATGTTTGGAATAAACTTGAGATACTAATTTCAAATCTATTTTAAATTAACAGCAAAGCTATATGTAATATGCATATGTAGTTAGTTACACAAGTCCAACTATGCTTAGGTACTTGCGTAGCTAACAACATAAATAAACCCCAACCCTCTTTTTTGTAATTTTTATCTATTAAGATGTAACCCCCCCCCCCAAAAAAAAAAAAAAAAAAAGTTTTTCCACCAACTAGCAGGTTTGATTAAAAAAAAAATCGTAGCAAATTTTCTAAAAAATAAAAGGGGGGGGGACTCTCATGAAATTAACATATGTTTTTCCCACAATCTTTTAACAATGTACGTTTTTTTCTTTTTTGCGATCTCTTGATAAAATTTGTGTTTTGCGTTCGTTTTCGTGACTTTTTAACAAAAATCGCGTTCATTTTCGAAAATTTTAATGAAAATTGTGTTCGTTATCATGATTTTTTGACGGTATTGTCGATCGTTATCGCGATTTTTGTTGGTATTCGAGTGTTATCGTGATTTTTTGACTGTATTTGCTTTTTTTTTTATATGAAATTTCCGTTTTCTGCGTTCATATTTACGTTTTTTTGACATTGCATTTGGTATCGTGATTTTTTGCCGGTACTCGCATTTGTTAACGCGATTTTTTTACGGTATTCGCATTTGTTAATGCAATTTTTTGATGGTATTCACTTTTTTGCATGTTTCTTTGATTAAATTGACGTTTTTCCCATTTGTTTTTACGTTTTTTGACAAAAAACGCGTTTGTTTTCATTGATTTTTTGACAAAATAAGCAGGGTTTTTTTTTTTACAATTGCTTTTTTTTTTCAATTTTATAAAGATATTTACTGTTTTTTTTTTTTTTGCATTCTTCGTCGATATTTGCATTTTTTTGGGGGGATCCTTAGACGATGTCTTTTCGCGATACTTACATGAAATTCATGTTTTTCTGCGATCATGTCAAAATTTGCAGGCGTTTTTTTCCGCAATTCTTTTCGCAAAACACCTTTTGGAGAATCCTGCATTTGGCTGGTACTTTCCACATTTTTAGTTGCCAGTTTTTCACATTTAGTCGCCGAGTGGTGACTGGCGAGTGCTTATTTTCATCTTTAACTTTAGGCTCCAATAATATAAAATTAAAGGAAAAATAGCCATTTATTGAAAATATTGGAATTTTAACGCTATAATATTATTAAGGATTGACATTTTTAATGATAAAATATTTTAAATGCTAAAAATCAATTTCATGTGTCGTGTCAGCTGGACTTCATTAATTCAATCAGTACAATCATTAATGTAACAATATTTGTATGAACTGTCCATTTTCTTAAAATAAATTATTAAAAAGGTTCATTTTTCAGAGATTAAACTTTTTTTATTTCATTTTCCTGACAATGAATTTTGTGAAATGCCATTTTTAACTGATTTGGTTGCTAGCTAAATTAACTAAGAGATTGAACTTAGTAGAAACAGTTGGCATTGTTGTTGCTAGGCTTTTAAAATCCTAGATTCCTTACCCTTGGTCTGCACTTCCAAAAAATTGTGTTCTTTTTTTAGTTAAGTCTTTTTCCTTTTAGAAATAATACAGATTCACTAACACAAAATATGTATCTTTGCCTTCTTTCAATGGAAAAATTATGCACAACTCACCCATTTGTTTATGCAACCCTTTTCTAATTTTTTGTTTAAATGATGTGCTGTAGTGACTTATTCATTCTCACAGGTTTGCATGTTGATCATGTGTGCAAAACCATTAGTCTTATGACTTATTTTAAATGATAAATTTTTAGCATAGTACAAGACAATCATAATCTTCTAGTCTATTTCTACTGGATTACAATAGACTCCCTCAAATCCGCAAACCAGAAATCCGCAACTCTCTAAAATCCGCACATATTTTATTGATGTAAACAATGAAACTTTCATTTCGGATATTGGGACAAAATTTGATTTTTTTAGTTTTGTATCAATTCCAAATATTTTTTAATTTGTAATTTTCTTAATAATACTCTATTCATGTTTTTTTCACGAAGGAAGAATAAATGTTTTTGGGGAAAATTCAAGATATTGCTGATATCACTGGTAATCACAGGCTTCTTACCAAATATATTTATGCATTAATCAAGACTTTTTGGTTATTAAGCCTGGCTAAACTTGAAAAAAAATCTTTATTTTATGATTTTGATGTGAATTAGTAATGTACTTTTATGAAGCAAGTTGCACTGAATAATTTTGGAAAAATACATTTAATCTTTAGAATGTAATATACTATTGATTATTAACTTGACCTTTGCTATTAGTATTTTAATCATTTTAAAAATTGTCTAAATTTTTATTATTTTAGTTTATTACTTATCTTAATATTTTATTACATTGTAAGCATTCATTATAGTTCCGATTGCACTATTAATTGCACTCAAATTACTGTTTAAAAAATATAAACAAAGCAATGACCAGAAATCTGCAAAATTCTAAATCCGCACAACCTCTGGTCCCAAGCTGTGCGGATTTGAGGGAGTCTACTGTATATCTAATACTCAGAAAAGTTTTCACTCTTGGCTAGGATGAGCTTCTTGTATCCTTAATGCTTATAAAAGATGTTTTTTTTTTGTTTTTTTAAGATAAAAGAGGAAATCATGTTTTCTTCATATATTTCTTCTCTATTCCTCCCTTATTGTTCAAAGTATTTAATGAAATGCAATTCCCGAATACTTTCTGAGAAATCATGAATGTTCCATGACATATTTACTGGCTATGTGGTAAATGTTTTTTCTGTATAATCATTTTGCTGTCAGTATGAATAGCAAGTGCAAAAAATGCAAATGACACTAGCTTTTGAAATCCAATTTTTAAGGATTATGAGATTTTGAAAGAAAATAGTTTGAGATAAATTTGGGAAATACATCAAATATTTGTTATAAGCACAAAGATAATAGTGAGTTTGAAATAGTCAGGCTTGACTGTAGTAAAAGGAACAAAATTAGAATTCATTATTTTTTACTTATTGCTTTTTGAAAGTATTCTCTAAAGTATGTTTTGTGAACTTGTTATATTCTGCATATATGTACAAACATTTTTTCAGCATTTTTGTTTCTTTTGATAGGCTGTTGCTCTTGATGGAACATATCATCAGAAAAAAGGCTTATTTTCTTGTTGCAGCCCGTAAGATATTTATTTTTGTTTTATCTTTACTACTGCGCCCAAAAAAAAAAAAAAAAAACTTTTTTTTTTTTAAGTATTGATATTTTTTTTAATATAGTTTTTATTGAATGAAATATAGTTTCTTATAACCTTTTTTTCTATATTTTCCACCAATTTTATTGAACTTTTTATGTAATTCAACTATTTACTACCTGAGTAAATCTTAATTGCTTGTATAAAATATTAAGAGAATGAAAAATGGATAAAGCTAGGATTATATATATTAGTTGCCCATTTGTTGTGAGGCCTTTGACACTCTAATTATTATTTATTACTATATTTAAATACATTTCATAGTGAAATTTATTTCACTAATTTACTTGTATTTCATAATTTTTTTTTTTTTAATGGTATAGACTTTATTGCATTTCTTACTGATTAATTATTAGTTATTAATTATTCCTGGAAAATTAATAGTGGCTTTAAAATTATTCAACTTTTTATGTTATATATATTGTTTTCTCTGGTAGTTTACTATTCAGAAATAGTTTTGTTTTTTATACTTGTATTTAATTTTAATAATATTTAAATTTCATCCCTTTTTTATTAATTCAATATTTCCCATTAATTTCAAAGTTTTTTTTTTTAAATCTGTATTGCATTTTAAAAATGAAGTAAAATTGAAAGTTATTTGTTGTTTTCTTTGGCAGTGATTTAGTCAAAAGAACCAGAAGATGGGATGAAAAAGCTCTACACAATCTCAAATGCAGAAAAGAAAAGTTAACAGAGGAGTTGAAGGAAATGATGAAGAAAACTAGGAAAGAATCAGACCTAACTACCATTATGTCACAAATTAGGGAATTAGAAACCCATTTGAAGTATTTAATCACTGATAAAGATAACACCGTAAGTTATTAATACATGATGTATTAGAATTAAATATCATGTGTCATTTTCACATAACTGACTTTCAATCAGACAAGCATTATTGCTAGTACAGGGGTCAGAGTTGTCCTTTATTTCCTATATTTATAAAATAATCTACAAAAATGTCCTATATTGTCCTATATTTCTTTAACTGCCCTATATTTCCTTTATTTATTTTCTCATATTTCGTATTAATATCATTACATGCTAGCATTTACAATTACTTCTGGGGTTTTTTTTAATTATTATTTTTTTTTTCCTGTATCTCATGTAACAGCAATAGTTCAATCCTGCACACATTGCTCATACTTTCAGTCAGTACACAAAGTATAAATGAGAAGAGGGCTGTGGCATAGATTGTTGAATTTTTAAACATGACTTTGTACCCAGGGAGATTAACTCTTCACTGCACGGTGTGCCATATATGGAACATACCGATAAAATCCTTCTATTTTCCTAAGGATCTTAGGTTATCTCAGCTTTGTGCCATATTTAGAACATTTAGACAAAGAGTTTTGTACCAATTTTTTTCACTTGATGGCAATACCTCACTAGCTATTAAATTTTTATTTCAAAAAAACTTTTCCAGTCTGCATCCTATACAACAGTAGAATTTGCATTAACTTTTTCACCCCAAAGTATTGAAAGTATCACAAGATAAAATTTTAGACATTCGAGTATATCACATATTTTTTATAAAGGTTGCTTAAAACTAAAATATTTCAGTACATCAGATTGAAATCTTATTTTGTGTTTGTGCCAGATATGGAACATAGAGTATAAAGTTCATAAAACATTCTAATGAAAACTAACGCAAAGAACTAATGTAAGATTAAATCAATGCAATGTTATTTGCATCTGATAATTATGATCAGTCTTTTCGAGTTTTTGATGACAGCTATTAGGATTCAACATACATTCCAACTAAAAATAGAACTGAAAATGCTATTTCTTCATATGGATCAGACATTGATTGCACGATAACAACAAATGTGATCCAAGAAATTAATTCATCTGCCACAGGAGATAAGTTTTCACATTAAATATTAAAATAATTTTAAATTTCACTAAAAGTACTACATAAAAGTTAAAATCAACAAGTGAAATTCAACAATATTGAAGTTGGACTTTTTCTGCTGGCGGGACATTGTTATGTGCTGGTAGTGTGTTTGTGTGTGTGGGGGGGAGGGGGGAGATTGAATTTCTGGACTAAACAAAGTTTCAAATTATTTGTGTACAGTGGTGGTCAGAATTATAAGAACAATGGAAAATTGCACAGAAAAAATTTATTTCTCAGCTAAATAAAGTGAAATTTATACACTAAATGCTTTTCTATGCTAGAAATCATTGTAGAATGCAAAACATTGGAAAATGCAAAATATGAGTGTTTTGTCACAAGTAACAAAATATGTCATTGTAAAAATTGTACAAAATTATAAGGACAATGAATATTTTTTGCCTGAAACAGACTGATAATCAATCTTCTGCTTCTTCTAAATCACTTTTATCAGTCTTGACGTCATGGAGTTTGGCAATTCCTTAAGAACGTTCTTGGAAGATTATGAGTGATCTTTTTCGTTAGAAGACACAAGTTCTTGTTTGTTTTGAGATTATATACAATTTTTGCATACTTTGTGTGCCAAAGTACTCAACAGATTTTTCCATTGGATTCAGATCAGAACTTCTGGCCGGCCAATCAAGTAGTTTCATGGAATTAGCATTATACCACAAGTTTGAAGTTTGCGAAACATGAGCCGAGGCATTGTCCTGCTGGGAAAAATAACCTCCAATCGCTGTTAACGGTGCTTCTGCTAAAAGATTATCGCCCAATACATCAATGTAACTCTCAGAATTCTTCCTAACCTGCACAAAAATTATTGGAGTAGTTCTACCAGTTGTGAAACCTCCCCAGACCGTTACTGAATTGCTTCCAAATACATGCTTTGAGAAAATCGTTTTTTCTCTACAGAGATTATACTAGAATTTGCAAAAACAATCTAGTCTATCCAAATTAATCTTTTTCTCATTGGAAAATACAAAATCCCACTTTTTTTTCCCCATAGTATTGCAGTTTTTTGGCAAACTCCATCCTCTGTCTCTCATGAACTTTTGTCAGACGCAGTCTTGACGCATGTTTACTATAGCAAACCTTTTTCTTTCATTTTGTAAAACACGTCGAACAGTTCGAGCACTTGCATTCTAAGTTCAATTCACGTTTTTTCCACCAATCTTGCCTTATCATTCTTTTCCCCCATACAGAAACAGAAGATAGCCTGCTTCTATGTCTTTGCAGTTCATATTTACTGGAATTTTAAAGATATTGTAAATAATCGCTCTTGTTCTATTTAACATTGTATCAATTTAGCATACAGAAAGTCGTGAATTTTAAAATGCATCCATTTTTCCTTTCTGAAAATCCAAAAGCTTTGCACCTTGAGTCATGATTGAAAAACAGAATAATACGATCCCAAACGCATTTATATTGTCTGGAAGTTCCGTATGCAGAGCAAAAAACATGCAAATTTTACTTTTTAGAACACACAAATACCGTTGTTCTTATAATTTTGCCCAAAATCAATGGCCGTATAAATTTATAATACATTTTATGAATATGAATTTACCACATATTTCCATAAAAACATACAAAAATAATCTTCATTTTTCATTGGTTTCCAGCGATTAAATTTGCATAAGAGTCATTCCATGCCAAATCAACCAGTGATTCAACCTGACCATTTCAGATTTCGATGAAATTCTCAGGAATCGTTCTGCTTGATGATATAAATGAGAATACATGTTCATAATATTTTTTTTGCACCAAAATTTCATATAATTATTTAAATTTTGAAAAATCATCATTTTTTGGCTTGCTTACATGTTTTTAATTTTGAATTTCTCAAGTTCTATCAAACATAGAAATTTTTATGACCACTCATTTCAAAGAGGAGTTCATAAGGTTTAATTTCATATGCAAGTTGACTATGTATAAATAAAATTAATCAAATTTTAAAAATTTGAAAATTTTTTAGATAGTCATTTTTAAAAAAATTGAAAAAATTGTATGTTTGTTGTAATATTATAAGTTTAAAATTCTGAAATTTTTAGAGTGGGATCTCAATGGGATCAGGAGTTATTAAATAAAAGCAAAAATTACCATTAAAAAAACAATATGTCTATTTTGTCATTTATTTATGATTTGTATGGTTATTTTCAGCTTTTATTTAATAACTCCTGATCCCATTGAGATCCCACTCTAAAAATTTCAGAATTTTAAGCTTATAATATTACAACAAACATACAATTTTTTCAAGATTTTTAAAAATGACTATCTAAAAAATTTTCAAATTTAAAACTTTTTAAATTTTATTTATTTTAACTATATATAGTCAACTTGCATATAAAATTAAACCTTACGAACTCCTCTTTGAAATGAGTGGTCATAACATTTTCTACGTTTGATAGAACTTGAGAAATTCAAAATTGAAAATATTTATGCAAGTCAAAAAATGATGATTTTTCAAAATTTAAATAATTAACTGTATGAAAATGTAAAGCGATAAACAAAACATAAAAATATGGTCTAATTTATATCATCATAGAGAATGATCCCTGGCAGTTTCATTGAAATCAGAAATGGTCAGGTTGAATATTGATTTTTTTTGGTTGATTTGACATGGAATGACCCATAAGTCTCCTGCCAAATGTAACCAAGATATGGCAATTTTTGCCTTGTCCTTATAATTATGACCACCACTGTAGTACATGTAAGTGTTCTCGATGAATGTCCCCCACCAGGACACTCTGAATATATATGATGAGAAGCATCAATTATTCATATGCTGCAGATATTTCTGCTGGACCCAGTATTGATAGAAAAAAGTCACAAAAGAAAGGCAAATTCCGGAAGTGCAAATAAAATATAATTAAAATAACTTCTTAAGTGCTGAAATTATGGATCTGGTGACTCCCTATCATTTTTTGCCTTTTTTTTTAACCCTGAGCGTTTGAAACTTATTTCAGAAGAAAGGCGTAGGTACAGCATACGAAAGGATTATCTCAACCTTTACAAGTTTCCATTACAGATATTATTGGAGTGATGTCTTAAATAATCAAACAATTCAAGAGACAATATCTGTCAAAGAATTTGAAAAAAATCCAACAATTTTCACTTTTTAATGACAATGTTAAAGAAATTCCTAAAGGCTTGAAGCGCCATGATAGACTTTTTAAATTAAGGTCTCTAATAGAGTGTATCAGGGCAGTGAGATATATTATATACCACTTGATTTGAATCAAGATTCGCTGCAGAAGTATTTAATTAAATTTTATATTTCTAACTTTGGAAAAAAAAGTTTCAAAATTGATTTCTTTCTTTACTTATTTTTTCTAACACTGAGGTGTGAATTCAACATTATACAAAAACAATCGCTTACCCCTCAAAGGGTTAAATACCTGCAATGAAAATTTTATACATATTATACTATTTTCATATACAAGGTGTCCGAAAAGTCTGGAAACGGTCGAATAACTCGTAAAATACATATGAGATTGAAAAATGTAAATATACGTGTTAAATATTTTTAAATAAGCTACTCAGTGATACCAAATGTGACCTTTGTAACCGACCCCCTGGGGGTCAGAGGGGGTCCAGCTTTGAAATCTTAAATTATAACCCCCATTTTTTATTGCAGATTCGGATTCTACGGACAAAAATACGTGACTTTTGTATTTGATGTTTATTTCGAATCCTCGTTTATCACGGTGTAATTGAGCATATTAAATCGATACATATCTCGGCTTTTCAAACGGGATTTTTCCTAATCGAAACTAATTGGGGAGAATTTATGACATCCAATTCCTCGTCTTTTGCAATAATAGCGTTTCCTGAAAATCACCCGTGCCGATTATTTGGGTAGTGCTACACAGTTAAAAATTTGATGTTAACTGGATATTGGTTTAAACCACGTAACTGGTGGCACTGCTATGCTGCATTTTTCAGGAAGTATTAATATGCATAAGATAGAAAAAAGTTTTGGGATTGCCACATCTGACTATTTTTTTAAATACTTTTTTTTTACGTAAGTCTGTTTTAATATGATGAAGATCAACAAACTTATTTATATAACTTTAATAATTTAATTTCCCAATCTTCTTTTTTTTTTCCTAACAAAATAGCTATTTTTACATACATCTGTTTTGATATGATGAATATCAACAAACATTTTTGTACTAGGAATGTACCTCTAAAAGTAATGCTTTAGGAATTAGCTATTGATAACAATAAGAAGACGCCATGCATTCAACGCTCCCTGATTAGCTTTATGTTAAGAGTTTAATGCAGTCTAATCCCTTTTTAAAAAAAATATGTTAACCTAATAAAAAGTTAAAATTTATAGATCTTTTAAGATCAACAAACTAATTATATAACTTTAGTAATTTAATTTTCCTACTTTTCTTTTTCTTTCTTTCTTTTTTTCTTTTTTTTTTCCAATATTAATTTTTACATAAATCTGTTTTGACCCGATGAATATCAACATTTTTGCACTTTGAATGTTGAAAAGTAATGCTTTAGGAATTAGCTATTGGATAATAATAAGGCGACAACAAGCAATCAACATTTCCTGATTAACTTTTCGTTAGAGTTTAATGCAGTCTAATCCTTTTTTTAAATATATTAACTTGAAAGTATTTTTTAAATTTTGTAGTGTTTTGTATGGCAGTTCTGTCTTATCACATGCAGTTATTGCTGCATGGACATAGCATATTTTACTAGCTTGAAAGGTTATGTTTGTTGGCCTTCTTCAGATTTCAAGAATTTTTAGTTCTGAACTTTTTTATCTTGTATGTATAAATCTCATTTTTATGCATGTTATATAATTTCTTATTGCATAGTTTAAAAAAATTTGACTGCATATTTTTTATATTTAATTTAGATTGAAATGACACACAAGGCCCTTAACAATGCTGTAAATCAACTTGATTTATCCAGAAATGAATGTGCTAATTTAAAAGACATTATATCATCTCTTAATACAAAAATTCAACAGTTTTCAAAAGATATGGAGGAATTGCAAAAGTTAAACCAAAGTTATCAACAAACGGTAATACTCATATACTTTATTAGATTTATACATCTTGCAGTATTTTTATTTTTCAAGATTTTTTTAAAGGGCTTTCTTATAGTAAAAGACCAATACATCAATCAGATTTTAGTTACTGTGTAATAAAATAAAATAAAATAAAAAGAGATTATATTTTATGTAAACGTAAAATGTGAAGAGATTTATTTTAGAAAAATTATGATACTTCACCAAATTAAAAAAGTAAAAGAATTGTGAAATTATATATGCATAATATATATATACAGGGTATCCGAAAAGTCTGGAAACGGTCGAATAACTCGAAAAATACATATGAGATTGAAAAACGTAAATATACGTGTTAAATATTTTTAAATAAGCTACTCAGTGATACCAAATTTGACCTTCGTAACCGACCCCCTGGGGGTCAGAGGGGGTCCAACTTTGAAATCTTAAATTATAACCCCCATTTTTTATTGCAGATTCGGATTCTACGGACAAAAATACGTGACTTTTGTATTTGATGTTTATTTCGAATCCTCGTTTATCACGGTGTAATTGAGCATATTAAATCGATACATATCTCGGCTTTTCAAACAGGATTTTCCCTAATCGAAACTAATTGGGGAGAATTTATGACATCAAATTCCTCGTCTTTTGCAATAATAGCGTTTCCTGAAAATCACCCGTGCCGATTATTTCGGTAGTGCTATACAGTTAAAAATTTGATCCATTTGCTGAAGCGTCACTCCACAACTTTTATAGAATATCTCTTTCATGACCAATGAGAATGTTCCATAACACAGTAAAGTACACTGTAAAAAAAATTGACCTTTTTGCTGCATCGTCACTCCACCGCTCTTATAGAAAACGATTACTTTACTGTGTTATGGAACATTCTCATTGGTCACAAAAGAGATAATCTATAATAGCTGTGGAGTGACGCTGCAGCAAATGGGTCAAATTTTTAACAGTGTAGCACTATTGAAACAATCGCCACGGGTGATTTTCAGGAAATGCTATTCCTACAAAAGATGAGGAATTTGACGTCAAAAATTCCGCCCAATCAGTTTCGATTAGGGAAAATCCCGTTGGAAAAGCAGGAATATGTATCGATTTAATATGCTCGATTACACCGTGATAAACGAAGATTTGAAATAAACATCAAATGCAAAAGTTACGTATTTTTGTCCATAGAATCCGAATCTGCAATAAAAAATGGGGGTTATAATTTAAGATTTCAAAGTTGGACCCCCTCTGACCCCCAGGGGGTCGGTTTCGAAGGTCAAATTTGGTATCACAGAGTAGCTTATTTAAAAATATTTAACACGTATATTTACATTTTTCAATCTCATATGTATTTCTCGAGTTATTCGGCCGTTTCCAGACTTTTCGGACACCCTGTATATAATACTCCAGTATTGTAAACTTCATGCCACATTTGGTACAGAAAATGAAAATATCTCATTGTGTGCTTTGGCACACATATGGCACATACCACAAAAATCCATATTAAAAAATACATATGAAGTCAGATTTTTGTTATTATTTTTCCTGCATTTGTATCTACCTAAAGTATTCACAGGGGTCAAAGTTGTCCTATATTTCCTATATATCCTATATTTATAAAATAATCTTCAAAAATGTCCTATATTGTCCTATATTTTTCTAATTGTCCTATATTTTTCTAATTGTCCTATATTTCTCTGCTTTTTCATGTATTTGGTATTAATATCATCGCTTTGCTCGCTGAGTTAGTCTAATATTCAACGTGGTTCTGTGTTGCATTGCGATTATTTTAGTTTCTCTTATTGTGTATTCAGCTGCAATACATAGTTTTCATTTAATTTTTTAATGTAGAAAAGGCATATTTATTGCATTACATTAATGCAATGACACAATGTGAACATAGATTGATGAAATTCTGTGATGCTTGGATAGATCAGATTGACAGGCATGGTAAAAATTGCTGAATGTTGTGTGAAGGGTAAAGATCATTACCATGTCCAGTTCCCATCTGTAACAGCAGTTAATTGCAGTTAATGCAGCATTCCAAAACAGCGAAACTCAAAGATAATTCAGAAAAACAAAGCAACTAGTTTCAATCTAGCTTTGTGGATTTTGCTGGCAGAAAAAAGTTAGTTTCAATATCAAATTTAAAAAAATAATAAGTGGATTGAGTACTTGGACTTTAAGGAAGGACTTTGAGGAAGAGACGATCAAAGATTCTGTGGATAATTCACATGGCCCTAATTATTTCAATCATCAGATGGAATACAAAATTTATTTTGTAAATGTTTACAGTTTCCTCTTTGCCACAAGGTATACAGTTAAATTCAAAGAAAGTGTCATGTGCCATACCTCATAGCCTTGGCTGATATATTTTAAAACCAATTAGTGATGATTTCAACAAAGAATCCCCCTTTTTTCACACTCATGTATTATGAGACATTAAATGACCAGAACTAAAAATAATTAAACATTTTTGCTAGATATTGGGGTGAGGAAATTGGTGGTATTACCAAAAAATATATTGGAAGTGAGCGTTTTGATCATGTAACTGCAAAATAAATGAAATGAAAGCCTCTAAAATGGATCTAAATCATTTGCTCATCTTTGGATCAAATGGTCCTAATATAAATAAATCAGCTTTTAAAATTTTTGATAGAGAAGTGCAATCTATGAGAAAATTAGGCGTAGTGTTGGAACCTTTAATTTACACATTGTTCACAATGCATTTGACAAGGGTATCTATCACATGTGAGCCTTTCTCAAACATAACAGATTTTCTTGAAATCTAACATTGTTGTTTGGAAAATTTCCATTGTACCAAGAAGATTTAAGAATAACAATGGAAAAATTAATTATATATATATATATATATTTTTTAATATTATATCTTGATTTACTATTGTTAATTAGTGAAAATTTATAAACTATTGTAGATTATGTTTTTAAAATGTATTTTACAGCAATATATATCCAATAACATTATTTTCAAAATGTCCTATATATGTCCTATATTTTTCACAAAAAATGTCCTATATTTTATGAATTGGTCACTCCTACCCCTGTATTTAAAATAATTTTTTCATACAGAAAACAAAAATCGTGCAGTGAAGGGTTAAACATTGATGTCTCTGCTTAATTTCCTAGGCTTCGGTGTCCATTTTTTTCTCTTTTGGATGTGACATCAGTAAAGAAATGTTTTAGAATGACTTGATGTTTTTATGTGCATAGATTTGCTCACTGACTTAGTTCTAATTTTCAATGTGGTTTTGTGTTTCATTGCAGCATCGTGTGAAAGGGACAGTTGCCCATGGTGTAGTAATTTAAGGGGCGCCAAACTGACACTTTGTCCTGGGTGCAGATTTCTGTTTGTACACCCCTGTTTTGTTGCAATTATTTTAGTTTTTCTTATCCTTATCTTGTATTCAGCTGCAATAAATAGTTTTTATTTATTATAAATTTTATTTTAATAAGAAAAAGTATATTTATTTCATTACATTAATGCAATGACATAATGTGAACATAGATTGATGAAATTCTGTGATGCTTGGATAGATCAGATTGATGTGTGTGTAAAAAAAGAAAAAATAGCCGAATTATGTGTAAAGGATAAAAATGATTACCACGTCCAGTTCCCATCAGCAACAGTGATTATTCACAGTTAATGCATGATATCAAAACAACAAAGCACAAAGATAATTCAGAAAAAAAAGTGAAGAGTCTTAATTTCGCTTCATAAATTCCAAGGAAAAAGCTAAAGTTTTAATAACAAATTAAAAGAAAAAAAAAGTTGATTGAGTACTTGGATGAGGAAGGGATCTGTCGTTTCAAGATTTTATTGGTAATTCATATGGTCTACTTATTAATTTCAGTCATTAGATGGAACACAAAATTTTGTGAAATTTTAGCAGATTACTTTTTGCCACAAGGTACATGGTTAAGGTTAAATAAAGTGTCATATGCCATATCTCATGACCTTGGTTCATTTTTTAAAGCACATTAGTGATGATTTCAAGCAGGAGACTCAAGAACAACAATGGAAAAATTCATTTTATATTTGTTTTTTAATATTGCATCATGATTTAATATCATTAATTGGTGAAAATTTATAAACTAACATGGTTTATGTGCTAAAAAAGTAATATATAGTAAAATATTTTCAATAACATTTTCTAAATGTCTTATATTTGTCCTCTATTTTATGAATTGGTCACTTATACCCCTGGGTGCCTGACTGCACCCCTAAACCTTCTGTGGCACCCTATTCCTAAAACATAGAACCATTGGACGCACTACAGTGGCTTCCATGCTTCTGTTCCTTTTCTAACTATTTCTAAGGGTGACCAACAACTACTATAAGAAGGAAATAATTGTATATCAATCCTGGAATTGATTACCAGTCAGTTTTTGAAATTTTTTATTCTGGATGCATAAATTTTCTTCAGGATAAGAGTGGGGGAATAGAAGTAGTAACAAGTCTAAAATTAAATGCCATATTCATGTTTTGTAAGTGAAAGTAACTTACTTTGTAATTTTTCAATTAAAATTAAATTATTTTATAATTACTTATTACCAACAAACCCTTTTTTCTGGCCGCCTGAAGGCACCCTTAAACTTTCTTTGGAACCCTAATACATGAACGTATTGGGGGGGGAGGCTCATCCCCCCCCCCTAAACCTACGTCCCTGGTGAAGAATAGCCCTAAACAAGAAGTTATTAAAATAAGCTTTTTTTTTCTTTTTCAGTTTCATCTTACAAAAAGAGTAAAATTATTTTGTTACTGTATTATAATGTGATATTATTCTGAAATCTATTCGAAAGTTGTAACTAAAACTAGAGATGGGAATGCTCAGAAAAAAAAACCTGGAAAAGTTGGTGAAAAAAAAAAGTTTTAATTTTTTTCCAAAGGCTTGTTTTTTCAAACCGGAAAAATTGTAATTTCATTTGTAAAATAATATATTTAAAATTTTGTAATAGCTTTATTTACTTTTATGTTGAGTGTCCCACATGAAAATTTTAATGTGGGTAATCTGATCTCTCAGCAGAAATCTGCTCAAGAGGACTTGAAAGGATCCTTCACATTTCTTCTACTTTGAAACACCAGATCCTTCACAAAAATTTCTCTTGAAAATAGACATTTCAGAAAAAAGTTTAATCTCCAAATTGAATCTTAACTTTAAATGCAATGTTTGAAAAAAAAAATTTCATGCCATATAGCAGCTGAATCTTATCAAGTTGTATATATATATGAATAACCTTATTAAAATTGTCTAAACAGGAATCTAAATACTGTAATAATTTGTAATTTACAAATTCTGATTATATTTTGTACCAGTATATACAATAAAGTTCAATTTCACAAAAACAGGATTACATTGAAAAAAAATCTAGATATATAATTAAATGCAACTTCTCTTCTTAAAAATGTATTCATATGCAAAGTTATTTCAATAATACGCTGATTAATGTAAATGGTAAAATTAAAAATTTAACATAAAATTTGAAGCATGCATTTATTACTTTCTTCTATCTTTACAAAAAGTAAGTATTCAATTCGTGAAAAATTTGACTTCCAGTTTTTGGTGGATTTATATGTTTCAGAAGGTCCGGAACACGATTTGGTGGTTCTTGGAAAATATCTGTCACTCTGTGAGTCTGTATGTAAAAAAAATTTTATTGCTGCTCTATCTCAAGAACTGATAAACTTAATTTCACTTTAGATTCAGTTACACCTTGATACAAACTCAAGATGTTTAGCTATTGGTGTACATCATCCAACAGATGGCACTGCTATGTTGCATTATTCATGATTTCCACAATAGCTTTATCTCAAGAACTAATGTACAGATTTTCATAAAACTTCAGATTAAGTTAATCCTTGATATAATTTGGTGCTGATTACTTTTTGGTGTAAATCGCTTAACAGATGACACTGCTATGCTGCATTATTCATGATTATCGCAATAGCAATCTCAAGAAAGGACAATTTTTCATTAAACTGCAGATTCAGTCAGTTCCTGAAATATATCAATATTGTTTAGTTTTTGGTGTAAATTGTCCTAGAGGTGGCACTACTATGCTGCATTTTTCATGATTTCACTGTTGCTGATTGAATTTTTTTTCAGGGTGTTGAATCTAAAAACTGACCTCCATTTCCCTCCATAACATGCAGTAATGTTGTAGAACATGAGCAGTTTGCATTAGATAAAAACAACTGTGATGAAAAAAAATTATATTTTATTACAAATAACTATGTTCCAGATTATACTTTCCTTCTTGATTAAACTTTGAATTTTAGTACTTTTCTGAAGCATAGTTGAAGTTTATCTTTATGTGTAACTGCTTTTCTTCATTCCTCCAATTCCTTGCATTTTCTATTTGTAGTGTTCTGTTTTCATAACTTTTAGAGTTCCACTCTTAGAAATATCGAATTACCATATGGAAACATTGACTATGGTTTCTTACTCAAGAATGGGATACTAGATTTCAGGATAAAAAGAGAAATTTTATGTTTAATTAAACTTTAAAAAAGTATTTTCCTGGTTTCAGTGAGTAAAAATTTAACAGTCAATAAATCCTATGCTGTGATTAGGTGCAGACCTGAGGAAGCCAAACTAAAGCTTAGTTTTGTTTGAATTTAGATTATAAAACTAAATCAAAATTTTTTGAGTTGATAATGGAAGGGTATACCAAAACTAAACATATAATTTTTAAAGGAAATAAAATTACAATGTTACAAATTACAAAAGTAAGGTTTTAAAAATATACATTTTTTAAACAATCGAAGATTTGAATACTGATATTCATAATAATGACAAAACTGCAATAATTTGTTTCTTTAAACTACTATCATTTATTTTAAAACAATACTTATGTAATTGGGATATATAACTCATTTTCTTCCAAACTGCATAGATATTGGCTCAGGTTTTTACATTAGGTTAATTGTCAATTAAACATGTACCTGAAAAATCATTTCAACCAAGACATAATCTAACAAACAGTAGTGTTAAATGCAGCCTGAATGTTACTATGAAAATTCTGAGACTGGGGGAAAAAAATAAACTTTTAAAAGCAGGGGTTTTTTTTTTTTTTTTTTTTTTTTTTTTTTTTTTTGTAATATAGTTGTATAAAATGAAAATAATATCCTTTTAATACAAATAAATTTTAAAAAAAGTGTAATATTTAATATCATCTAAGAAGATATATTTTATTTGGATTTTCACCCAATTATGAAAAATCAATTTTTCCAACTTTTCTGCAGTTCCCCCCCCCCCTCCCCTCCAAAAAAACCCCATTTTTTCTGCCACTTTAATTTTTTTGGAAATTTTACATATCTAACACTATATAATAACACACATATTCCTTTAGATTGCAGGACAAGATGAAAAGATTGAAATCTTAAAAAATGAAAATTTTGAATTGATGACACAGGTAAAGATTTCATTGCCTTGTTTTTGTATTATTCGAAGATTGCTGATATGTTCATATATGTATATATGTTAAAGAAATCTTTTAAAAGTTTGTTATTAATGAAATATCTTTTACTTTAAAAGACAACTCTATTTTTATGTTGTAAGGAGCAGGTTTTATTGTATTTTTCAGAAATATGGTTTATGCAAATTCTTCAATTAGCATACATTTAAACACTATTCATTAAGTTGGTATAATCAGATTTAATAAAAACTTACTCAAGAATGGGATACCAGATTTCAGGATAAAAAGAGAAATTTTACATTTAATTAAACTTTTTTTAAAAAATATATTTTCCTGGTTTCAGTGAGTAAAAATCTAACAGTCAATAAATCATATGCTGTTTTTAGTTGCAGACCTGAGTAAGCCAAACTAAAACTTAGTTTGGTTTGAATTTAGATTATAAAACTAAATCAAAACTTTTTTGAGTTGATAATGGAAGGGTATACCAAAACTAAACATATAATTTTTAAAGGAAATAATATTACATTTGTAAATAAATAAATAAATAAAAGTAAGGTTCTAAAAATATACATTTTTCAAACAATCGAAGATTTGAATACTGATAGTCATAATAATGACAAAACTGCAATAATTTGTTTCTTTAAACTACTATCATTTATTTTAAAACAATACTTATTTGAGATGTATAATTCATTTCATTCCAAACTGCATAGATATTGGCTCAGGTTTTTACATTAGGTTAATTGGTAATTAAACATGTAACTGAAAAATAATTTCAACCAAGACATGTATAACAAACAATAGCATTTAATAAAGCCTGAATGTTACTATGAAAATTCTTAGACTAGGGAAAAAAATAAACTTTTAAAAGCAGGCTTTGTTTCTTTTTATTTTTTAATATAGTCATATAAAGTGAAAATAATTTCCTTTTAATACAAATCCTTTTAATACATATTTAAAATGTGCAATGTTTAGAAATTTAAAAAAATAGTTCCAAAAATTGTAAAACTGAAATTTCATTTAAAATTTGTTTATAATGAGCCCAGGAATATTTATGTTAATTCCATGTCCTACGTAATATGAGGCATTCAGAAGTCAGTCATATTAATTTCATCCAATAAAATAGCCCATTTTAAATAGTTAAAGCTGTCTATCTATAAACTATTGATCTTTAACATTGGTCTAGGAATATTAATGCTGAATGCACGGTGTATGTAATATATAACTTGTTTTGCATTGTCATAAAAATGTTTATTATTAATTTACATATAGAATTTATGTATTAGCCTTTAAAATTTTATTCTTTGAAAATATCATTTTCCAAATAATCATAATTTGTTAAATTATATTTTTATTTATTTATTTTTCTTTGTGTGTGTGTGAACGATTGACGAAAATTTTCAGCGACCATTTCTTACTTTCTTCTATCTTCAATAGAAGAAAGTATTGTAATTAAAATTTTTTCGACTTCCGTTTTTCGACAGATTTACATGTTTTAAAGGTAAGAGATTCCAAAAAACCTGTTTTTACAAAATGTCTGCCTGTGTGTGTGTGTCTGTGTATGTCGCCATTCTAGCATCAAAAAGTGTATGAAGTTATGCATAGAAATGAACCAAATTTTTTGTTAATGTTTCTGGCTGTGGCAAGCAGGTCCTCATTCAGTTTTGAAATAGTCTGCCGTAAGGGGGCGCTGCAATCGCAATTTTTGTGCCATTTTCAATATTGTACCGACCAGTGACGTAGCCAGGATTTCATTTCGGAGGGGGTCCAAAAATTTTCTTTTGGCTTACATATATACAGTAAACTCCCTCAAATCCACACTCCTAAAATATACAACTCTCTAAAATCCACACATAATTTACGGATGTAAACAATGAAACATTCCGTTGAGCTATAGGTGCAAAATTTGACTTTTTTAGTTTTATATCAATTCCATACATTTTTTAATTTGTAATTTTTGTTAAGATCATTGTATTCATGAAGAAAGAATAATTTATTTCTGAAAAAATCAAGACGTTGCTGATATCATTGGTAATCACAATCTTATCAAATATATTTATGTATTAATCAAGCTCTTTTAGTTATTATGTCTGGCTAAACCTGAAATAAAGCTTCGTTATTTAATGACCCTGATGTGAATTAGTAATGTACCTTTATGAGGCAAATTTCTTTGAATAATGCAGGAAAAACATATTTCATCTTTATAATGAATATTTATTGGTACATTATTGATTATTAACTTGACCTTTGCTCTTAGTATTTTAAAAATTATTTAAATTTTTATTATTTTAGATTATAATTTATTTTAATATTTTAGAATATTGTAAGCATTTATTATACTTTTGATTGCATTATTAATTACATTCAAATTACTGTTAAAAATATATAAGCAAAACAACAACCAGAAATCCACAAAATTCTAAAATCCGCACGACCTCTGGTCCCAAGCTGTGCGGATTTGAGGGAGTCTACTGTATGTAGTAAAACCTGTCATAAAATGGCAAATGTTGATCAACCATTCCGTTTTACACAGGTTTTTCTGTTAACGAGTGTAAAAGTGTTATATTCTTTTTTGAAAGCTTTTTGGAACATATGCGTTTAATGAAGAATTCTGTAATAGGCAAGTTTCAACTTAATGTATTTATATAAATATACTTATTTATGTTATATGAATAGTAAAATTTCTTAAAATAGTAGTGATCTATAACAGAATGCTGCCATAAACGAAAGTGTTACATGGTCTTAATATCAATTCCCATATAATTAAATTTGTAAGAATTTTGTCTGAAAAAGGATTTTCACTACTTTTTAATAAAACACCGTAAAAACTATGAAGGCAGAATGTTTCTGTAACAGAATACTGTCTCAAAGAATTTCAGGATCCCCGATGAAATGGACAATACATTTTACAAAGGTAGTGTGGGAGTACCCCATTAATTGAGATGGATATAGTATTAATGGATACTGTGCCTGTTAGATCAAAACCATACCGTATGTTGCCAAGGCAATTAGAGATTATGCATGAAGAAATTCGGAGGCTTTTAGATTTAAGCGTGATTGAAGTTAGCCAATCAGATTATGCTTTGCCTATGATTTTGGTTGAAAGTGCAGGTAAAGACCCCCGTCCTTGTATGGATTATCGTAAATTAAATGCAAAAACAAGAACTCAATATTTCCCTTTGCCGAATATTGAAGAGGTTGGGAAGAAAGTGAGTGCAGCACCTTTCACTACTGTTATGGATCTAACAAAAGGTTATTTTCATATTCCGCTCACGAAAGAAGTGCAGAGATATGCTGCTTTTGTAACGCCTTTTGAGACATTTATCCCTAAAGTTATGATGTCTGGTCTTTCAAATTCTGCTTATTATTTTTTCAAATTAATTACTATAGTTTTATTTGGGTTAGAAGTATTTGCTGTTCCGTATATTGATGATTTAGCGATATTTTCTTCAACCTGGGAACAACATTTAAAGGATGTCGATGTGGTGCTTAAGCGTTTAACAGAGGCAAATTTGACGGTGAAGCCATCAAAATGTAAATTTGCGCAAGTTCACGTGAAATTCTAGGGACATGAAGTAGGGTCAGGAAAGAGATCTCCTAGTGAAGCTAAATTGCAGGCAATAAAAGATTTTCCTATTCCGACTACTAAGACACAGCTTAGAGCATATCTGGGAATGGTAGGATATTATGCGAGATATATAAAGAACTATGCTACAATAGCAGATCCTTTAACAGATGCATTAAAAGGTAAAATAAAGAAAGAGAAAATAGTTTGGGATGAGAATTGTAATAAAGCATTTGAAGAATTAAAGTTAAAATTAATGCAAAATCTAGTATTATATGCACCTGATTTTAAGCAAAAATTTATTGTGCAAATGGATACGAGATTGTATGGTGCAGGGATTGTTTTATCTCAAATTATTGGGTGTGAAGAGCATCCGATTTTATACCTTAGCAAGAAAATTTTCACGTGCTGAGCAAAATTACAGCGTGATAGAAAGAGAATTAGCTGCTATAGTATATGGTTTAAGAAAGTTAAATTATTACTTAGATGGGCAAAAAATTGAGATACAAACTGATCATAATCTATTAGTATATTTGAAGAAAATGGTTGGAACAAACTCTTGTTTGACACGTTTGGCTCTGTTTTTGCAGCAATTAAACTTTGATGTTACTCATAAACCGGAAAACTGCACGGAAAGCAGACGGTCTAAGTAGAAAAATGTAGATTTTCTTCTTGAGATTCTGTTGACAAAATTCATTTTTTTTATTAATAATAATGATAATAATAATAATTTTTTATTTTATGTATTTTTTATTTGATAAAATTGTGTTATTGAATTAATTAAATTTTGAATTGGTATCATATATTGGAACATATAGCATATCTTTGATTTAAATTGAATATTTTGGTACATAGGGCATTTTTCATCAAGCAACTCAAATAGCTGAAGAAGTTCAGTCTGCTAAAGGGAAAAAACATAAAGTAGATGCAGAAGTGAATTATGAGTAAGTGCTTTCTTTTCCTTTTTTGTTTAAATATTTCTCTTTTTTAATATAGTCTCGTCAATAGGAAATAACTCAGTGTTTTTTAAAATTTTTATAACAAACTTTATCTTACTATTTTATAAATGTTGCAGAAAAGAAGTAATGAAATATATTGAAAAGCCACACAAAAAAATTAAAGCTGACAGGGCAACAAGATTTGCAACCGTATTGGTATGTAGATAGTATTTCTTTTAATTTCCTTTTTGTAATAAAAAAAATGTTAATGTCACTTTAGATATTAAGCATGTTTGCAAACTATATTAAATAAGACATGTATATAGAAATTCTATATCATAAGTTGCAACAACATATTCACCTTAATAAACTAAATATAGAATATGAATACATAATTCGCTGTAAATTTTATTATTTATGAGATGAAAAAAAATCATCAATGGTTTTAGCATCTTGAAAAGTTTTAATATTTTAATACTTTTTTTTCCACCTATTAAGTAATAAAATTTACTATGAATTATGTATTTGTATTGTTTATTTACTGCATTCAATTTTTATCTTTTTAATATGTATATTACGTACAACTTAAGAGAAGAGTTTTAAAGACCAGGGGTTGATCCATTCAAAAATAAACTTCATGAAACAAATCTCTTCACAAAATTAACCTCAATAAAATAGGTCCCTCCACAAAATTGTACTTCATAGAAACATATTTTCATTATTAATTTTTATTTTGTTAAATTTTAAAATGTATAATTTGTAAGCAAATTTACCAAAAAGGAAAACTTTAGCAGAAGTACTTAAAGAAATCATTAATAAATTCTTGTTTTGAATATCAGTAACTGGATGTCAGTTTTTGTTACAAAATGGGCCCCCCAAAAATGAAAAACTCTACATTGATCTCTGAAGAGAGATTTTTTTTAAACACTACATTGATATCACACATCTATTTTTTGATGATGATAAACTGTATTTTGATAACTATATTAGGTGATGACTTATCAACCAGTTTTCTCATATGTTAACTGGAAAGTCGTGAGCAGAAAGGATAGTTGAAGTATCCCCTTATGCCCTTATAAACAGCAACTATGTATACATTCTGTAGCACTGATTTTGATTTGAATTCAGTAAAAGATGCTCAAAACAGGCAGTAAATAGAAAACAGTTGATTGCCAAATGTTTTTGAAGCTACATGATATCCCATCATCAGATTTGTTTCTGCTGAGTAATTCTGTACAAAAACTGAACAACTCCAGATGGACTTTTCTTTGCATGTTTATTGTATAATATGAAGAAATTAAATCTTTTACAATTCATACACTATACCCAAAAATTTTCACGAATTCAGACAGAAGAAATAACATCAAAAATTTTTCTTTTTTTTACAACAAAAACAAATTCTCTATTGGCTGTGAAATTTTTTTCAAATTTTCAATCATAAATGAATGAAATAATACAAATTTTTCCTCTATCCAGAATTTCATAATGTCGATTAGTGCCTCTGTAATTCAGGGAGGTGTAAGATTTTTAAGCAAATAAGCTATATTTATAATAAGAACATGGATGCGATATATGGAATAAATATGAAACTTGTGTTTATTCTACAACAAGCAAAACAGAAATTTGACAATTAAGAAATATTTATCTTCTGACATATCCCTTTTTTGTCAGGGGAACAAAGCCTTCTTAACAGGGTGGGTAAGTTTTTGCCATAGCTTAAAAAAAAATTGGGAAAAACATGGTTAAAACTGCCTTAGCAAAATAGTTTTTTTGCCAAAGTGGTGGAAAAAATAGGCGGTAAATTAATATATTTATTTCTTCATTTTTGAAAGTAAAAAGAAACTTAATACTTAAGTGAAAACTCAACATTCTAAATTTATTTGCATTTTATGAAGTGTAATTAATGTAACATTTTGTCCCTTTCTTCGAGTGTATGAGGAAAGTTTAAAAAATCTAGTTTCCTAAAAAGACATACCAGAAAATTTTTTAAATTTACTTTACTTATTTTTCTTTTTATATGTAACAGACTACTGTTTCATCAGATAAAAAGTATAAATTTGTACCACAGACTTAAATATTTAGATATTTTTAAGACTCATTACATAAAACAAAAGGTACAAAGTTATTTATATAAAACCTTTTGATAACCAAAAAAATATTAGTGACTGACAAATTACTTTACATTAAAAATCTTATTTTTAATTTGGTTTTAAAATTCCTAAATATTACACTGAATTCCACTTATTTTATAAAGATTTAAAACCTGTAACAATATTAAATGTTATATTAAATTTTTTATACTGTTATTATCCTTATTAGCTTATAGATTTTATTAAATATCAGACAAATAAACACATGCCAAGTTTTACACATTAGGTGTAAAATTTACATATTTGGGCTGTTTTTTACACTTTTACACTTATGAATTTTTTTTTTATATATACACATTTTTTCATTTTTTTTCCAAGATATATCTCCCCACTTTAAATTATGTATTAGCTTTTAACTACTTTTAATTATATATATTTAACTCTTTCTGGTACAATGTGCCCAGAGCTGGCACACTGTGCCGGAATTACACACCTAATTTTATGCACACCTAATTTTAATTTCAAACTTGCAATAGGCAAAAAAAAAAAAAAAATTGTGAAATTTTGTTTGTATAATCAAAGCTTTAATTAAGGATTTCGTTATTTCTTAAAAAATCATTTATAAATTCTGGTGTCATACAATAATTTCTCATTTTATAAACAAAATTTGCCTGTGATGGAAAGGGTTAAGGGATATATTTAAGTATAGTTAAAAATTTAGTTTGTTTCATTATTAAAATATGTTATAGAATTTTAATTTTCATTGTGTGTAAAAGATAACATTGTTTTGAGTAAATTTTGCCCATATTTTCTATTAAAATGTGAGAATTGAAAAACTGTTAAAAAAAGGTGATGCAATGAATAATGGTTTGGCCAAATAACTGAGTAACTAAATATTCAGTATTACTTTTGATAATGATGTTTTAAGTAAAGCAAACAAAGTTACTACTGCCTTTCTGTGTTCTACATCCCATTGCAGCCAAAATGTTTAGTCCTTCAAAATATATATATGAGGGCGGTTCAATAAGTACCCATGTTAGAAATGAAGACACAGTTTTTTTTTTCATTTTTTTTTTTTTTATTATTATTTTTCAACATAGTCTCCTTTTAGAAAGATACACTTCTCCCAATATTCCGGCCATTTTTCTAACCCCTCCAAAAAATAGGATTTGTCGAACTCTGCAAAATACGCCTCTGTCTCAGCAATGACTTCCTCGTTGAGCTAAATTTTTTTCTTGTGAGCCATTTCTTCATGTTAGGGAACAAGAAAAAGTTGCAGGGAGCCAGATCGGGAGAATAGGGGGGCTGCGGCAGCAATTCATGCAGTTTGGCGGTGACAACTCCAGATGAATGTGCTGGTGCGTTATCGTGATCGCGGCACCCATTGGGCAGACAATTTTTTCATCCCCAACTTGTCATTTAAAATTTGAATTGCCATTCCAGTCGACATGCCTACGGCCTCTGCTACTTCGCGCACCTTCGTTCGTCGATCAGTGAGAATCATGCCGTGGACTTTTTCAATGATTTCCTCAGTAACCACATCTGTTCGATCCTCATCGAAAACGGAAGTTCGCCCACGTTTAAATTCATTGAACCAATATCTAACTGTGGTCATAGATGACGACGTGTCCCCATAAACAGCATCCAACTTTGCTTTTATCTCTTTGCATTTTTTCCCATCCAAAAACAAAAAGCGGATTACCGAACGATATCCATCTTAGCGAAAATCACGAAACAAGTCTTACTCAAATGGCTGCCAAATCCAAACTAACCTATCAATCAGTCTGAAATTTTTATAGATGTCGTTTTATAAATGGCTGCACACGATGATAACAGCAGCTTCCCTTAGGAACGTCCTTTATCTTCAAACACAGGTACTTATTGAACCGCCCTCGTATATCATTGTGCATTAGAAAAAAAAAAATTCTTAGGTCATTTTTTTAAAAATGTTTATAAATATAACATATCAGTTATTCAACGTTAAATAAAGATTGCACATTTTTTACAAATTCATTAGGAATTTTGTTCACAATCTGTTTCCTAGATAGCCTTTAAAAATGTTGTTCATGTGTTATTTTATAAAAATTCATGAAAAATGTCATTCACATATTGTTTTATACATTTGAATTTTCTCAGGTTGGCAGATATTAGTCTGTTAAAAACTGGAAGTTAAAAAATTTCACAAATCCAATGCTTTCTTCTTGTAGAGATAGAAGAAAGTAATAAACGTTGTATGAATGTTTCTAGATAACTATCTAAATCTCTCCCAATGGACCAAATGAAATAGAGATTTAAATAATAATCTTCTATCTGTTTAAGCAGTTACAATAAATCTGAGTATCAGAAATTCTTCCGCTATTCAGAGGTTGAAACATATGAGCATTAATTGCTATTTGGGTTATTTTAAAAATGTGTTCACTAAATGGAAATGTCCACTATTCAGGAGTTTATGTTTTGATAGTTTTAAACTTAACAACTCTTTTACCCTCTGTTAACAACTCTTTTTGAATATTCTTTCCAAGAAGTTAGCTGCAATTTCTTTCAAAAATTGATTGTGGTATTTGAGACAAAAGAGGATGAGGCTTCCATTTTTAGTTTTGCTAAGTATTTTGGGCGACGATGTTAATTAATAAATAATCACAAAATACTCCCAAAAATTTCCTTTTTTGTTCTATACTTTCAGCCTAGGCATAAATAAGCCTTTAGTGCAAGCACAACCACTCTTCCTTCTGGCAAGGACTGATACACGTTTTTAAAGAGAGTGTGTTGTGACTGTATTAATAACTCAACTAATTATCAGAATTTTAAAATTCTGAGTCTCAGGTGAATCAGTTTGGTAGACACTTTTGGCTAGTCTCACAAAAATTTTCAGCCTTGTACATGCCCTAGATTCCGCTAGTCACCACACACAGACAAACAGCAGTCTAAGTAATGGGGCCTAAAATTCATTTAATTTCCCTCTTTTTTTTTTGGGGGGGGGGTGTATAAAAAAATGCCTTTAGATTTTTTGCCCGATATTTATTGATATTTCACTTTATGTACCGGGAGACAGCAGCTCAGACAATCACTTCATAAACATTTCATTCCACATCAAAACCGACCATTCTGCTAGTTCATATCTTTGGTAAGAAACACATGAAAACCCGATTTTAGGGCTTCATTCATAGGTTTACTATTGTGTTTTCCTGCTCCCAATCCTCCATGTTTTTATATCTTTTAGTTCAAGAAAACACAATGGTAAAGCTATGAGTCAACAGCTGAAATCTGGTTTTCATATGTTTTTCCCCAAGATAGGAATTGGCAGAGCAATTGTGCTTTAATATGCAAATTGAGTTTTAACTATTTTTTAAATTTCAGCCTAACCTTGATGGGGGTGGTTGTCTGTATTGCAGTCTCGTAGTCTATTATTTATGTGCATTATAAAGTACTAACCTGTCTATGCGTAAGTGGCAACAGCCAAGTATTTAAGTTTGATTTTACTGTAATTTTTTTTACTTCTAAACACTGTATAATTTCCATTTTTTTACGCCGCTAAATGAGTGAAAAAATTACAGTACTTACGAAAGTAATTTATTTCAAAACTGTATTGTAATTTTTACAAAAACTTTATCACAACCGACTCATTTTTTATGTTTTTTGTGATATTTTTCAAGCATGATTTGTTTTTAAATCTATCTCTATCGCCTGCTGTCAATTTGAAAAAATAAATATTAATTTACTTTTAAATTAACCCAATGAAAGGTGATGAGGTAAATTATATTCTACTTGATTTTATTTAAGGTTTGCACCAGAAACTTTTTATAAAATTTTATTTCTATTACTTTGGTGGGGGAAAAATTGTTCTTCCTTATTTTCAAGCAAACATTTTCGAAAATTCAACATTACAAAAACACAGTTACTTGCCCTTGAAAGGTTTAATATAAATAGTTCAGCATTTAGTTCCTGCTAATATCTCATAACAGATTTAAAACATCATCATAACATTATATAATTCTATGCACAGCTGGATTGTATCAGCACCAACTTTTGATACTATTACAAGGTCAAGATGGTGTTGGTTGTATCCCCTAGTATATTTAAATTGCCAGTTGAAATTGGAGATATTCCCTTGAAAGGGTGCACTGTGATAGAGATCTAAATGATCCCGTACCCAACCCGACAAAGTGAAGCTGCGTTTTCAAATGGGCCGAGCCGACAGAATCAAGACAATTTTGTCAAGGAGCAGGGCCACCAAAAAATTTGAATGAGTCATCTGGATTATTTCAGCCTGGTTTTACACACCTGGGTAACATAATTTAGGCAAAGCCAATAAAATATTAATTACTTTTAACCATCCAAGGATCTTGAAGGCTTTTTTTAATTTAAATGAAAACACTTATAAAAATGTTTGTTTCTATGTTACACTTTGTCCCTTTATTTGATACACAATTTAAAATAGGACTCTGTGTAAAATATTTATGTCTACAACAGATTAAAGTTGTTTATGGAAAACGAAAAAATATGGGCTTTAATGAATATATCTTTCACAAAATAAGTACAAATGTATGTCACGAGCCAATGTTTGTTTGACAACATCGATACAGAAATGTAACATGTTCACCATAAAGACTGGCATAGGACATGGTGTCTGTTTAATAATTTATTTTCAGCCGACAGGTGTCATGCCATTTTTTCCCTTACATAGTCGAGCTGAGTCAGAACTCAACATAATTGTTTTCAGGATTTGTAGAGCAAGCAATATGTTTTATAAAAATAATAACAGCAATAATGAACTTCTGTTAATGGAACTTTTGGAAATACACCTTAAGGTGGTTCTGGAATTCACTACTCAACTACATGAAATTTCGGCACATTTTCTGACTAACTTTTAACTGTAAAGGCTTAAAACAGATAAGCCTGACTACTACGAGGATTTGGCATTTTCTCAAGATTTTCAGTATTTGCAGTACTTTTTCAATATTTTTAAAAAGTTACATTGTCTTTATCACCCTATTTGAAACATCATTGCATAGTTTCTGAGTGAGAACATTTGTCAATCTTTTAGGTTTCCTAAAAGAAATGAATGAAATCTGTCAATAACAGGTATATGCTGTGTACTTTAGAAATATTTTAAAGCAACATTGTCTACCCTAAGGGGGTAACGGCGGTAAGCGGCGGACCCTAAATGGGTGCTGCAATCGCGATTTTTGTGCCATTTTCAATATTGTACCAACCAGTGGCGTAGCCAGGATTTCATTTCGCAGGGGGTCCAAAAATTTTCTTTCGGCTTATATATACAGTAAACTCCCTCAAATCCGCACTCCTAAAATCTGCAACTCTCTAAAATCCGCACATAATTTACGGATGTAAACAATGAAACATTCCGTTGAGATGTAGGTGTGAAATTTGACTTTTTTAGTTTTATATCAATTCCATACATTTTTTAATTTGTAATTTTTGTTAAGGTTATTGTATTCATGAAGAAAGAATAATTTATTTATGAAAAAATCAAGACATTGCTGATATCATTGGTAATCACAATCTTATCAAATATATTTATGTATTAATCAAGCTCTTTTAGTTATTATGTCTGGCTAAACCTGAAATAAAGCTTCGTTATTTTATTATTGTGATGTGAATTAGTAATGTACCTTTATGAGGCAAATTTCTTTGACTAATTCAGGAAAAACATATTTCATCTTTATAATGAATATTTATTGGTACATTATTGATGATTAACTTGACCTTTGCTCTTAATATTTTTAAAATTATTTAAATTTTTATTATTTTAGTTTATAATTTATTTTAATATTTTAGTATATTTTTTTGTATGTATATTTGTTTATATGTATATTTATTGTACATTTATTATACTTTTGATTGCATTATTAATTACATTCAAATTTCTGTTAAAAATATATAAACAAAACAACGACCAGAAATCCACAAAATTCTAAAATCCGCACTACCTCTGGTCCCAAGCTGTGCGGATTTGAGGGAGTCTACTGTATGTAGTAAAACCTGTCACAAAATGGCAAATGTTGATCAACCATTCCGTTTTACACAGGTTTTTCTGTTAACGAGTGTAATAGTATTTTATTCTTTTTTGAAAGCTTTTTGGAACATATGCGTTTAATGAAGAATTCCATAATAGGCAAGTTTCAACTTAATGTATTTATATAAATATACTTATTTATGTTATATGAATAGTAAAATTTCTTAAAATAGTAATGATCTATAACAGCATGCTGCCTTAAACAAAAGTGTTACATGGTCTTAATATCAATTCCCATGTAATTAAATTTGTAAGAATTTTGTCTGAAAAAGGATTTTCACCACTTTTTAATAAAACACCATAATAAATTTAACTTTTTCAAAAAAATGTATAACCGACTCCAAAAAAAAAAAAAAAAGCGCTAAAAAGAATTAAATAATTCTATAAAATTCTCTAATGACAAATCGTTATCCAATAACCACACATTGACTATCATGTACCGGTATAAAACGGTTAAATTTAATATATAGAATTTAATATCCACCAAACATAGATTTTCCAGAGAATATTTTTTACAAGAGATTAATTTACATATTTTTGATTTAATTTTTGAATATATACATATAAAAAGTAATGAATTACTTTTTGAAGTTGGTGCCAAAGAATCATAATCAATAATGATATCTCCATTTTATTTATAGTACTAGACATAATATATCCACAATTCTTAGTATATTTAAGATAGTTTGGCACCAACTTCAAAAAGTAATTCCTTACTTTTTATATATATATATTAAAAAATTAAATCAAAAATATGTAAATTAATCTCTTGTAAAAAATATTCTCTGGAAAATCTATGTTTGGTGGATATTAAATTCTATATATTAAATTTAACCATTTTATACCGGTACATGATAGTCAATATGTGGTTATTGGATAACGATTTGTCATTAGAGAATTTTATAGAATTATTTAATTCTTTTTAGCGCTTTTTTCTTTTTGGAGTCTGTTATACATTTTTTTGAAAAAGTTAAATTTATTTCCTACTTTTTAGTTATTTATACCGTAATACATAATTATGTGTATTGACATATGATGGCTCTTTGCAATGCATTACTAATGAACGCACTTTGCTGAGTTCTGATGTATTCGCTTTACTTGTCACTGTTTGATTGTCAACTTTTCAAAAGACACAATATCGGTTAGTATCGTTGTGAATCTTTAGGTTTTCTGGATGTGGTAACTTCTTCAGATCTGGCATGACGAAAAGCTACTGCATTCATGAAATCTTAAAGTCAACATCTAATCGTACGGACATCGGAAGTGGTTATCGAAAGGTGACAATGCCTCAAGTAAAGTGTCCTTACACATAAAACACACACAAAGCACTTCCATATATGAGTAAACAGCAAAATGACTCCATGTATCAATGAATAGTAAAATGCTTTTCTAGTGTAGTCAAAAGTATTCCCCCTTCAGTCAGAAAAAGCAAAAAGAAAGATTTTAACAAAAATCGCTCTATGATTCAATAGATAAACAACAACAATCTAATTCCTATAAATGCAGTAAAGGCATCGGAAATGAGCGGTGATGATACGACGAGGAATCCGAAAATCATAACCTGTACTTGGCTGCATCTATAAGAGAGTGACAGCATTCAATGTCTAAATACTTTTTCACGGACGTTTTTGTCCCAACTAAACTGTTAAAAATTTGAAACTCACTCCATTGCTTTTATGGAAAACGATTATTTCAGCCTATCATGGAGAATTCTCGTGGGTCAAAAGACAAATATTTTATAAAAGCGGGAGAGTGACGATGCAGCAAAAGGGTAAAAATTTTTACAGTGCATGTATGAGATATTCCATAAAAGAGATGGAGTGAAGATGCAGCAAAAGTTAAATTTTTAACAATGTATCGCAATGCTGGGCATTTTCTATTATAAAATTTGATGATGATTTCCTGGTAGAATTCGATTGTACGCCGAATAATCCTTTATTTCTATTCAGACATAAATACATAATCCATATTATTTTACAAATTCGTGGACATACAAGGACAAGATAGCACAAGGAAATATTACGACACAAGAAAAGTACAACCAGGAGCTACACATAAAGAGTGTGTGCAACAGAACCAGTGGGATTTGAATCCACAATCTCCTACGCTCTCAAGAGATTAGCAGCGTGGTGTCTTAACCACTTGGCCACAAGGACCCCCTTGATGACTCATTTTTGTCCAGAATCTTTTCAATCAATCGTATACTGTGCTCCATGTGTCGTCATATTCACATCGAGGAATCCTACATGAACAAAATCTGAAATCATTCTGGTGTCTAATCCGGTAACCAAATCTGAATCTAAAGATAATTTTGTTACACATATCTATGCACTTTATTTTTCATTGATATGTAGAGATAATTTTTTCCTCCAGAGCAAAATATATACTAAAGGATTTTCATCTTTTCAACAATTTAATGATGTCGATTGGTATCGATGTCTATTTCCGCTTTAGTGGATGCGAGAACTTGTCCATTTAAACTTTAACATTTCGGAAATTTATCGCATCTAGCAAACTTTAAGACCGCACACTAGGCACAGAAAAAGACCCGGATGATAATGTGAAGTCTATGGGGGTGTTCTTTTCAAATTTCAAAATTTTTACGTGATTTTTTTTTGCATAGGATATCTGAGGATATTCCACAACCGGCCTAGTTTTTACTTTTTCAATTTTGGTTTCAGATTTTTAAAAAAAAAATTATTTTAAATTTCAAAACCGGTTTAAACGGTTCTGAAATTGAAACTATAATTATATAAAACATACATAAGCAAAATCGAAGAAGTAAAAACTAGGCCGGTTGTAGATCATCCTCGGCTATCCTATGAAAAAAAAATCATGTAAATATATTAAAATTTGAGCGAGATATTTGAAAAAAACACAACCATAGTCTTTACACTGACATCTGGCTCTTTTTCTGAGACTAGTGTAGTGCCTTAAGGTCCACACTGAAATCTACAGACTTTATAAATTGGCATTGAAAAGCTGACAATCCATCAGTGCACATTAAAATTATTGTGAAAAATTACCCCTGTTCTTAAAGCTATCTATTTTCTGACTAATGAGAGTCTAACTAAGACTAATGAGACTAATGAGAGTCTAAATAGAGTCTAGAGACTCTAACTATTTTCTAAAAATGTCTATGGAGCGTTTTCATTGGTCAGAAAATAGTCTTTAAAAACAGAGGTAATTTTTCAAGATATTTTAAACATGGTACACTGTTAAAAATTTTACCCTTTTGCTGCATCGTCCCTCCACCGCTAATATAGAAAACGATTACTTCAACCTATTATGGAGCATTCTCATGGATCAAAAGTGAGATATTCTATAAAAGCGGGGTAGTGATGATGCAGCAAAAGTGTCAGATATTTTACAGTTTAAAGTACGCGTACACAATCAGAGCCCGTCAAGTTGCTTCTATGATTCAATGCATAGCAAAGTAATTCTAAATGTTCGTATGTATTAAAATACCCTCTTCAGTCATAAAAACTAAAAAGGAAGATATTATCAAAATCGCACCATAATTCAACATGCGTCTATATGAAAGTAGCAATATTTGAAGTTAAGAATGTTCTTTGATAAACGCGGTTTTCCAAAAACAGAAAATTTAAGAATTTTTATTCCGGAACTTGGCGGTAGTCGCCTGAACGAGTTTGTTTTATGGGTGAAAGAAGTTAACTAGCTTAACTTTAATGGTAAGCTTATCAAAATTTTTCGTCATTTATATATGTCCAAATGTAAATCTAGCACATGGCAGTGTACTTTAATCACTTTGTGAATCCGGCATAACAAGCACCCTGATACACAGACACTCTTGCTTTAACGACACCTCTTTAGAGATGAATTTTCAACTTTTTGATATTGAATTCTCATGTCTGGATCGATGTGGATCTTTCACTTTGGTGGATACAAGAATTGTTCCAGCTAAGATTTCGTACTTTGGAAAAAAACTAGCATCTCTGCAACAGTGGTTAGGATCCAGAAGGATTATTCGCTGTTAAGCAAAACAAGATTGACCAATCATAAGCCTTCATTTTTGAGAACTTTTCATTGTTCGGAAAAGAGAGTCTGGAATGCATGGAGTGAAAATCTGCTATCAACACTGTAAAAAATTTGACCCTATTGCTGCATCGTTACTCCATTGCTTTTATAGAATTTCTTTGTTTTGACCAATGAGAATGCTCCATAATAGAGCGAATTAATCGCTTCCTATAACAGGGATGGAGTGACGATGCAGCAAAAGGGTTCAATTTTTACAATGCAAGCAGTGCTAAAAATTTGTATCCTTTAAATGTGCAACGATGCTACTGAATTACAAAGTGTCGATCACAGCGACATCTGCGGTATTTTCGTGATACATTATTTAGACTAGCAATAATTCTTGCATTTTTAGAAAATGTCCTGCAGTTGTCGCTTCTATGTTTAAATTTCATTAGCATTGTAGCACATTTAAAGAATAGAACATTTTAGCGCTTTTATTAAGAGTTACAGAGGGCGTGTTCAGCACAACTTACCGGTTACTTACCGACCACTTACCGATTGTAGACAAGTACGAAATGAAAATCAAAGCGAAGTGTGATGCAGCTACAATTCAACAGAATAGTTTTAATTGATGCCGCAATTTGCTTTCGTACTGCCCTTCAATTGGTCGGTAACCAATGTGACCAACCAATTGTTGTTACTTTTGTAAGTTGCTCTGAACACGCCCTGAGATAGCCGATTTCCACACTATATCCCCTATATGCTATATTTCCAGTTTCTTGCATAAGAGAATTTGTCCGGAATCCAGGTAGAATTTGCAATGTTAGCGAAACCAGATTAACGAATCAGAAGCCTGAATTTTAGCAAATTTTTCAATGTTTTAAATATATTTTCTTGTTAATAAATCTCGTTTCGCAAACAGCGCAAAATTTATGTGAATCCTGGCCCTCGTCCAGTTAGGATTTTGCACTTTGAACACTGTTAAAAATTTGAAACTTTTACTTTATCGTCAATCCATCGCTTTTATAGAAAATGATTACTTCATTGTATTATGGTGAATTCTCATTGGTCAAAACAGAGATATTCCATAAAAGCAGTGGAGTGATGATGCAGCAAAAACTTCAAACTTTTAACAGTGAAAAGATCGTGTGTCTATGTAAGTGTAACATAAAAGCATGCAAAATGAACACTTCTAATTGGTCGATTGCTTCAAAATGAATTTGAAATATAAAGTTTTTATTTTTAAAAAAGTTCTAATTATCAGATTTTTATGAAATTTGAATGGGACCATATGGGCCTCATACGCTTTCAAACAAAAAAAGAATTATCAAAATCGGTTCATATTTGCAAAAGTTACCCGTGAACAACAAATACATACTGGTCGAAATCATAACCTCCTCTTTGAAGTCAGTTAAAAACTATAAAGGCAGAATGTTTCTGTAACAGAATTCTATCTCAAAGAATTTCAGGATCCCGATGAAATGTATAATACATCTTACAAAGGTAGTGTGGGAGTACCCCGTTAATTGAGATGGATATAGTATTAACGGATACTGTGCCTGTTAGATCAAAACCATATCGTATGTTGCCAAGGCAATTAGAGATTATGCGTGAAGAAATTCGGAGGTTTTTAGATTTAAGCGGGATTGAAGTTAGCCAATCAGATTATGCTTTGCCTATGATTTTGGTTAAAAGTGCAGGTAAAGACCCCCGTCCTTGTATGGATTATCGTAAATTAAATGCAAAAACAAGAACTCAATATTTCCCTTTGCCGAATATTGAAGAGATTGGGGAGAAAGTGGGTGCAGCACCTTTCACTACTGTTATGGATCTAACAAAAGGTTATTTTCAAATTACGCTCACGAAAGAAGCGCAGAGATATGCTGCTTTTGTAACGCCTTTTGAGACATTTATTCCTAAAGTTATGATGTTTGGTCTTTCAAATTCCGCTTATTATTTTTGCAAATTAATTGCTATAGTTTTATTTGGGTTAGAAGTATTTGCTGTTCCGTGTATTGATGATTTAGTGATATTTTCTTCAACCTGGGAACAACATTTAAAGGATGTCAATGTGGTGCTTAAGCGTTTAACGGAGGCAAATTTGACTGTGAAGCCATCAAAATGTAAATTTGCGTAAGATCACGTGAAATTCTTGGGACATGAAGTAGGGTCAGGAAAGAGATCTCCTAGTGAAGCTAAATTGCAGGCAATAAAAGATTTTTCTATTCCGACTACTAAGTCACAGCTTAGAGCATATCTGGGAATGGTAGGATATTATGCGAGATATATAAAGAACTATGCTACAATAGCAGATCCTTTAACAGATGCATTAAAAGGTAAAATAAAGAAAGAGAAAATAGTTTGGGATGAGAATTGTAATAAAGCATTTGAAGAATTAAATTTAAAATTAATGCAAAGTCTAGTATTATATGCACCTGATTTTAAGCAAAAATTTATTGTGCAAATGGATACGAGATTGTATGGTGCAGGGATTGTTTTATCTCAAATTATTGGGTGTGAAGAGCATCCGATTTTATACCTTAGCAAGAAAATTTTCACGTGCTGAGCAAAATTACAGCACGATAGAAAGAGAATTAGCTGCTATAGTATATGGTTTAAGAAAGTTAAATTATTACTTAGATGGGCAAAAAACTGAGATACAAACGGATCATAATCCATTAGTATATTTGAAGAAAATGGTTGGAACAAACTCTTGTTTGACACGTTGGGCTCTGTTTTTGCAGCAATTAAACTTTGATGTTACTCATAAACCGGAAAACTGCACAGAAAGCAGACGGTCTAAGTTGAAAAATGTAGATTTTTTTCTAGAGATTCTGTTGACAAAATTCCTTTTTTTTATTAATAATAATAATAATGATAATAATAATAATTTTTGTATTTTATGTATTTTTTATTTGATAAAATTGTGTTATTGCATTAATTAAATTTTGAATTGGTATCATATATTGGAACATATAGCATATCTTTGATTTAAATTGAATATTTTGGTACATAGGGCATTTTTTGCAATTTTTTACATTGGGCATAAATGAATGTTGTTGAAAATTGTAAAAATGTCATACTCTTGATATATCCTTTAAACTGAAGGTGTGTAAGCTTGGGTTTAAATAGGGTCTTCCTAAAATAATTAATTTTCTATTGTATTGTAATATTCAAGATAATTGCATGTTTGACCTCTCTGGAAATGAAGTAATTGGGCTTATTCTCTGAATATGATACCAGAACATTTCCTGTGGCAATCTCTTTTGGGGGAATGTGTTGTGATGTCTTAGCTGACTCTCCTGTGAAAACAGTTTTCCCATCTCTGTGAGTGATTACTATAATCCTCTGTATAATGAATGTGGAATGGAATGTCAATGGGGACTATCCATTTGGGATCAGGACTGTTGCTTGCCGAGAGGAAAGAGCTAAGTTCTGGGAAATGGAAGGGGTTGATCAGAAGAGGTGCAGAGAAGAAAAGAGATGACAATTCCCTATGTAGTTGTTGGAGAAAAAGGTTGAGGTTTATTCTCTCTGATATAGTGGAAGTATGATTGAATTGTAACAATGTGGAAGCTACCTCACTTATGAATGTGACGTTGACTGTATTTTTTTTTTGTAATTAACAGTTCTAATAAAGAACTTAGGAATTAAAATTAATATAATGAGTTATTTCTTTTATATATATGGCAGAAGGGTGAAAACAACGGCCACGACACCACAGTGTCTTAGAAGTGTAACTAACTGCATTACTTTAAACGGAAGCCTGTTTGAAACGGAATTTTTTTCTAATCCCTTGCGACCAAGTCTTGACAGTATTGATTGTGTATATATAAAATAAGTATTTTCAGCAACTTTAAGAATTTAGTTTAATTTTTATATAATTTTCTAATTTAAAAGAAAGCATGGATAAAAACAATGTAAGTTTAATATTTATAGCTGATATTACATTACAGTTACAGTAATATTTACTAAGGACGGTCAAAAAGGTGTTACAAACATTATGATGTAAAAATCTAAGTGCATACTGAAGAGTTAAATTTATTTATATCCAATTTCATATTACATAATATTTGCCAACAATAAAGCAAAGATCCAGTGGTGAAGTTTAAAATAGCAATTTTCATGTTTTTAATGTCTTCTCATTGAATTAAGAACTTGTGCTCCAATAAATATTGGATAATGATTTTGCTTAAATGTGAATCACATGAACTGTTAATTCTACAATGGAATTTTTGAGATAAGAATCTTTAAGATAAAAATTTTGTAATTTCAGCTACAGAAATTAGTGATGTAAGAAGCAAATGCATCATATATTATAGTTCATGCTGAAAAAAAAAAAGTTTTCTTATGATTGTCTAAAACAGCTATAACTATTGCAGGCAGACTTGTATAAAACCAAAAACTTTCTGCGCACGTAAAAATTGGGTCAAAAACTTTCTGCAAATTAATTTATTGTTTAATAAATTCACGTGTTATATTATTTTGAGATGGACGAATTTCGCGTTTTTTACATGATTGTGGACGTAATTAACATTTTTTAAGTATTTCACAGACAAAATTTGCGTTTGTTACAGGGCCGTAGCTGGAAGTGTACAATAGGGGGGGCTCAGGGGAATATAGGGGGGGCTCAATGCAATGTAGGGGGGGGAGCTCATTTTTTTGTTCTCTCCCTAATGCAGAAATTAGTGCTTATTCACATTGTAGGTACTATGTTTCTCATTAAACTGTTGTAATGACTTCATTTTATGCTAAGAAAATTATATGATGAAAATTTTGAATGTATAACTTGTGCAAAATTAAACATCCAGTTATCTTCATATGTACCAATAGGATGAGGTAGTGTTGAAACACGTATTTTAAATACAATTTAGTAACTCTGCAAAACTGTGAAAGGGTCTCAAAACTAAATTAGATTTTTGAACAGAATTTCATTTGAATTTTCGGAACATTTAGTGATCTTGGAACTTTTTCCAGGGGGGGCTCAAAATATTTTAGGGGGGGCTGATGCTGAGCCGCCCATAGCATCCCCTTAGTTACGACCCTGGCCTGTACAGATCTGTGTTTACTATCTATGAACATATAATTCATTGTGTAATTTGTCATAATTTGGGGAGGGGTTTAAATTGTTTTGAAAAACCTGAAGAATTATAGTAATTATTTATTAAAATGAATCAGTTTGCAATCAAAATCAATGTATATATTTATTCTCTAAATTTTAAATGAATATTTTCTTTTAGGATAAGATGAATCCTCCATATAATGCTCCAGTTAATCAAGCTCCATATATGCCACCCTATAATCAACCTCCTTATGGAAATTATAATTTTCCTGCACAAGGAGGAACAGGTATGAATTATATTTTAACAATTCATATTATAGAATCAAATATTTCAAATTATGGTACTACTTAATTATCCCGTTGACCAAAATACTACTGCCAAACTATTAAGATTAAATATCAATAGTGAATGATCGTAATTGATTCACTTGACATTATTAAATATGATGTCCGTGTTTGTTACATAAAGTAATTTTTATTAGATGATTGTAAATGTCACATTCAATGACATTAAATATGATACATGTCTTTAGGTGATTTTTATTTCGATTTTTTATTTGTATTTCTATTAATATTATACTAAATATTTTTTTTTTAATTTAAAATAAAAATTACGTCAATATGTATAATTTGGATATTGGTTTGGTGAAATTGGTCGACAGAATAACAAAGTAGTACTCAAATTATTTGTTTTCTTCTTATTTTTTAAATTGTTATTATTGTACAGATATGATTTGAAAAGAAAGTTTGCCATTTATTATCTGCTTATGCTGCTGTATATAACAAAATAAATAATGAATGTGCAGTCTTGTTTTTAAATAAGCTCATTATTATTTAAAAGTGAGGGTTATAATTTTTATGTTTAATATTGATTTTTATGAAATTCTATGTTAATTTTAATACTGCAGTTACATCATACTAATAAAATTTCTATTATGTACCGTAATTTCTGGAAGAAACGCCGCGGCGTTTACGCATGGGTGCAAGTTTTCCGTCTTTTAAAAGTTCCCGAGGACGGAAGCGGGACGGAAAAATCTCCGACGACGAAAAATGTTTGCGAAAATGACGCGTTTTTCGCCAAAAGATCGCGGAAAAAGACACGATTTTTCGTCAAAAGATTATGAATAAAAGTGATTTTTGTCAAATGATCGCGGAAAAAACTTTATTTCTGCCAAAAAAACACAGAAAACAGCGCTATTTCGTTTGAAAGATCGCAAAAGGACGCGTTTTTCGTAAAAAAAATTGCGAAATAAGCGATTCTTGTCGACGTATCTCAAGAAAAACGTCATTTCCGTCGTAGAATCGCGAAAATGATGCTGTCTCTGTCGAGGAATCGCTGAAAAGACGCGATTTTTGTCAAAAGATCGAGGAAAAGCCATTTTTCGTCAACAGATCGCGAAAAAAGACACGATTTTTTTTAAAAGATTGCTGATAATACGGGATTTTTGTCAAAAGATCGCAGAAAAATCACTATTTCAGTCAAAAGATCGCAAAAAAGACGCGTTTTTCGTCAAAGAATCTCAAAATAAACGCAATTCCTGTCGAAGGATCGCGAAAATGACGCAGTCTCTTTCAAAGAATCGCGAAAAATACGCGATTTTCCTGAAATTATAGCGGAAAAACGTTATTCTTGTCAGAATTGCGGAGAAAACGCGATTTTTTGTCAAAAGAGCAAAGAAAAGACGCGAGTTTTGTCAAAAGATCGTGGAAAAGACGCGAATTTTTGTCTAAGGATCGCGAAAAAGTTGCGAATTTTTGTCTAAGGATCGCGAAAAAGTTGTGAAATTTTGTCAAAAGATCGCGAAAAAGTTGCGAATTTTTGTAAAAGGATCGCAAAAAACGAGTTTTTTGGGTCATAGGATCGCGATAGCGACGCGATTTTTGTCAAAGAATCGCTAAATAGACGCGATTTCTGTCAAAAGATTGTGGGAAAAAGCAAATTTTTTCAAAAGTTGATGGAAAAAAATATGAATTAAAAAAAAAGTGATTCAAAGAGTGATTCAAAATATTTTCAGTCCTGGCAAAATTTCAAACTTGCACCCATGCGTTTACGTGTTTTAAACTGAAATTTCAAGCGATGCGCCGTTTCTACCGATGCGGCGTTTACGGGCATTTTCTTTTCAAACAAGCGTGATATTTTTCTGAATTTTTCCGAAAATTTAAAAAAAAAATTGATCATAATTCCAAAATTTTAGACATAAAATGTATCGCGAATTCCGACAAATGGTTGCAAAAACAAATAATTTCGATTTCGTCAAAATATCGCGAAAAAATATCAGTTTTCATTAAAAGACCGCAAAAAGTTACACAAATTTCGCATTAGATTACGAATAAACGAAAATTGCATTTTCGAATGAATTTCCTGAATTTCCCCCTTTCCTTCTTTTATAACTTTCAGAAAATTTGTTCTGAATCCGATTTTTTTCTAAAGATTCAGTGATGAATCATGATGAAATGAATGAATCATGAATCTTTGATGAAATGTGCTTTTTTTTTAAAGATTTTTTAAATTGATTTCATGCTTTTTTTTACAAATTTCTCCTTTTTTCTGCGTTTTTCGACAGAATTTACGTTTTTTTAAACCAATTTTTCTAGTATTGCTTCAATTATCAAAATTCATGATTCATTCAAAGATTCACGATTCCTTCCTGAAAATTTTGTGAAACGATCGTGGAAAAATCCCGTGTAAGTGCCCCTCTCCAATTATTTTATGATTTTTCGTCACGTTTGGGAGGGGGGGGGGGCGTATTAACGGTATTTTACGGTACTGTTAGAAAAAAAATCACCGTATCCGCTGCGCCACACTAAGCATATTTTTAATTTTAAACTCGTATTCGTCGCGGCGCTTATTCCCGAAAATACGGTATTTAAATAATATTAATTTTGTATTTATTTATTAATTTCTGATTAATAATTTCATTTTTATGATTTCTTAATACAGCTTATTAATGTGTTTCTGTTTAACATGTTAACCGCGATTACCGAGAAAATTTCACCTGCGGTGTTTACGACTATTTTCTAAATTCTTTTGAGTGATTTTCCGCAATGCAGCGTTTCTTCCAGAAATTACGGTATTTCAATATTTAACTGTTTAGACGCCAAATTAATATCACAATGTAATTATAATTTTGTTTTTCTTATATTACAGCTTCAAATTTATGCATACAAGTTTAGAAAATACCAAAAAAATATATTTCTGCAGTTTTTTTGGCTATTTTCATTTCAGTGTTCACATTTTAGAACTTGATTATTGATTGAAAACCTATGCAAATATAACAAATTATTTTTCGCTATATGCTATTGTATATTGTTCGTGAGTATTTTTTCAAATTCTAATAACAGATTCCTAGCAGTCGAATGTAAGTAATATGGAGAAAACAATAAAAGCAAATATTATACTTTTTATGCAAATTAATGAATTTACATCTTTCTTAATACATGTGAAAAATGCTTAAACATAAATATTTTCATTTCAAAAGTTCAAATCAGCCTTATATTTTATAAGAAAAATAAGGATATCGTTACTATGTTGGAAAATATATGTTTTGTATTACAAATAATGCAAAGTTCCCATTTGGGAACATTGGCGTTTAAACGGTTAAGGTGGAAGAATATGAAAATTAGGTGCTTTTCAATTAGCTGGCCAGTGTTATCTATACATATATATGTATATATAAATATATAAATGTGTGTATGTATATAATATATACATTATATATTCATTATAGATGTTAAATAGTAGTATGTAATAATGGTTATATATATATAACTGGTGTCCGGCTAACTGAAAACTACGAAAATAGTGCTTTATATTTCTGCCATAAGATGTATTCTGAGTTATTTTCCTGCATTATGCATAGGAAATTTGAACATTTAACAAAATTTATAGTGTTTTTTTTTTTTTTTTTTCCCACAATTTTATTCCTGAAAAAATTATAGAAAAGTTGTGTTGATGGTTCTATGTGTTGTTATGATATGTACTAAGTCTAAGTTAAATATCTCTTTAATCACTCATAAGAGGTAATTAAAATTAGTAAAAAAACAGATTACAAATTAAATAAATTCAGTAATTAAATGTGAAAATGTTGAAATTACATAGTTTAAACATTCTACTGAAGTAATAAGAATTAAAGTATTTTTATTTTCTGTTATTAAATGTTTAAATTACTGAAAGTTTGTAGAGAATCATCTCTTCTACTTTTCATATAGGGGCTAAAAATTCAATTCCTTATGGAGGTATAAGCACTCAAAATGGACATATAAATAACTATGTTGGTCAGTTGCCTAACCAAAGTACTTCCCAAGTGCAATCTGCTACAGTGCCTCCAAATAGCCAAATGGTTAATAATCAGGTAAATGTGTTTGTCTACTACTTTGAAACATTGTAAAACAAATTTAATAGTTTGTGTCTGAATGATTTCTTTTCATTAGCATTTGAATTTTAGTGCTTTTAGTGTTTAAGTGCTCTTTTAAATTTTAGAAATATGCTAATTATTAACTAAAATTTCTTAAATGGCTTTGTAATTTGTAATAAAATAAATAGTACCACTTTGTTATCCCGTCAACCAAAATACTCTCGCCAAATTATAAGATTAAATGCCAATAATGGATGATCGTGAATGTCAATTCAATGATATTAAATACGATACACGTGTTTAAAACGTCATTAAGTGATTTTTATTTCGACTTTTTATTAATATTCTACTAATTATTTGTTTTTTTATTATTTAAAATAAAAACTAACAATATGTATAATTTGGCTTTTATATTAAAATAGGAAATAAAGCCTTTGTGCAAAAATGTTTAAAGATAAAAAACCAACGATTATAAATGCACAAATAAAGTAAGAAAAGGTAGCAAACAGCCGTTTCGAATCTACTATGGAGATTCGAAACGGCTGTTTGCTACCTTTTCTTACTTTATTTGTGCATTTATAATCGTTGGTTTTTTATCTTTAAACATTTGGCTTTTAGTTTGGCGAAATCGGTCGACGGGATAAGAGTAGTATCAAATAAATTAATTCACATTATATTTTCATTTAAGTAAGGTAAATTTAAGCTGTTTTTGAATATTTGATTTAAATTTTACTGAATGCATGAAATTTCAGGTCAGATTTGTATGTTTATGTTTTTAAAAAAGGCTTGTCAAAAATGTAACCCACTAAGCTTTTGCAATTTGCATTTAATTCAGTTATTTGAGTCGCATATTGAAAATATCAACTATTGTCAAGTATTATCAACTATTTATATCAACTATTGTCTTAAAGGAAACATCAGAAAAAAATGTATATCTGTGCTGACAGTTAGGCAGACCTTTTATTAAAATTCAGAAACACTATTTTTGCTGCCACTATTTTTAAATAGGTAAATTTGGCTTATTTATTACATCAGTAAATAAGGAGAATCTCTTCAGAATGTGGTAGCATTCTGCATAAAAATATATTCTGGTCATTTGACAAGACTGATATATAGAGACAGTTACTCATTTTTTAAATTTTAGCTGTAAGAAATTGTAGATACAAATGTAACCAATCAAAATAGCAAAGATCATCTTGAGTTTGAAAATTTTATTATATTTCACTTAAGTTTTCTAATATTTTATTTAAAGTATTAACACTTTATTTTACTACTCTTCTATTTTACATCAAAATATTGTATTCATTAAATAGTGAGAAATGTAAAATTAATATACTTTTTGCTAATTAAAAACATAAAAAAAAAATCAAAATATAAAGTTAATAGCTTTTGAGTGAGTTTCATTGGAAATTGGAATTGACACATATTTTCACTTTTGTAGTTGACACAAAAATCCTGAATATGTCATCCAGGTTCTTCACTTGGGTTTTTGTTGAGCGTATGGTACAGAGCCCAGTTAAGGTTCTCTAGGGCCCAAGACCCAGTAGCTTTTTAGAGCTTCATCAAACCAAAATAATAGCTTAAAATTTTAGTTTAATGCATTTGAAAATTATTCTACATATTAAAAATTTGCATTTTAGATTTATAAAAATGCTCATGAAATTTAAATTAATTCAATTTTTAGGTGCGTTCATAATTATGTAAATACGTAGCACCTATTGTTGTCGCTCAGTCCATCTGTCGGTCTGTCTGTCTGTCCGTCCGCATATAACAACGCAAGAACTATCCAACCGAATCGTTTGAAATTTAAAATATGTAATTATTACAGGTTTCGGCACTTTTACATCTGCAAGATTAGATTTTTTTTTTTTTCCTATAGTGTACTGATCTTGTGTATAAGTCGACCCCCCATCTTCAACTCTCAAACTTTGTCTAAGATTCTTCGACTTATACAAGAGTATATATGGTAGCTTTTTAGGTGCATTCGTAATTATATAAATACGTAGCACTATAGTTGTCATTCAGTCTGTCCGTCTGTCCGCATTTAACAGAGCAAAAAGTACCCAACCGAATCGTTTGAAATTTAAAATTGTTGTATAATTTTGTCGAGTCATTTCAAATTTTATGAAAATCGGATGCATAGATAAATTACAGGGACAATCAAAAGTATTCCATTACATTACGATAAATGGGGAAAATTTTCAAATGCATTTTAATCATTTGAAATTTAAAATGTATATTTATTACATAATTTTGTCAAGTCATTTCAAATGTAATGAAAATCGGATGCATAGATCAGTTAAAAGGACAATCAAAAGTATTCCATTACATTACGATCAATGGGAAAAAAGTTTCAAAAGCATTTTAATCGTTTGAAATTTAAAACGTATAATTATTACATAATTTTGTCGAGTCATTTCAAATGTTATGAAAATCAGATGCATAGATCAATTACAGGGACAATCAAAAGTATTCCGTTACATTACGATCAATAAGAAAAAAGTTTCAAAAGCATTTTAATGGTGTTACACTCATTTGAACATAATATAATTGACATGAATCTATGATGTATAGTACTAAAATATACATTCTGTACAATCTGGGATGCAAAGAACATTTATTATTAAATTACAGGGCCACGCAAATGTATTCCACTAAATAATGTTATACTTGGAAACATTGTTTTAATTATATTAACCTGCTTCATTATTGTTTTATGAGGTATCTGTGAGAAAAAATCTCACAGTGCTAAAATTACCTTACTTTTTATTTCTTTCGGCCTTATACATTGATAATAAATTTATCAAGTTTTTGATAGGATCTTTTCTTGCATCAAAAACAAATTAAAAATACATAATAGCTGTAGAAAAAAAGTTATTGTGTTAACATGGTTCTTATAAAAACAGCTCTTGCAGGAAAATTAATTAAAAACTCGTGAAAAGTGCTCAGATAAAAAGATAAACTGGGTTATCTCTAATTTTGATTTAAGTTTTGTTGGTGAAATTAGTAGTTAATTTTGAAATGGACCTGCACTTGACAGCCAAGCTGGCAGCAAATTTTTTTTGAGCTACATAGAATTATTTTTCTTTTTAGGTGCATTCATAATTATACAAAGATGTATCATCTATACTCATCATTTACTCTGTTTGCTCATAACAGGGAGAATCTACCCAATTGAATTGTCCGTAATTAAAAATATATAATTGTTGTATAATTTTGTCGTTGTTTCAAATTTTATGAAAATTGGATATATAGTTTAATTATTTCAACTTTGATTGTTTGAAATATTAATGTACAAATATTAAAAATTGATATTAATACAATATTTTATGATTATAGCAAGGGGAAAAAAAATCATTTTGCAATTAATGCCAGAAACTTTTTTTTTTTTTTAAACAGTTGTAAATTTTTAATGTTTGATTTTTTTATAAATATACTTAGTTCTTTTTTATTTATTCTCTTTGCAGCTATCTCAGGACTTGAATGCTCTACATCTTTCACAGAATCAGAACCATCCCTTATTAACAAATCCACCACATCAGCATTCTAGTAACTCTTTTTCTGAACCACCTGCATCACATTCTCCAAATCCTAATTATCAACCATACTGGCAACAACAGCCACCCCCTAGATTATCTCAAAATTCCGGTGCTATTTACAACAATCCCCCTGGTCATTATCCACCAAACTCTAGTACAGACAATTATGCTGCACCCCCATCATACAATGCCGGTTTTATGGATAGGACTCAGCCACCTGTTGATAAACAAAACCAGTCTCAAAAGTTTCCAAGTCACGATATGTATCCTCCCCCTAATCAGCCTCCTCCACCCATGAGCCAAATGAACAAGCCTCCAGGTTATACTAATGGCACTGGATTCGCACCTCCTACAAGTCAGTATCCAAACTCAAACATGCAAGCGCGATATCCACCATCATCACACTCGCCAAGTGTTGCTCAAAGTAATGTGCAGTCTAACACAAACACTCAGTTCAATCAGGGTAGTAATGCTGTACCTCCTCAGAATAGAATGGGAGCATTACCACAACCTCCTGTGCAGAATCGAAGACTGGATCCTGATAACATGCCTAGTCCAGTATGTTATTTAATGTTTATTTTATTATTTTTTTTAAATCAGTGTTTCAGGGATTTTAAACATGGGTGCAAAACCTCCAGTCTCAGGACTGATTTCAGTCTTGAAGAGATTTTTGACTAACACAAAATTCTACTTTATATACTTAAAAGTTTTACCATCAAAAACATTTAATCACTTTCTTTATTGTAAGAGATCAAGTTTTAGCCATAATGCAAGACTTAGAAATCTTCTAACCTTTTTGCATTTAGTTATTTCTAATGCTCAGAAAAGATTTCAGTCTTGACTTGGATGGATTTCTTGCACCTATGATTTTAAAGTGAAGCAGATATATTTCTTAAATTGTTTTTATTTCATATTTTTCTTACTTTTTGAGTCGCTGTTTGTCCAAATTGTATTTTGCTGTGTTTTCTATATGTTCTTGGTATTTTTAGGGGGGAAAAAATCTTTTCTGTGTAAAGTTTTTTATAAAAACAGATAAATTCATTTAAATGTTTTATTTTTATTTCTTTATGGCAAAATGTGACAGTGAGATATTCCTTTTATTTCATTTTGTTATTATTTTTTTTATTGTGACTTTTCCTTTGTGATAATGAAATGTGTAAAATTTTTTCGATCTTATTCTTTCAATAGTTCTATTTTTTATTAAAAAGCTGATAAATGTCATACCATAATGAATTTTATGTTAAAAGCTATATTTGTATACATTGAAACTAGTTTAAAATTCTAAAATATCTAATAATATCTAATTCTAAGTTGAGTCAAAGTTTTAACACTTTAACTCTACTACTCAGATATGAAAAATATTTTCTTAAATGTTGTAATACATCATTTTAAAGAGGAAAAAATTAAAAAAATTTAGAGCATAAAAATGAAAAATTAACTAAAGTGTTTTTTTCATACCCGCAATAAACAAAAAATGAAACTTTTCATAAATATTACCAATTTTCTAATACAAAATTGTAAAGTATATAACCTTATGTTTTGTAAGAAGGAGGGGAAAAAAACTTGTATGTGTCTAACCTTACAGTTTATGAAGTTTATTTCAACAATAACAATGTGAAATTTACTCAAACAATAAATGAAACTTTGACATAAAAATGAGCTCATTATCACCATCTATTATGAATTCTATGAAAAATTTATATTAACAGCTATGTTTGAAGATAGAAGCAATAAATAAGTCATTTTGAGCCCACCGTGTAACACACAATGACTTTTGGATATTTTACAGATGTGCAATGCAGTGATACAATGGATTAAGTACCGTATTTTCGGGTGTATAGTCCGCGGCTTATACAAGAAAAAAAACCTCCCAAAAAGCTGCTGCAGCTTATACACGGTGCAGGTTATACAAAGAATTTTTTTTTTTTAATTGGAAATCGTGATATTTTTTCTACAATTTTTAAACCTTAAAAAATTTGAAAAAAACATCGAAATTTGTAATTTTTTTCACTATGCCTTGAAATTTAGAGTTCTCCCATGTTTGTAAAGGCTTTTTTTTTACTGCTTAAATACAGTTATTTCTGGATATGGAAGAACTGTCGCAACCATCGCCAAGAATTGCACTGATAGATGTATAATAGCTATTGTGTTTGTAGAAAACAAAATCCAAAATCCTTCCAATCTCAACAATTCTGAATTTAAGATCATTTTTAGTTTATTTTTCAAAAAAATAATCTACCGACCCTGTTGCAAAGAACAAAAAAAGTGCGTGATTTATATCATTTTGGAATGATTCAGAGCAGTCGTTCCTTTTCGAAAAGATTCCGAGGAATCGTTCCTTTACAGAGTCGTTTCATTTCGGAAGGTGTTCAAGGAATCGAACTTTTCTGGAGTCGTTTCATTTCAGATAGAGTCCGAGGAATCGTTCCTTTTCGGAGTTGGTGCATTTCGGATCGATTCCGAGGATTCGATCCTTTTGGGACCAATGACCTAAGATATGTATACATTTTATGTCCAAAATTTTGAATTTATCACAGTTTTTTTTTTTAATTTTCAGAAATTTTTTTAACAAATATCACACTTCTTTGAAAAAAAATGCACGTAAATGGTGCATCGCTTGAAATTTTATCTTAAAACACGTAGACGCCGCGGCGTTTCTTCCGAAAATTACGGTACTGATAATCTTAATTTTTTTAGCCCAATTACTGTGGATATTATGCATCATGAAAAAATTTGGTAAATTTGTGTTAAAAATTATGACTAATGGCTTCTAATTTCAAACCCTGGTCGAAATATACGTTCGTAATTGGTATATAGCCCGCGGACTATACACCGATGCATCTCCGCAAGTTATACACGAACTTTTTTTACTGCACTGCTCGATTTAGGAGTGCAAGTTATACACAGGGTGCGGGCTATACACCCGAAAATACGGTATATATCAAGATGGTTTTCATTGTAATATTTTTTTTTTTTATTGAAAATAGCTTTGTATGTAGGAAGTAATTTAAAATTCCTTACGCATGTTTTATGTGTATATCATGGTAATTTTCATTATTATAATTCAAGAAAAAAAATTTTTACACCACTTTGAATACATATTAATATAAAGTAATAAAATCTGAAATCTTTTTGTTAGATGCTGCGATCGACAGCATATTTAATGTCCTTACAAGTAGTTTTATGCATTAAAAATTAAAAATATGCCTTAAAAATATAATCATCGGTATTTTCATGTTTTGTTTTTTTAAGTATAAAAGTAATATATTTGATAGCTGAATTGATATGATCTGTCCAACCTTTCAGTAACCAGGGGCACATATTGGCTCTTGGGACTCAATGAAGGGTACCATTATTTACCAAACTGAAAATATGTGGCAATAATATCGCATAGTATTAGTATAACCCATAGGTTTTCAACGGGGGTGGTAACGCCCCCCCAGTGGGTGCTAGACCCTTCCAGGGGTCCAGAGGAAAATGGGGGACCGGTCCAGAGGAAAATGGGGGGTATTAAGATAGTCAAGGGGGGCGGCCATGATGTACCTACCTATTTAAGAAATTAATATAATGAAACTGGTTGACCCATCTCCCTGGCATTGCCCAAGCACATGATAAATGAAAATCTATAAAAACGAGCATAGAGCTGGGATCTGCTAAAAATTTGGAAACTGTTACAAAGCGAGAATCGATATTTAACAGCATGAACAAGTTTTTTCAACAGAAAGAAATTACTAATAATACTTTGTCAGCAGATACTGATGGTACTACAGCAATGACGGGTCGTCATAAGGGTTCATAGCTAATTTGAAAGAAGCAGCACCAAATGTACTCTTTGAACATTCTGTTATTCATCAGCAACATTTGATTTATAAAAACCTGAATGAACGTTTGTATATGTCGCTTTATTACATTATTACAGTAGTGAAAGAGAGTAGAAGGAATTCTTTGCATGAGAGATTATTTGGCCAACTTTGTGGGGAAAATGACAGTGATTACAGTAGTTTGCTCTCGCACACAGAAGTTTGTTGGCTCTCGAAAGGTATTTTTCTGAATCATTTCTTCAATCTATTTGACTTCGTACTGGACATCCTTGGAAACAGAGATAAAAAATTACTCTAAAACCTAATAACATCCAAAAAAGGCATTGCTTATTTAACAGTCCTGTTAGAATATACTATGGAATCAGTTTACATTTGCAAGGGGATGGATTAAATTTAATTAAAATGAAAAATGTCATAGCTGCTTTTGTGAGAAAACTTATCATTTTAAGCGAAATCTAGGCAGAGATGATTACAGCCATTTTCCTACATCAGCAGCAGTCTGTGCAAAACAGGAAGATTTGTTAACATACTACGAATACTTGGACGTTCTCCATACTGATTTTATTGAGTGATTTGAGGACATTTTAAACATGAACATAGCAAATTGAGTTTTAGATTCTTTCTCAAATGCAGATACAGCAAATACTATCAAATTTAGAAGAGGAAATCATAGAACTTACAACCAGGAGTGTAGAAAATCTTTCTGCATCCAACATTTCTTCCAATCCACTTGAAAATTCCCTCAAAATTTTAAGTTATGTTATAGATAAATGCTGTATTACCGAAGACATAGAAAATTTATTTTTCCAGTATTTCTCGATTTATGCATGAGTATATATAATGAGTGATTCAGAGTAAAAAAATAAATAAATAAAATAAAAAATAAATTCTGAAATTCACAGCCGAGTGGGGGTAGAGGGGAAGGGAAATCCATTCGAAGTACTATGTTTTTACGAGGCCCTGTGACGAAATTCGCGTTTTCTCACTATCTTTTGGCGAAATTTGCACTATTTCGCAATCGACAAAATTTGCAGTTCTTTGGCGTTCTTTTCATGAAACTTGCGATTATATTTTGCAATTTTTTGACGAAATTTGCAGTATTTTTTGCGGGGTTTTTTTTCGAAATTTGAGGTTATTTTGTGATTTTTGATTGAATTTGCATTTTTTTTTGTAATTTCAGGAGAAAATTCGCGATATTTTTATGTCTGAGTTTTCTGATTGATGATCGATTTCTTTTTTTTTAAATTTTCAGAACCAAATATCTTAAATTTTTTGAAAATTCAGAACAGAATCACCCATGATATAGATGCACATTATTCAGAGATCGATTTTGTAAAAGTCACACAGATTTTTTTTTTTTTTTTCTATTTAAATGAAATTTTTTTAGCAAATTTTGAAAATCGTTGTTAAAATTGAAATCAATTGTGTATGTTTCTGCAAAATTTTCTCAGGTGATTAAAATTTCTCCCGATCCTAGATTGCCGAATCGGATATATTCTGTAACTCTGCTCACAACCAATGAAGAACTAAAAGTAAAATTTGAAAGTGGATATCAAGAGTTCTGGTTTCAAAAATTTATACTAACTCTCTACCCTGAATTGTGGCAAAAGTACAAAATATTTTAGTTGCTTTTCCGTCATCTTATTTGGCTGAGTGTGGGTTCGGATTAGTAATTAATTTATTGGCTAAAGAAAGAAATAGACTGCACGTATTTGAACGTGGTGATTTACGACTGCTGTTAACAAAATTGGAACCAGATATTAACAAGTTGTTAAAATTCCATCACCCTCAACCATCTCATTAATATTATTTCTTATAGATTTTGTGTTTATGTAATTTTTTTAATTTCATATCGATTTTCTGTTTATTCACATCATTTTTTGTAAAACATTTAAAATGTTAACAATGTCACAAATGCAAAATGTGATAAAAGCACAGTTTTAAAAACTTAAAACTTCAAATATTATATGCCGAGTGCTTTCGATCAAAACTTGATCATCATACGGGCAGCTCTGTTTACATTCGAGTTATGTTAGAATTTCAATACATAAACAAAGCTGTAATGAGGATGAAGTTCTAATCAAAAACGCTGGGCGTATAATATTTGAAGTTTTAGGCTTTTAAATTTGTGTGTTTATATGCATTATCATCTTTTAGATATATGACATCTTTAAATGCACTTTTTAACAAGTTTATTTAATTTTTTATGTTTATTTTAATTTTTACCAAAAAGCTTTTTATTACATTTGACAATAGTTACGTTTATAATTTTTACTTTGTGTTTCTTAATAAATAGACAAAAGTAGGTTTAGAGAATATGCAACAATATTTTAATTGGTATAATTAATTGTTTTGGAAGAGAGGGTGTTGAAATATTTTTTTCTTCTAAGGGGGGTGGTGGTCCATAAAAGGTTGGGAATCCATGGTATACACGTACGTCTTAACATAATTCAAATGAGTCGTACAGCAGTAAACAAAAGACCCCCACAGTTCTGGAATTACATGTATTAAATTTCAAATTATACATATTCTTTGAGACATCTATCTATATCAACAATGTTTGTAGAGTAAGAACACTAGAAACTTTAATTGTGTCTACAATAACAAATAAATAAATATGAAAATCAGAGATATTGCTAAGTTTCTTTTAAAATGTGAAAATACAATTTAATTTATTTTGAAGGTGTGGATTAGTTTATGAAAAGTACAAAAACAGACAAGCATGATAGTGACCAAACCATGCGGGTGGTTTCAGAGAGATAATCTGAAAATGCTTTCATAGATAAATCATTCTGCACTGTTTACTTTTCTTTGCAAAATTATTGAAGAAAAAACTCTCTAAAATTTAAAAAGCCAAGAAAAAAAATTAAGCCCTTTTATCTTTTATATAAAACAGCGAATCGGTCATTGTGACTACAGTAAAAAGAAAAAAGTTGAGCTTTCATATATCATCAATGGGTTGGGGGACAGATGAAAATGTTATTTTTTGCTTACTTTTTAAGTTTTAAAAAGAGCTATTACCAACTACTGAAAAATTTAACTATCTTAATTACACTACCTAAACAATAACTAAAAACTGCAAAAATATGCATAATTGAATTTTCAAAGTTTCTGGTTTCTAATGTACAACGATAAGCCAACAGCTTGCCAAACACAGGTTTCAAAAACATATCTCATAAAATATTAATGATTTTAAGGAATGCATTCTTTATAAAGGAATTTTATCTCTAAAATGTTTAACAGGAAATCTTGAAAAGGATGCTCCCGGGTGCCACGATGGGGAGACATGATTTCTATCTTTATCAAATGCCACATTTTTAAAGTTTTTATGTTTATTTAACTTGCATTTTTTAAAAATTAAGTATAAAATCTTCAATCTGGAAAAGGATTTGTAGTTATTTAATATAAAAATTACAAATAAAATAATCAACTGAGATCTTTTAAAAGATGTCATTTAACACTTGTAGAAATAGTGTCAAATCATACCACTCTTCACTAAAAAGAGGGACATTCTTTTCTTATCCATTTTTCAGTAAAGCAAAAGACAAAATGCAGATGTGATTTTCATCAAAAAAATTCTCTTTATCATATTTCCCAATCTCACTCTGTAGAGCAACTGGTTTTGTCTGTTGTCCTTCTTTTGAAATTAGGTATTATTTTTTAAACCAAATGGCAGCAAGTTGCAGTATTTTCCTAAAATTGTTTGAGAGCAATTCTGGGTAAATTACATAATATCATTACATAATTATTTAATGTTTTGATCTAATTATGATTATAAATATGATTACAAATTACATAGTAATAGTAGCTTTGCCTTGCCAAATCTATTATTACTGATTTATATATTCAGATTTATATTTTAAAATTATTACTTAACAATATATTAAAATTAATAAATAAAATGAAATTTGACTGATTATTTTCTAATCTGCTCTAGTCAATATTTTTTGTTTAAATTCCAAATTTTGCAGATCGGAAAATGATAAAAAAGCTCAGGGAAAAAAATCACAATTTTAAACTAACAACTGCCAATATTAAGTATTGTTAAAATGTGTAGGAAAATTGTATATACACAAGAATTTTTTTTAATTTACCTATTCTTTATAATTTATACATTTAAAAGATAAGGTTGAATTTTTTAATCATTTGGCCGAGTTTTCTACTGAACTGATTTTAATAATTTTTAAAATGAAAGCAGTTTTTTGTACATGTCCCCGCATTCTCTATTTTTTAAATAAATCCCATTTTCATACTTTAAATCGCTTATGAAATTTTGTTATATGGTTGGCAATTGGGTTACTTTCATTGATGAAGAAAGACGAGAAACAATGGGTATTACCATATCTTTATATATGCCATATTTGTATTACAATTAATAAATTTTTTAACAGAAAATGATGCCGTCAGGGAAAAAACACATTTTTACTTATAAAAAGCTATTGCATTTCAATATTTTTTTTTCATTCTGGGAATACTAATATGAATGCACTCATTTCACAGCCTAAGTGAATGAAAATGACATCATATTAAAAATGAAATAAGTATTTTCTTTGATAAAGTTAAATATTTTACTATGACTATGTCTGAAAGAGTAAATTTCTGGATTTTGCTTGTACTCGGATTAAAATCTCAAATCAAGAAGGCAAATGTTCATATGTAAAATTGTAATTGACAAACATGACATCAAGTTTGGGAATATATTTATTAATAATCTATTGCACGCTAAAATATTAAACAAATTAGTCAATAATATGAAAAGTATGCAAGCAAATTTTGCAAAAACAATGCTACTTTTAGGTTTCTTTGAAAAAATAAAAATGATTGTCATAGTTTCACAATTTTCATTTTTTCATTTTGTAATACAAAAGATATATTAATAACTTCATAATCACAATTTCTTATCTTAATTGCATGTCAGTGATTATGTATAGGTTTTCAATAACTCAAAAAGTCAAAATTTAACTTTAGTTCAAAATAATGTGTTTTAAGAATTAGTCCTGCCAATATAAGATTATTTACAGTAATTATTTTAATTATTTTTCCTTTTTTTTTCATTTAATCAGTTTTTTAAACATTTTCATTTGCCGAATTTCATGCTTTTAAATTGGTATTTTTAAAACATACCGTTGTTCTTTATGAAAATTATTACACATAAACATTTAAACCATTTTGACGTAGTCAGGAACATTCATAAATTGCCTGTCTAATTGTCTGAACTAATGCCAGTTTCGACAGGTTTGGATAATTGGTGATTACTGTATTTTCATATTTGTTGCTTATATTTTGAGCATTTGTTTAGTTTTGAAGATAAATATATTAACATTATAAAATAGATAAAATCTGTCCTATAGTGTAATTTTTTTTTTTTTTAATTGTAGTATGTAGATATGTTTTAAAATTATATGCATTTTTTAAAAATAGATACAAGTAATAGAAGATGATCGAAAGTTAAGAAGTACTGAATTTTCTACTGCGCAAAGGGGTTTGGTTCCTCCTTTAGTAACAACAAATTTTACAGTAATTGATGAAGGTAACTTTTGTTATGATTTTTATCTTTTGTAATTTTGATGTTTATTTTGAAAGTTATTTCCCACTAATTTGGCAATAATTTTTTTGACTTTTTTGAGAGTGATAAATATGTTAAATATGACAATTTTGCCAAGAGTACACACAGAAAGAAATTTTGATGACCTTGAAAGTTTGCTTCAAACTGATACACACTCCGATTGTTTTTTGTTTTTGGCTTTTATGGTTGATAAGATGTAAGAGAACTCATCCCCCCCCCCCCAAAAAAAAGTATAAATTTCAATTTAAAATTGAGTAAAGCAAAATCTTATTACATTCTTTTAGTGTGGCAACACTTTTTTTCTATCTTCAGCTTGGAATATTTCATATATAGGTATGGTAGATGCAGCAGTTTTTCTTATTGTTATTATTTCAAATAGTGTTTTAAAGCATTTTATAAAAGATACAGCTTAGGTTATAATTTTAGTTTTTATTTCCAACTATAATAATGTAGAGAATATTAATGATGAATAATTAAGTTTGAAAGTTGTTCTTTTGACAAATGGCTAAGTTTAATTAGTGAAAATCAAGTAATTATATTTGTCTGTGTAAAAATGTGTATAAAAAAATGTTCATTTTTGAAGATAATTTTATTTAACATATGTTACATTTAATTGTTAGAAAACTGTTAACTTTTCTTTCTGCTTATTTAGGTCTTTGTAGTCCAAGATTTATGCGTTCTACTATATACAATGTGCCTACAACAGCTGAGATGTTGAAGCAAACATCAGTCCCATTTGCATTAGCAATAAGCCCTTTTGCTAGACTACATGAAGATGAGGTATGTGTATTTAATTAATTCATTGATTCAATTTTTAGTTTTAAAATGTTAAATTTAGCTAATACACAAAAGTGTTCATTGATTCTATCATCTAAAAAGAAAGATATCTTAAAATAAATTTTAAAATTTAAAGTAAAGGGACTTTTAGAATGAATTCTGAATATTTTATTTTTTCCTCTTTTTGAAATATTTAGCATTAACAATTTTAATAGATACTGCTATTTTTCAGGTGGATTTGATTTTTCTCATTTTTGTAACATACATGCTTATTTCTGAATGAGTACTCTAGCATTGCCTTAAGTTTTCTACAGAGATGGTCTTACTTAATAAATTTCTCTTATATTAAAATAAAGAAGATATAAAATTTGAATTTAATGTTTTTAAGACAACAAAGTAGTAACTTTTTTAGGGAAAGGGTAGGGTATATAAACTAGCAAAAGCCATGCTTTGTTTGGATTTGTGAAGCATTATTTCATAAAACAGATATTTGAAAGTAAAAAATTTTTTAAATATTATTTTTGCATCTTAATTAAACAAAAACATTATTTTATGTAATTTTTCGTAAGGAAAATTTCTATTGAATGCTTAATTTTGAAGGATTTTTACTCTCGACAATGTTACATACATTTTTAACCCAACTGGGTTATATATCCTCATATATATATCTATATATATATCCTCAATATCTACAACTGCTTCATCTAATGTTAAACCTTGGGATTTATGAATTGTAACAGCAAAAGCTAACTGCAGAAGAAATTCTTTCCTTGAGCAATTTATGCTTCCTTTTTCCAGAATTTAATTATTGGGGGAATTGGTACGCACCAATTCTTATAAGTTAAATTATTGTAGTATTCAAATTTATCTATGATTATTCGCGATATCTGGTTTGGTGGCTTGTGATTTTCTTTATTACATGCAACAAAGTCTAAAGTCCCATTCACTAAACCTTTTTCGGTCCACAAATAAGAACGTAACACTACTTTAGATCCAAATGATAAAGTAAGAAATGGTTAAAGTCAATTTATCGTTTCTGAATCTGCCAACTTTGCTTTAGTACATTTATAAAGAGCTTGAATCGAGGCAACAACTTCACGCTTCAATTCTTTTAATTGTTCCTTTATATAATAAATTTAACCAAGGCCACCTTATTGAATTTAACAATTAATTTTATTTGTTTACAATTCTTTTGTTGCCACTTTACAAAAAAAAAAAAAAAATTAAATGTTTAAGTGTCATCTGTGCAAACGATTTTGCTGAATAATGAAAACATTTTATTTATTAAATTAATCATGATTCTATCTATAATTACTTACTCAATGATTTATATTTTTTTCTAAAAATATTCGCGTTTCATTTTTTATTTATTTGCTAAAATACGTCCATATTGGAAATGCATGTAAAATAAATTAATTAAAATAATAAATTTTTTAACGTTTTACTGTAAAAAAAATTATATTGTGCAAATCTACAGATCATAATTTATTTTTGTGTTTAATTTGAAGTTAAAATATTGAATGGTTTTTTTTTGTAAAGTGTATGACGAAATGTAATTTGAGTGGCCTAGTAGAGGATTCGCTTCGCTCATCCTAATTATGTTGATGACTTTTGGTAAATTTAATGCAAATTATTGATGAGTTAGTACACTTTAATTAAAAAATGTATAATAAGTGTGATTTTTTTTTTAATTCTTTAATTTGAATATTTTGGTATCTTTTCATGCCCTTTTAACTTTTTTGATGTTATTTTGTGCTTTTTTAAGTTATTTTGCAAAGAAAAAATAAGAGATTTTATAGAAAATGTGTTATAAAATTGTGATATCTCCTGATTTATGTGGGAGACTCCTGATTTTTAATCATTCTCCCTATTGTCTCCAAATTTCTGACAATTTTCTACTCAATCTGAAAATTGTCTTTTTGCTTCTCGATATTGTGTGAAACTGAACAAGTCTACCAATCTTTTTTTTAAAGAACTTGTAAAACTCTTTTCTTCTCTGACTGGTGTAAGTCAGTTTGATGTCATATCTTAAATAAATGTAATAAAAAAATCACATTCCATCCGTCCCAAGACAATGAAGTGTTTTGGCTTCCAGTGTGTAAAGGAGATACAGTATAGGATCCGTTATCCAGAATGCTTGGGACCCAGGGCATTCTGGATAAGGGTTTTTTTCGTAATTTGGAACACTTTACCGTAAGTATAAGAAATGCATGAAATAATTTCATAAACAGTGAAATAAATAGGTAAATATGAATACTAATACATGTAAATACCTTAGCTTATTAATTTACACAAATATATATATATATATATATATATATATATATATATATATATATATATATATATATACATATGAAATTTAATTTTGAGATTTTGAAATAGAATCTTTTGATTGGAATTTAGCAAACATGTCTATGATAGTTTTTTGCTTATAGCACCTCTCTTGCACTAATTGCTCTTGTATTTTGTATAGAGACATGATTTGCTGCTTGTGGAAGTAGATCCTCTGTTGCATGCCTGAAATTATTTGTTCAGTGTAAAATACTAATTTTTCATTTGATACTTTTCAACTGCTTCATTCTGCTGGTTGTCCTTCTCATCATCATATCACTCATCAGATATATTGTTTATCATTTCACAAATCTCACTGTCAGTCATCTGATTAGTGACAGGAATGTTTTCATCGGTTTCTGAACAACCTTCCACTGCTTCTTGATTAAGCAATTTAGCTTCTGGACAATTAAAGCCTTTGGCATATGCCAACAGATCAGCAATAATTTGCTTCTCTTTCGAAATCTTGAGGCCTTCAAATTGAGGCTCATTTTTGTCATCGAAAAATAATGCGGACGGCCACAGATTATACCATCCATGGATAAGTGTATCCTTATCCTCAGCCTGCCATGCTTTAGCAGCAGTCCACAAAGCAGCTTTGATTGTGAAGCTTCTCTGGAAATTTTTTATTCCAATTCCTTTGTTGTACTCTGTGAGCATTTTTTTTTTTTTTTAAGAAGTCATTTTTGTAGTGAATTTTTAAAGATCTCAGAATCCCTTGATCCAATGGTTGGATAAATGATGTTATGTACAATTTGGAGACAAAAACACTGTAAACACATCATCCATTTCTAAGAATTCTGCTTCAGGATGGGTCTTTTTTTTTTTGTTTCGTGATCTTTTGAAGAAATTTGCCTTTTATCGCGGTTTTTTGACGAAAGTTGCCGTTTTTCGCGATCTTTTGTTGAAATTTGCCGTTTTTAGCAAATCTTTAGTCAAAATTTGACGTTTTTTGCTAATCTTTTGTCAAAATTTGCTGTTTTTCGTGAATCTTTTGTCAAGATTTGTCGTTTTTCGTGAATCTTCTGTCAAAATTTGCTGTTTTTCGCGAATCTTCTGTCAAAATTTGCCATTTTTCGCGAATCTTCTGTCATAATTTGCCGTTTTATCGTACGGATTTTTTGAACTATATTTGTTTTTGTTTTTTTTTGTTTTTTTTTTGTTTTTTTTTTTTTTTGCAATCTTTTGAGGGAAATCTGCCTTCTTTGGGGATTTAATGACAAAATTACCCATTTTCTTGTGAATCTTTTGACAAAATTTGGTGGAAATTGGTCGTTATTTCTTGATTCAGGGCCATAGCCAGAAGTGAATAATAAGGGGGGGGGCTCAAGAAAATGTAGGGGGGGCTCATGTTTTTTTTTCTCTCACTCTGATGTAGAAAGATAAATTAGTGCATATTCATATCTTATATACTATGTTTCTTATTAAACTGTTGTAATCTCATTTTAAGCTAAGAGAAGAATAAGCTGATGAAAAATTCGAGTGTATAACGAGTGCAAAATTAAACATCATGTGAGCTTCGTATGTGCAAATAGGAAGAGCGAGTGTTGAAACTTATTTTAGTTATAATTTTGTACTTCTACAAAACTTTGAAAAGGCCTCAAAACAAAATTAGATTTTTGAGCAGAATTTCATTTGGATTTTCAAAAAAGAAATTCATTGAGTAACCATGAAATCTTTTCTAAGAGAGGCTCAAAATGCTTTAAGGGTTGGGGGAGGGGGAGGGGGCTGAGCCAGCACATCCTTAACTACGGCCCTATCTATCATACTAGAACTTTCTGACAGAGTAATTGAAATGCCTCTGCATTTTCAAATTAAAATTTTCTAATAATATTAAATCTGCTTTTTTAAAAAAGCACATGAAAAAGTTAGTCATATATGCATTGCTATCTTTATAGTTTGCACTCGCATCTTGAGTAATTCATGACAGATAATTATAAAAAAAGAAGTTCATAGGTTTAAATATATACGTTATAGAATTTTCGTCAAAAACGAATTTTCGTAAAACTCAGAATTTTTGTCGAAAACGCAAAAGAATTGGCATTCGATCTCTAATACTTATACTGGTGAAATAAATGATGATCTCAACAAGTAAATAAAAGCTTACAGTTCACTTGTTTCGAAATAGTTGCAACCTTTAATGTTTTTTTTTTTTAATCTGCCCTCAAGGAAACTTAAGTTTCATTCTTTTACAATAAAAACATTAACAAAATCAAAGTTGTATTTTGCATTTAAAATTATTACTGTGTTCATTCAAAAATTAAAAGCATGTACATTTGAATTGGCTATTGGCATTTTTCTTTGATTACCATTCATAAATCAAGGACTATATATATATTTTTAAAATTTAAACTAGAAATATTCCAATATATGCAACAAATTGTTTATCATAAGATAATATTCATGATAAAATTAATTATAAGTTTGATCTATGCTAATAATAGAAAACGCTACAGAATAAATATTTTCAGTATATAACTAATGCTGATACAATATAATATAAATAATATGTCAAAAGTAATTAAAATGCTCGCATTTCACCTATTTAAAACAAGTTGTAATCTTCATTTCTAATCATTATCTTTTTTTAACAAAAAGAGAACTTCAATTATTGTTATATAATAAAAGCATAAACAAATTCACTCATAGATAAAGAATTTTAAAATTATTTTTATGCACAGTCAAATGTTAAAAACATTTGCAAATAAGTATACTATTAAAAAAATTCTTTAATTTACCATGACTCAAACTTCAAACACGAGGCAAAATATGAATACGTAAAACTTTATTTTATACTAGAAGCAAAACAGGATTAAAAAATTCTTCAGAAAAAACGGTTTATAGCAAAATGCTAAAATACCAAATTGCAACAAACTTCAGTTTTCATGTAACACGAAAACAAAATAATAAAAACAAACAATAGTACATGTAACAAACACACTTTTGTAACAAATGGAATTTTTTTAAAACCAATTTGGAAAAATATAATGAAGTATGCTTTAATGGATACATGAAACAATATAAAATATTTAAGTTAAATAGATATATAAATACGAATGGTTATATAAGCATTATAAATGTGAAAACTAACCATGTAGTGTATACTAAATACATAAACTGAAAAAAGTAGATTTAAAAGGAATAAAGTAGTGTCAACAAATTGAAGTTCACCTGCTTTAAAACAATTGAAGTCTTCTATTCTTTTTCTCATTAAATTTTTTAAGGAAAACTTCCATATTGATTGTTTCTGTTCTTTCTTTTTCAAACGCAAAAAAACACAAATTGGCCATTCTTTCATGAGACATTGCTAGTCTTTGTGGACGATTTATTCTTGTAAGGACTGAAAATGTTGATTCACATATTGCAGTACTACATCCAAAAGTTTTAACAGTTGCTAATAGTTTATAAGTGTCTTCAAATGCAACCCTATATTTAAAAAGTTCATTAAATACAACGGTGTTTGGATTTTCTTCAATCGTTCTTTTTGACAAATTCTTTACAACAATTATTTCATCTTTAGATGGAAGCTTAACATTATAATTTTCTAATATCTTCATTTTATTTAAATCCATATCAAGCTCTGCACTTGACAGTGCTAGAAGTAACTTATCGTTATTATTAAACCGCCTTTTCATTTCATTTAATACTATATCTAAAGTTTCAAAATAAATAGGTTTTAGATGTAATGTTTTATCAATATTCAAGCTAGCACCTGTAGTTTCTACAATTAAATAATCTCTGAGTTTTGTAGAAGTGGTTTTTCTTCGCTTTTTTGAACATATTTCTTCTTCCTCTTCCTCACCAACAAATTCAGTGGACATCAAATTTAAAATTTCTTCGTAAATTTCATTTGACCTTAAACAAGTGAATCTATTGTAGAATCTACAATTCTTAAAGAATCAGTTAAACTAATTTCTAGCTTTTGCAATAATTGGTTTGCAGGATCTAGCGTTTCAAGAATTCTCTTCAAAAATATTAAGCAGAATTTGAAAGCTTTAGTTTTCATTATCGTTAACAAACCAGTGCTTTCTGCAATGTTTACTCCATCTTGTTTTCTGTCCAGTTTTACTTCTGCTAGAGTATTCATAATTTTTTTATAATTGCTATACACAATTTTTGTAACATGTAAATGTCCACTCCATCGCTGTTCTAATAAACGAACAAGGGATTGACCTTCATATTTCTTAGCTATGTTACCTTATCTCAAAAAGTTGTACAGCATGGAACACTGATCAAAAAACTGTTTGGTTTCACTTACATCATTTATTGCTTTTATAATTACTAAATGAAGTATGTGGCTGCAGCAATGTACGTATGGGATATTTCTATCAAGATGTTTCTGCAATATAGCTTGGACCCCTCCTTTTTCACCACTCATGACTGAAGCACCATCAAAACACTGACTCAAAATTTTAGAATTATCTAAATTACAATCATGAAGGATCTTTAAAGTTAAATCAGCAAATGTTTTTGCATCCAAATCAGAACATGTTTTTATTGCGATAATTGATTCTTTTATTTTCCCGTCCTTTACGTATCTTGCTCCTAATGCAACATTTTCTCTATTATTTCTATCACGCGTTCCGTCTTCCAAAATCGAAAACCAGGGAACATCAGCATTGTTAATGTCATTTGATATATCTTCTGACACTATTTCAGCAAGGATTTGTATTACATCATTTTGTATTTCAGGTGAAGTGCATTTTGCATTAATTGGCACTGATTTGACACATTCTGCAAGCTTATTGTCTTTTTTGATTGTGTATTTAAAAAGGTTTTGAAATAAACTTATCTCCTCGTGTTCATCTATATCATACGTACCACGTAATGAAAGTTCATTTATAACTAAGAATTGTACGATTTCTGCAATAGATTGAACATAATATCGGTTTTTTTCTAGAACATTGTTACATACCAAAGATGACACACTTAAATTAATCTTTTCACGTTCTTCTCTTTCTGTCTACATGCTCATTGATATTATATGATACTGTGACGAAGCATGCTTTTGAAACCCTCTGTCCTTGGACAATGCTTTTTTCCAGTTCCGGAAACCAGCTGAGATAAATGGATTTTCTTTAGTCCCAGAATGAGGAAACTGTCGACAAGGATAACAAAATACAGCATCTCTGCTCTTGGAATATTCCAGCCACTTAAATTTTTTCATCCAATCTGGTTGAAAACTCCTGTTATCCGCATTTTTTGGGTACTCTGATAAATTTGTATTTTTTAAATTTCTATCGCCCACCTTCGATATGTCAATAGGTGCATCGGCATTCATCCTGCCTGATAAGTCACCGAAAACTGAAAGAATAACCCTCACGCCTGTTGAGTTTCTGATATCCGATTGCGTAATATGGACTAAAAATCATAAAACCACTTACAACAACAGAAGGGGGTGGGGGGGGGGGATACGACACCTCATTGACCGAATGAAAACTTTGCCTCCCCGGCTAAGAGCAGATTTCTATAAAATAAATTGATAATTTAAAAATTCCTTTTTTTAAATTTAACCACACACACAAGAAAAAACAATTATTAACATAAATATAAAAATATATATAATAAAAAAAAGTCATTTACACTTCCTGGATCCTAGCTAAGCTAAATTTTACATTTGCTTAAAATATATATATATATATATATATATATATATATATATATATATATATATATAATGCGTTACTGGGTTTTTGGCGCCGGTTGATCATGGTGCCACACATACGTCACCCATGTATACTAGCAGTAGAAGACAATAATGCCAATAATAATTAGATAGGATGCACATTACAAAATACCAACGATTTAAATTTACAAATCTATAAATAACTCATTCACCTCGCCGACAAATGGAGGGGGGGGGGGTTAAGATATTAAATATTTCTGTGGATAATTTGCCAAACCAAACTGTTGATTGTTAAAAGCAAAAATATTTCTTATTATCATAATTAAGTACTTTTTTTCCATTTCAGAAAAGATTGCTCAACTTGAAATGGAAATCGATAAATAATGAACGTTGATGATTAGATTCAAATGTTTGTTTTATTTCTGCTAAACATAAACCGAATAATCTAGATAAATTTTTGAAGTATATACAAAATTATATTGATTGCAAAACACCATAATGTACGATTATAGACATTCAAAAGATTTGCACAGGCCGGGTTCGGGCCGATTTCTCATTTTGATTTTTTAAACAGTTTTATTTAGTGACCTTGGAATTTTTTTCAGGGGCGGGGGGGGGGGCTGAGCCGCCCCTGGTGCCCCCCTAGCTACGGGCCTGGTTTGTTATGCGATTGATGGACGAAATTAGTATTGTTTTGTAAAGCATGCACGAAATTTGCATCTTTTGCGCGATTCACAGACAAAATTCGCAGATTTACAGGATTCATGGATGAAATTCGCAGTTTTTACAGATTTGATGGACGACATTGGCATTTTTTGCGGGATTCATTGATGGCATTTGCATTTTTGTGGGGTCTTTGGAAGAAATTCACGTTTTTTGCATGGTCCTTTGTCAAAATTCGCGATTTCCGTGTGATCTTTAATAGAAATTTGCTTTCTTTGCATGATGCTTTGTCGAAATAAAAGTTTTTTACGCGGACCTTTGTTGAAATGCGCGTTTTTGATGCGATTCTTTGTAGAAATTCATGATTTTTCAACATGAGGAAATTAGTTACCAACTTAATTAAAATAAGCAACATTTTAATTTAATAATTTTAGTTAAAAAGTAAAGTAGTGATAATTTATTAGTACAAAAGAATAAATTGCTGAGGCAAATAAAATATGCTAAAAATTTGTGATATTTATCTTGTCAAATTTTTCCTCTGTTTGGGAGAATGTGCTATTCAGAAGTAAAAAAATAAAAAATATATATATTATAAAATGGAGCAAAAAATGGTCATTAAATACTCTATATTTTGAAATGGATGGTGAATTAATTCAAACATGAGTAGGTTATAATTTTCAACAATGAAAAGTTCTTCTCTTGAAATTTCCCAATCCATCCGTTTTTATTTATATATTTTCAAATTGCTTTTAAGCTCTTATTAATAATTTCTATTGAATAATGATTTTTGTTGGATCAAAATTATAACCTTTGCCTTTCAAAACCTAATCAAGGCAAAGCTTATTGCCTATTTCAAGTTTTCTGTAATCATTTATTTTATTTTTACATTTTTCAGTTAAGACCAACAGAATCCTCCAAAGAAATTGATGTTCTTGAATATGGCACATTAAAAGCTAATAAAGCTACTGAAGTCTTGCCAGTCGAGCCATCTGAAGAAGATAATAGTGGTATGTTATGAAAATGTAGAATTCACATTTAAATCGGAAATAAAGTAAAAATACAATAAATAAATCAAATATAATCATTTTTAATTCAATATAAAATTAGATTTTTGTTCAAAATTTTCTTTCCTGCATGCATTTTTGTTTATTTTATTTTATTTTATTTTTCTGGATTGTGCAGTTAAATTATCAATTTATTAAATTGTTTGAACTCCTAAAGCAACTTGTCTTTTAGAAAATTACTCAAAAATGGATTGGATATTTCAACTTTTGCTATTGCTCAATCAGTGGAATGCAGTTCACATTATTTACTATACAAAATATTTATATAAAAAATAATATAAACTATATTATCAAAACCATTAAAATATTAGAATTGTAATGATTGATGATGAATTTTGTTGAGATACCATCAGAATTAATAGTAATAAAATTGTACATTTTATTGTTAATTTTGAAAAGAAATTTTAATTATTCTATTTAAATATCAATTTTCTCTCTCCTTCTTTTTTTTTTTTTTTTTTTAATTGTATTTATTGTTGTAAGTGAGAACTCTTCAAATAATTCAAGATTCATTTGTTGAGAAGATGAAGTAAAATTTTCAATTCCAGAAGAATTTATTACAGGGTTGCTACACTACCTGGAAAACAGGGAAAACCTGGAAAAGTCAAGGAATTGGGAAATTGGACAGATAAGTCAGGGAATTTCTATATTTTTTCAAAAATCTGGAAAAGTCAGGAAATTTAACAAACTTTCATTATGATTGCTGAGAAGGTTTAATCCTTGCTGTGTCAGAAATGAGAATATTTTATGGTTTAGCAAATTCCACTCTTAAGAATAGAAATTAGTAAAATTAGAAAAATAGAATTTCAGTAAAATTTGCCTTAGCCCAAAAATGTTTGCAAAAAATGCATGTATTTTTAAATTGTTATTATTCTACAACCAAACATTAAAATTTATTCTTTTTAAAGAATCATATTTCTGTGATTATTAAAATATAGCTAAATTAAAATATAGTAAAACATATGATACAGAACTTGCCTATGACGGAATCTTATTTTAAATCGAAAAATGTGTACATCTATGCAAAATACATGACTGAATAATATGTGAAAAATATATATATAACACATTTACATCTGCTAAAATAAATTTTTCTTTCTTATGCAATTCCATATTAGAAAATTTTACTATGTACTATTTTTTAGATTTTTATGTCTCCATTACATGAAATATGATTAAAATTGTTAATAATTATTGAAATAATTGCATACAAGAAAACATAAATATCGCAGCCTGTGGCACTTCTATATAAATAGAGATTATAAATATTAAAAAAAGAGTTTTTTGGTCAGAACTCTTCTTTCAGAATTAAAATCAATGTTTTGTAGAAATTTGCTTGGGCCAAAATTTTAGCTGTTATCCCTCACCGTGCTGAGCTTGGGCCGAAATCTTAATTTTTTTTTAAACAAACTTTGCTGAATTTTTCTGTGGGTTGGCTTGGGCCCAAGCCTAGAAATTTTAGTCCATTGTAAATAAGAATAATAATTAATATGAATATTGTCCAAAATAGAGAGCATCTAGTTTAACAATATTCATTAATGCAGTCATGCATATAGTGCATGTTCATTGAAACTTGTAGTAAAATTAAGGTGTTATTTAATAATTTTATAACATGTGTATGTGGGTATTGTAGTTTGATTGTATTTACTATTTGCACTACTCCTAATTTTTCTCATTACTAGTTTTTATTTTAAGTATATTTTAAAGAATTTCTTTGCTCTTAAATCATTGTTTGCAAGCTTTAGGTCAGACATGGCAAATCTTTTCTGATTTGTTTGCAATTTTTTAATCTTATAGTACCATAATGTGCTCCCCTCCCCCCCCCCCCAAAAAAAATCCTAAATCAGATTAATTAATCAAAAATTCTTGGATTTTCATTGTTTTTTAAAACATTGCAATAAATTACATGTTGGAACTATGTAGTAATAACTGTACAATATGTGATAATTATACAGGATTTCTGAATTAAAATTATCCAAAAGTTATGGCTTATTACAGAACTATCCATTAGAATAAAGTGAAACTTGCTACAACGGTCACTCTGAACATTGGTAACCTTTGAATACCAGTCATGTTTTAGTGTTACCAAATCTCTGCCTTAGAAATAACATTACACTAAACCTCCCAACAACGAATTATGAACAACAGCAATCTCACAGCTTTTTACAGGTTATGTTTTGGCAACAACTCAGATTGCAAAGAATTTTAACCTTTTTGACTCTGCCGCCTCTTACACAAATTTTATTTGGTGGGCTCCACTTTTTAAAAGAAGTTTTCTATTATTTACATCAAAAAGGCTGTAATAAAATAAGATAATTATACTTTACTTTGTTACAGGTTCTAAAAGCCAATTTTACAAAGAAAGATTATGATGCATCAGATGCAACAAATGAGTGCAAAGAGCTAACTTTAATTGATAATTATTCAGGATAGCATTTAAGGTGTAAGTGCACAAAAATGCACAGAAATGTGCAAATGTGGAAATATCCAAATGAACATAATATCCAACATTCTGAAAAAAAGTGATTTTTTTTTTTAGAAAAGACGTTTCAAGGTGTAAAATGGGAATCTGAAACTAAGCTTGCAGAGCTAGTTAAGATGAGATTGATAAGTTTCTTTTGGAATGGCTTTCAAATTGTTCAGAGATTTTCTTATTTTCTGGACCAATGTTCCAGGAAAGTACCCGAGAAATTGCCAAGAAACTGCTTTGTTAAAAATATGTAGATTAACTGCATAGTGAATCTGCCACTTTTATAGAAAACGATCACTTGACTATATTATGGAGCATTCTTTTTTGATCAAAATAGGGGTATTATATAAAAGTGGTACAGTGACTATGTAGGAAAAGTTACAAATTTTTAACAGTGTAGGATATTAAAAATTTTGCTCATTATCGCTCATTATCCAATGTACTTTGTTTTTTATACAAAGTTTGTTTTTTATTATCTTCTACATTCACTCTTTAAAATAAAAAATTTCGAAAGTTTTTATACACCTTTCATCAGTACTAATATTTCGAGAGTCTAAAAAAATAGTTTCAGATGTTTGAGGTTTCTGATATTCAATAGACTTCTTCTCATTATTATATACTAAGTACAACACACCAAATTTCAAATCTTTATTTCAATTTGTTCAAGAGATAGAGCATTTACAGACACACAGACAGGCAAACTGCAATTTTTTTTTCTTAAAATGTTTTTTGGATACTCTAGTATCTGAAACACATAAATTCATCAAGAAAAAAAATTGATTTTCAAAACAGTTTCTAGATTTACCCTTTTGAGATTTTCAAGATTCGAAGATTTGTATGATGGTTAAGTACAGTGATGCAAAAATCTAGGCGCCAGCAGGCAGTTTCTCACCACAAAATTTATTTAGTTTTTCTTCGTCTAATATTTCATGTAAAATTCCTCCTAGAATGCTATTAAATTTTGAGCAAAAAAAAACTTTCACATTTTAGTGGTGAGAGACTACCCTCTGTCGCCTAGATTTTTGCACCCCTGGTTAAGTAATAAGTATATAAGTTCATCAGTTTTTTTTTTTTTTTTGCATAGCTTTTTATATTTTGTAACATCTCACTTCCTAAAGGATTAAGTACACCAAATCTTAAAATGACAAATCCTTTATGCTGGGAAAGTAACATTTAATTAATTTAAATTTTATATTTTTCAGATGCTACTTTTTTTTAAAGTTTATGATATTTTTAGTATTACATTTATTGTTTCTATGTTGGTGATATAACTTATGAACATCCTTTTTCTTTTCTGCAGGTCAACTTTTTAAATTAAACCCGATGATAGATGAAGTGATACTAGTGAGGTGTAAAATGACTAATTGCAAAAAACTAGTGAAAGTAGAGCAATTAAGGTCTCATGTAATAGGTTTGTTCAGTACTCTGATGTTTTTGATATCTTTTCTAAAAATGACTTTTTCTATGATTAACTTATTGATAAACATTGCAACAACCATAAAACAAGAATTAAAATCAAGCATATTTTCCCAACACTATCGGGATATCATTAAGAAATTTAATGTTTTTCTCGAGTGCAAGGAGATATTTAAATAAACAACTTAAACAGGATTTCTTCAAAATCTGAAAATCAGGGATATATGGTTTATCCATCTGTAAAAGTCAGGGAATTTTCTGAAAATATTGAAAAATCAGGAAAATTTCTGCATATGCAAAAATATTTGCATTTTCTCAAAAGGACAAAACTGGAAAATTTCATTAATAGTCAGTAGTACCAGTTTTATAAATGGCCACTTTCTTTAAAACAGTGGCTACTTTTTTACTTAAAAGTTCTAAACAGTTAATTTTGTAGGATTTCTATTAGTATTAAACCAAAATTGATTAAATCTAATAAACATGAGAATATAAACGCATTGCAATCAGAAAAATATAGAATCTGTTTGGAATGCAAGGAAACTTTACTCTCTTCTCATAAAAAAGATGCCATAAGGTGGCTACAGACAATTTTTATTAGTTATTTTTTTTTCATCTAGTGACCCTGTGGTTAGTGCTAATTTTACCCTTTAATTATCACCTTGCCAATGAGACTGGTTCATCTATTTTATATATTTTTTTTTACATGCTGGTTAGTCTTTTTGAATATTTTTAACACTTTCTAGAAAGTTGAAAAGTATTTATGCATTCCAGAGTTACAAAAAAGCTGGCTAAAATTAAAAGCCTTGCCCATGGCTTTCTATTGGTTTTAACCAGTGTTTTCTTGTAATCATTAATTTTTATACAAGGAAATATTTTAAGTATAAGTTGTGCATTTTTAAGTGTTTTTTAATTTTTTCTATGACATTTGACTTAGAATGTGTAAAATGTAACTCAATTTCACAATAATAAAAGACATTAATACATACTAGAATAACACATGGATAGAACTGTTGGTAATTTGTTGTTAGAATTAAATTTTAAAAGGGATACTTACCAACTGCTTTATCTAGTTTACTCTGACTTTTTTCCCACTTTTTTTCCAGATTTTTTCTGCTTTATAAAATTAAAAAGGACAATGGTTACTTAGTGTTATTATTTAGTTACATGTTTTATTACTTAAATAATTTTAACAGTTGTTAATATGCATGTTTTATTTTACTTATAAACACTAATAATAATATGTATAATATAAATATAATATAATGTATAATATAAATAATATGTATAATAACACTATTTGTCACTATTAATAACAATGTTGTGAAGAACATTATGAATGAGTATGCACATTTTTACATAGCAACAAGCTTTTCAAAATTTTGATTCAATAAATTTTGTTGTTTGATAACCTTTTTCCTTAATTGCTCCTTATTTTATACACTTATGTACTAAACTCTCCTCAAATATTAGCCCCCCCCTCCTTTTTTTTTTTTTTTTTCAGACATAATGCCATTACAATTGCTTTCTGGTGGATAATAGACTTATTCATGTGACAAATTTAATCAAAAATATTTACAAGTGTACTAAAAATAAATTCAAATTTCAAATGAATTAATTGTAAATTAACTTTAAAAAAATAAAAACAAGCTTTTTTCAATTAAAACCAGCTTTTTTAAGCAGTTAAAAGCAAAAAAAGCCAGCCAACTTTTTTTTCAACCTGGCTAAAAGCCAGCAGCCATGATGTATTTGGTTTGTCTAGCTGACTATCCACATTCTAACTTCTGTAAATATACTCTGATTTTTATGCAATTGATAAACATTATTTAGGGTCACCAAAGCGTATTTGCTATTGTATATGAAATTTGTGGGATTAATAGTTTATTTACAAGGGCACTCAAAAGAATGCCATACATTATTGTATATGAGGGGGAAAGCATTTACAGGGTGTTTTAATGAGATTAGGCTATTTTAAATGTATTGATACTTATAGAAATCACTGAATTTCATTATGATTACATTAGAATAGGTCATTTATAATATTTATCATTCAAATTTACTGACCACAAAGATAAATCTCTCTTTTACAATACTGTCTTTGAGTAATAATTGCTGGAATGTTTGTTTTTTAAATTTAATATACCCTTTTAAGTTTAACTAATATTTTGCATGTTACTTGTTATGTGCTGTGGCTTCAAAAACTCAGCAGCAAAACCATCAATTCCCTTCCTTTTTCTTTTACACTTTCAAGTGTTTTGAGAAGAGAATTGCAACTCTTTCAATGAAAAACTTCAAGGTTGAAAGTAAAATGTAAAAAAAAAATATTTGGATTTTTTTTTCTGTCAAACTTTTTGGGAGCTGCAGTGTTGCTTAGCAACTGGAAAAACTGTAGCAAATGCATGACACAATATATGGCTGGATTTTTCGGCGAAAGTGATGTCATATATGAGGAAAAAATTTCAGGCTTTCACATTTCCTATAAAAAAGCTGCAATTTATGTGCTGGTTAAAAATGCAAAATTTGAAAATACATGAAGTGTTGAAAAAAGGGACATAGATGATTGGTTAAACATTGACAAAAATGCATCAACAACAAATAATTTAATGGGCAGCAGATCGCTGACACTGCTAAACAGAACTAACTGCCAGTAATGTTAGTAGCAGCTCAGAAGACAAGGATAAAAAACCAGCAAAAGAAAAGGCATTGCTTGAAAAATGAAGAAACTTGACTGGTGAATTAATGCATGATTTAGAGCAGCGGTTCGTAAACTATGGGATGTGTAACAATTGAGGTTTGTCACAAAAATATGTCTTTTATTTCAACTCTTTCAAAAATATAACAATTTGAACAGCAAGGAAAATCCTTAATTTCCTTCTGTTTAAATATATCAGCAGAACGTTTATAATTGTCTAAATCAGCTTTAAATTGTTTAATGTAAACCTTGTAGAATTTCGAAATTCTAAAAATTTAGTTCCAAAAATCGTCAAAATATGGCAATGTAAGCCAAAAAACCCATTCTCTGCAAACAATCTAAAACAAGAAAAATGCCAAGTCTAGCATTCTTTGCAATTAGAACACAATTTTTTCAAAATATTCACAGTTTGAAACTTCTGTATAACATTTGTACTGTTTACTGCATAATGCTATCGATCTTTGTTTTTGAAAAATTTAATTTTGAAATCGGGGTTTTATTCGCTGGACAGCCTGCACTTATAAATAGAAATTCAACTATCTGCTATACAAACTATTAAAAATAAGTAATACATTCTAAATATCTCCTGAATATGTGAAACTTTCAGACATTCTTTTAGCAGTTTAAATAAAAATTCAAAACAGCTCCTTTTGATTGCCATTGGGAAAATAAATGATAAAAATTGTTGTGAGTTTTCAACTGTAACTGATCCAAAAAATAAATAAATAAATGAATGACTGGTGAAAGATACTTTGCATAAATAATATGATAAATATATTCTTTTTAATTGTTAAAAAAAGTGTAGGAAAATTTTTAAAAACAGAAGAATAGTATTCAAAACAGTAAAAAAGAGATTTTACAACAACAAAAGTTAAAGGAATTATTGGATGACGTCTCAAAAAGAAATTTTGAAGCTAGTTGCCAGCCTTGTAAAGTTTTTTTAATTTATCAAAATGGAAAATAAGCCAAGAAGAAATTCATGTTTTAGAACTAAGACTTAAATATGTTTACCACCATTCTGTGCATAAAGATTTTTTTTCTGAAGTGGGAAGTATAGTCCCAATTACAGGAGATGGTCATAAAGAAGAAATTTGAATCTAATGTTCTATCAAGTAAGGAAACTTTTTAAAAAACCAGTAAAGCCTACTTATAAAAAAATTAGGATGATTAAAAATTTAAAGCAAGACCAGAATATTAGTATAGTACAGATAGACAAATCCAACAAATTAATTATTCTAAATAGAGATGATTATATAGATAAAATGAATCATTGCACTAGAGATATGAAATGCGAAGAAATTAAGAAAGATCCAACAAATTCAATCAATGATAAAGTCGATGATATCATCAATCAATATTATCCAAGCTTTTTTTGAGAAACTAAAATAGTTTTAAGCGTTTCAATATCTAGTTACTGGGGAACTGCAAGAAGTGTAAGTTTCTGATTTTAACAAAAGTGATATCATTGAAAAGATCTCATTGTGAGGAGTAAAACACAATGGAAGTGCCTACCGGAAACGAGTCATTTTCGAGATATCTGACATTTTATGTAATGTAGCTAGTGCATACTTACTGAAGAATTACAAAAAAAATTAGATTTTTATGAAAGTGATATTCTTGGAAAGATCTTATCATGAGGAGTAAAAAATTCAAAGGAACTACCCATCGGAAATAAGTTGTTTTCGAGATATCCGATAATTTAAGCAACGTAGCTAGTGCATACTGGGCTAGTGCATACTTAACAAAGGACCTCAAAAAATTGTCTCGATTTTGACGAAAACGATGTCATTGGAAAGATATCATTTTGAGAAGTAAAAAACTAAAAGGAGCTACCCTTCAGAAATGAGCCGTTTTTGAGATGTCCAACAATTTATGTAACTTAATGCAGTTTCCCAGTAAGTCTGCATTAGCTATGTGTCAGATATTTTAAAATCTTTTCATTTCCGATGGGTTATTTCATTGAGTGTTTTAATCCTCACGATGATATCTTTTCAGTGATACCACTTTCCTTAAAATTGAGATCAAAATTTTTTGTGGTTTCCCAGTCAGTGTTCACTAGCTATGCGATATAAATTGTTGGATAACTCAAAAACGGCTCATTTCTGATGAGTAGTCCCATTGAGTTTTTTTACTCCTCACAATGAGATTTTTTCAACGATACCACTTTCGTCAAAATCGGTGACTTACACTTCTTGCAGTTCCCTAGTTAGTAGCTAAACCACCTCGGAAATTAAAAAATATTATTTGCACTGAAATTAATCCAATTAATTCTGAGAATTATTCAGGGTTTTATGAAATAACCTTAATTAAAGCATATGGATCAAAGATTTACAATATTGGATGACAATCAAGAAATTTAAATACAGAAAGAAGGAGCATATCACTAATATTAACCCTTTAAGCAGCCTAACCGGGATTTTCCATCATGTAACTTATAGAAATAATGGCTGATTTAACCCAAAATCAATATTAAAATTAATTTTTTGAAGTGAATAAGTTAAATATATATGTAAGTTTGTCAAATAAAAATTTTCATACCAATATCTTTTATAAATACTATTTTATGAATTGTTAAACATGAATGGAATATTTTGCAGGCTGCTGAAAGTGTTAAATATAATCGAAAAGCAACAGCCCTTACAAAATTACATCAAGAAGAAAATATCCATATAATTTTCAACGAGAGTTAAATAATTTTTAACTCTAAACAATATTATTCATCCATTATAAGCGAAACCAATAGAGATTTTAATACTTAAAAATTCCATGTATAATTATATAAAGTTATTCAAGCTACCAAAAGTGTGGCACAAGTTTCTCAATGGCTTTAAAAAATAGAAATTAAAATCCAGGTAAAATAAAATATAATGAACATCACCTGGATAGCTCAATGATGGCATTTCAGTTCAATGCATAATGGACCATGCAACTTTGTAATATCATTTTTTAATTTGTTTTAAAAATGCAATGCAGGTATAAATCTTGACTGTATTGGCAACACACACTTAATGAGCAGAAACTGAGCACTCGCAATTTGGCAAATCTGATTGTTTGTTCACTTGTTAAATGAAGCATTTTGGCATAGTGGCCAGCAGCAGCAAAAACCCTGGTTGAATTCTTTTGTGTATCTGTGTAAATAAGCAATAAAAATTGTGCACTCATTTATAGAAAACATATAATTGCATTTCAGTGATATTGTTATGTTTATAACATAACACCACTAAAATGCACTACCATTATTTTTCCTCATAGATCATAATGTAATGTAATCCTTTTCTTTGTCCTTTTAAACAAAGTTATTCTGTCAAAAAACATCAATTAACTGGGGATAACTAATAATACACTTTGTAAAAATCACCATAAATAAAAAACAAAGCAGAAAGTGTTTTGAGCTAAAACAATAACAACTCGTCATCAGCTGAAAGATCCAGGTGTCCATAAAGAGACAATTTTTACGGACATCTGTATCTTTCAGCTGATGATGAGATGGTGATTTTTACAAAGTGTATCATTTTTAACCGACTTCAAGGAGGAGGTTATGATTTCGACCTGTATGTATTTGTTGTTCACGCATAGCTTTGTAAATATGAAGCGATTTTGAGATTTCTTTTTTTGTTAGAAAGTGTAAGATGCCCATATGGTCCCATTTAAATTTTATCAAATTCTTGCGATTAGAACTTTTTAAAAATAAAAACATTAGAATTCCAATTTTTTTGAAGCAGTCATCCAATTAAAAGCGTTCATTTTTCAGGTAATCACAGGCTTTCATGTCGAGCACACAAGTCAGATATGTCTGTACAATAAATAAATAAAATTTCAGGCTATCACTCTTATACCGATAGGAGATCTTTTTAACCGCTTTCCAGGAGTATGTTATGATTTCGATCTGTATGTATTTCTTGTTCACTCATAACTTCCCTAAAAATAAAACGATTTTGATAATTCTTTTTTTGTTTGAAAGTATAAGATGCCCGCCCCATTTTAATTTCATTAATTTCTGATGATTAGAATATTTTTAAATAAAAAATGTGGATTTGATAAAAAAAATAATGATTTGTCACAAATAATCTTTTATTGTTGCAACCGTTTTCAAATCATAAGCATATTAAAACTATGCATTCATATGCGTTAGCGCCAAGTTGTCACCAAGCTTGATTCTTTTTTTGAAATCAGTTACTATTTTTTTAAAAAAAGCATAATTATATTTATTAAAGTTATTCTGTTAGACAGCATGTTGTAGTCAGTCGTGATGATATATATAATTTTCAAAAGTTTTTACGTCCAAAAAATCCATCACAACAATTTTGCCCCATAGACTGTGCTGTAACAGAATTCTTTTTTGTGTCTTTAAAACGAACTATAAATGCTATACACTTCATTTTCAATACCAAACATTCTTTAGTTAACAGCAGTAACAAATAAAATTTTCAGGGAAATCAAAATATGTTATTTTGTATACAGAAATTTTGTCCTTAGAAAGAAAGATGAATCTTAAACATCCAATATTATCTGAAATATATTTGTTTAAATTATAATCACTATACTTCACTTAAATTTATCAGGTATATTTGGTTTTGCAACTTCAGTCTTCCATCCTCTTTAATGAATGTTTATTTATTTTAAATATTAGTTTGAAAATTTATGAAAGGAAGATAACAGCCATACATAAAACCGGTTGTGGGATTTAAATAATTTAACAATCAGTTCTTTCTCCAAATGATTTTTTGTTGTAATCATGAAAGGAAAATGCAGTATCACACATTGATTATGAAGAAGTTTCCAACATTATAAGAACACTGTTAAAAAACTTTGATCTTTATGTGAATGAAAAAAAAATTCTGATGAAATTTTTCTTTATAAAAGGACATGATTTATTAAAAAAAATATTTGGCAATCATGAAACCGTGATTAAAATTGCTATACAAAGATGCATCAAATCAGCATAATACAAAAAGCATAACTCAGAAATTTAAGCTTAAGAATTAACCGATGTCCATTATCTAAACTGACAGCTGCCGATTTGTATTGCAAAATTTGCCAAATTTTCAATTTTAAGTTTGCTTTTTACAGTACTGATGAAAAATATATATTTTTTTCAAATGAGACAAATCGAAATATGTTTAGAAATGCTGTTGTTTAGATGAATGTTTAAAGAAAGCAAATTAATGTAAAAGCAATTTTTGCATTTGAAATGTCATTTTAACAAACTCAACACAAATTAATAATTGGTTCTTCCAAACTGACTGAATCCCTTGATAAAGCATAAATCTATATTTCATATTTTCCATCTTTTTTAAATTCATCTTTATTTTATGCCTGACTTATACTGAAGCAATTTTTTATATAGTCATCGAAAACAATTGAACATGTGTGTTAAATTAACTCTTTTAAAAATAATTAAGGAAACAATTTTCTTTGCAAAAGTATCTGAGAATCCCCAAAGATGCATTAGATGCAACTATTTCACAGTCAAACCTTTTAGATCCCAATAGCAAGGTATTCTCAAAGTATCTGTGACAGATATTTCAATGGCAGGAAAAAATCTGCATGTAAAATATATTACAATTTGATGTGTTAATTAATCAATCACTTTATGCATTTTTTCATTTTTTTAATAATAAACATGATTTTTTAAAATTAAATAATAAAGAGCTAAACATAATGTATCATGAAATAAAGCTTCAATGGAAAATTAGTCTGTAAACAAAAAAAGAAAATCAGCTATACCCATATTCTGTTTTAAACTTTCTGCTACCAAGCTTCATATAATATTCTGTGAAAAAAATGCAATTTTCTATTTATCAATGTAATTTTTATTTTTATTTTATATAGATTATGTTGTAAGTATACTTTATATAAATCAGTAATTTATTTGTATTATGGAAGTTTTATACAGTGTCATCAAAAAAGTTTTTCATTTCACCGTACTTTCACTGTTCATCATGTGAAAGCTACAGCTGTAAAGTAGATATAAATATTAGTAAATTATAAATCTAATTAGTAATTAATAATTAGTAGATTATAAATAATTTTTGTGTTCCTTCAATTATTTTTGGAGTTAACATTAGTGCGCTCTCTCTAATAATTGTAACATAACTTTGAAGATTTCAACCTTTTTTGAAGACCCTGTTTAATGTGAATGAACAATTATATTTTGTGTATTTAATATTTATTCTTGTTTTTAATATTTGGCAAAAATTCTACTTCCTTAACTCCAAAGTACAATAAGGCTTCTGTAGAAAATTTTCTATTTTACCTATATTGTTTTTTATAATAAAATATATTACATTTCTTTATTATCTTCTAGATTTTCATCAAATCACTTTTGAGAAATATAGAAGGAATATAAATTTAGATGAGGAAGAGGAGACATTTAAGACAAACTACAATCAAAAGTATAGATATGAGAGGATTAGCTCACCACCAACCATGGCAGGAATCACAGAAAACTACTTAAACTTGCTATCTACAAGACAACAGGGTAATTATTTATTCTTTTTTTCCACATCTTTTCTGTGTGTGTACTTTTCCAATTGAAATTATCCCATAACACTGATTTACAAATTCAAATGAGCAAACATTGTACCTAATTAATATAAATTAAAAATTAAGCCCAGAAAAAAATCTTAGCACTCTTCAGATTTTTTTAATCCTTTATAACCCAAATTATGAATTTAAAAAACAACCTCTTTGGCACACCCCCCCCCCCTTGCTGTTTTGTTTTTATTTATTAGAAAATATATGCACTTAAAATAAGATCTATTAATTTTTTGTTAATTACTTATTGGTACTTCAAAGTACTATTGGGTCATAAGACATGAAATAAAAACTTAATAAAAATTATATATTTTTTTCTATTTTAATGTGACATTTTATATATATATAGAGAGAGAGACTGGGGGTAGATATAAATGTGTGGATGATGATGTATAAATGATTAGATGATTCTGTTGTTTGATCATCAGTGATCATTTAGTCATCAGAAGAATATTCTATAATTGCATCACTATCACCTGATGGAAATAATATCAGAGAAAAATTTGCAAACTTGTTGTAGAAGACTCAAAAGGATTGGGCAAGAAACAATGGGAAAATCTGAACAGACATATATCCAGCAATAGCTTGAAAATGAATGATATGGTCAGGGATGTAGTGGAGGCTATACGGGATATACTACATGCCATCTGCATTTTTTAAAGGAACACCATATACCCACTGTTTTATCTGTAAATATCTGTTAAGAAATCTGTAGTATACATACTCTAGGGTATACCCTCTGCCTTGAACATATACCCACTGCTTAGAACGTGCATCTTCTGTTTTTGTTAGGACTACATTCCTGATGATGGTGAGATATATATATAATTTGGTTCAAATATATGCATAATTCCATATACATATTTTTAATCTATATTTTATATAGAAATGTAATACAATTACATGTAAAACAATACATTTTACAATGTGAAAACACACACATATACATGATATTTTCTGAAAACTTTTTTTTCATGATCCGATTTCTAAAAATGTGTAAATCTGTCAAAGACTGGAATTTGATGGTTCGTTGGTTGTAAAGGTTTAATGACGCAAAATCCCTTTAGGGATATGCTGCGCCAGTTTATGCTGTGCAACTGAAATTTGAAAAAAGGTTTCAATATTTTCTTCTTAATCATAATTCGGTATATGGAATGTTAAAATATAGATTCAGCATTTATAGTAGAACAGTCAATCTATACTAGCCTTTATGATGTATTTTAACTTAAAAAAAAAAAAAAAACAAGTTGTTGATTTAAAAACAAATAAAAAACAATTCAAGGAAAAACTTGTTTTTTCCATACCAAGCCGGTACTGATTTCATTTTTCCTAGTTTTCATGAGCCAAAATATTCATTTCCAGTTTTAAGCTAGCCCATATGAAAATCATTATCTCAGCTTGGTCAGGTCTGTTCACAGATCACTAAAATTTGCCCTGGCCCAAAAATTTTTACAAAAAATGCATGTATTTTTAAATTGCTATTATTCTACAATCAAACATTAAAATTTATTCTTTTTAAAGAATCATATTTCTGTGATTATTAAAATATAGCTAAATTAAAATATAGTAAAACATATGATACAGAACTTGCCTATGACGGAATCTTGTTTTAAATCGAAAAATGTGTACATCTATGCAAAATACATGAATGAATAATATGTGAAAAAAAAACATAAATAACACATTTACACCTGCTAAAATGATTTTTTCTCTCTTATGCAATTCCTTATTATAAAATTTTACTATGTACTATTTTTTAGATTTTTATGTCTCCATTACATGAAATATGAATTCAAATTGTTAATGATTATTGAAATATTTACATACAAGAAAACATAAATGTCGCAGCCTATGGCACTTCTATATAAATAGAGATTATAAACATTAAAAAAAGAGTTTTTTGGTCAGAACTCTTCTTTCAGAATTAAAATCAATGTTTTGTAGAAATTTGCTTGGGCCAAAATTTTAGCTGTTATCCCTCACCGTGCTGAGCTCGGGCCGAAATCTTAATTTTTTTACAACAGACTTTGCTGAATTTTTCTGTGGGTTGGCTTGGGCCCAAGTCTAGAAATTTTAGTCCATTGTAAACAAGAGTAATAATTAATATGAATATTGTCCAAAATAGAGAGCATCTAGTTTGACAATATACATGAATGCAGTCATATATATAGTGCATGTTCATTGAAACTTGTAGTAAAATTAAGGTGTTATTTAATAATTTTATAACATGTGTATGTGGGTATTGTAGTTTGATTGTATTTACTATTTGCACTACTCCTAATTTTTCCCATTACTAGTTTTTATTTTAAGTACATTTTTAAGAATTTCTTTACTCTTAAATCATTGTTTGCAAGCTTTAGGTCAGACATGGCAAATCTTTTCCGATTTGTTTGCATTTTTTTTAATCTTATAGTACCATAATGTGCTCCCCCCCCCAACCCCCCCCCCCAAAAAAAATCCTAAATCAGATTAATTAATCAAAAATTCTTGAATTTTCATTGTTTTTTAAAACATTGCAATAAATTACATGTTGGAACTATGTAATAATAATTGTACAATATGTGATAATTATACAGGATTTTTGAGTTAAAATTATCCAAAAGTTATGGCTTATTACAGAACTATCCATTAGAATAAAGTGAAACTTGCTACAACGGTCACTCTGAACAATGGTAACCTTTGAATACCAGTCATGTTTTAGTGTTACAAAATCTCTGCCATAGAAATAACATTACACTAAACCTCCCAACAACGAATTATGAACAACAGCAATCTCGCAGCTTTTTACAGGTTATGTTTTAGCAACAACTCAGATTGCAAAGAATTTTAACCTTTTTGACTCTGCCGCCTCTTACACCAATTTTATTTGGTGGGCTCCACTTTTTAAAAAAAAGTTTTCTATTATCTACATCAAAAAGGCTGTGATAAAATAAGATAATTATACTTTACTTTGTTACAGGTTCTAAAAGAAAATTTTACAAAGAAAGATTATGTTGCATCAGATGCAACAAATGAGTGCAAAGAGCTAACGTTAATTGATAATTATTCAGAATAGAATTTAAGGTGTAAGTGCACAAAAATACACTGAAATGTGCAAATGTGGAAATATCCAAATGAACATAATATCCAACATTCTGAAAAAAGTGATTTTTTTTCCTTAGAAAAGACATTTCAAGGTGTAAAATGGGAATCTGAAACTAAGCTTGAAGAGCTAGTTAAGATGAGATTGATAAGTTTCTTTTGGAATGGCTTTCAAATTGTTCAGAGAATTTTTTCTTAATTTCTGGACCAATGTTCCAGGAAAGTACCCCAGAAATTGCCAAGAAATTGCTTTGTTAAAAATCTGTAGCTTTAATGCATAGCCAATCTGCCACTTTTATAGAAAACGGTCACTTGACTATATTATGGAGCATTCTTTTTTGATCAAAATAGGGGCATTATATAAAAGTAGTGTAGTGACTATGTACGAAAAGCTACAGATTTTTAACAGTGTACGATATTAAAAATTTTGCCCTCACTAAGAATAACGAATTCTACAACCAATCTGTGGAAATGATTATGCATAAAAATACGAATAAATAATTTTTTGTGTAAAATTATAGTCTGTATTTTTTAACTGTAAATATAAAATGATTTTGGTCTGTAATTTTGATTTTTATGTAATGTAATTTTGAAATCCGGAACCTCTGAATAATGGCAACCTCCGAAGTACTGTCACTTTATTGTGCTCCTGGTAATGGCCATTATTCAGAGATTTTACTGTATAATGAACTGCTCTTCTGTGAATTGGAAATCCCTCAGAATTTTCGGTCTAGAGCAGCCATTAACCTGCGGCCCACATGTGGCTAAGCAACCTTTTATGTGTGGCCTGAGATATAGAATCATTAATCCATATTTATAAAATTGAGGCATGCAATAGATCTTCACTGTTGTTTTATATATTTTTATGGAAAGACAATGTACATCCTGTTATTTATAATTGATCTAAAATTGATTTAAAACATATTATATACTGTTTGCTTAATTATGTAGCCCTATTTGTGTGACAGTTGTATATATATTTATAAATAACAACATCACTTGAATATTATTCCAGATTAATTAAATTTGCATTGTATCTTTCTGCATTGGGAAAAAGACTGACTTATTAAAGACAACCAGATTTTTGAACTTATAAATTTTGCGTTTACATTGTTTCATTTTATACTTATATGATTAATGCTTTTTATTGGAGTGGAGCATTAGTCACACATATACAACATTTGCAGTGGAAATCTACCACAAAGTATGCTGTTTCAAAGCAGATGTTAAAAATTTTAGTAGCATTTCTTCTAGGACAAATGTTCAATCTTACCTATAACATAAACTTTGTAACAATGCTTTGTAATACTAATTTTGCTATCTTGCTATTTTGATTACTCTTTTTTACATTATTACATAGTGTTTTCAGCCTGTGAGGGGAGGGGTATGGCTGGTCTGGACTATTCAGCTGCACATGCTTGTAATAATTAGCAATTGGCATAAAAAACCAATTGTCTGAATGCCAAGATCTTTGCTTGGGAATTCGTTAAAGCTGCATTGTATAAACAAAAATTTCATACAGTGCCTACTTTTTTCTTTGCATTTATCTTAAAGTTGTCCATTATGTAGGATTTTACATTAATATATAAGCTGAACTTTTAATGATAAAGGTCGGGGAAAACTTGGAAAAGTCAGGTAATTTTTTTTTCCTTACCAGAATAGTTTATGAAGCCTGACAGAGCATGACAGTACAACATTGTAATATTTTTAATTATAAATTAATGCTTAATTTTAAAGCATTTTTCAGTTAGCCTGCCACAGGTTTTCAGTCCATCTGTAATTTGTAGATTATATATGAGTTGAAACTATAATGGATTGAATCATGTGCCAATAAATGATTGCTCAAATTGGTGGGAAACTGAAACTAACAAAAATTTATGAAATATGCTTTTAGCTGCTAATAGCTTAATTTTTTTTTAATCGCTAGCGCTTTTTATCAAGCAAAAAAGAAAAAAAAGAAATTCTGTAAATTTATGAGGAAAAAAAAAAAAATGCCGTAAAAAAGTGTGGTGTGAGTTTTCATTAAAAAGAAACGCTGAGCACTTTTAAAACAAGTACTTTTAAAAAACTATTTTTGTACTGGATGGGAAAATGATCATTCTTATGATTTTCTATTTTTTCTTTTATATTGGATATATGATCTTTCTTAAATCAATTAATCTGTCAATTACAATTACTCATTTTTTCACTCAATAGGACAGGAATAAAAATTTAACTTTTAAAGGATTTTATAACTTGCATGTGAATTTGAAGGGCAGCAGTACCTTAGTTTTATAAATATTTTTTGTATTGTTGAAACTATATTTTCTGAATGAAGTTTTTTTATTCTGTTTGTGATATGGTTAATTTCATAGGTATGTTTCATAGGTGATGCCATGGTCTCTGATGAAAAAAGTGATGAGGAAGTTTTCAAAAATTATAATGACAATTGCTGGGATAGAAGTTCGAGTTTAACTAGTGCTGGTTCAAATGTAAGAATCTCTTTTATATATATCTCTAGGGAACTCTGTCAGTTCAAGCTTCTTTTGCTAATCTTTGTTTAAATACTTCAGTTTTAAAAAATACATTAATTTGTTGTATTTGAAAGGAGAGATGAGAGGAGGGAATGTTCCAAATGGCAAACATATAGCATTTAACCCAGTAGCAGAAAGTTGTGACTGAGTCTGCGACAGAAATGTAGTGGGATGAAAATTGTCTGCGGGGGTAATGTTACAATTTTTGATTAGCCGGGCACCATTGTTATATATTGTATATAGACATATATTTCTATATATAACACAGACACCTGATTAATCTAAAAGTACCCTTATGTACATTATAAAAAGGGTTCTTACTGATTAATATTATAAAAATAGAACTGTTTTTTAACTATAGTAAACCTAAATAAGTTGATAGAAAAATTAATATTTTTTGAAGAATTAGATAGTAATGATATGTAAAGTGGCTCTTTAAGTTTGAAGTTACAGCTCAATTCATTTAAAATTAAAAGTAAGTAGCTAAATGTATAGAGCAACTTTTGTGAAAGTCCTAAAATCATAACTTGAAAACGATCAAAATAATCGTCAATTGAATAAGTTGAAAATCCGTTATTGCCAAAATGAAGCAAAAACAAGAGGGGTTGTATCCATATATTCATCGATTAGTGTCATTATAGAATGCACAATACGGGATGTACTACTACATTTGCATAAAATCCCTCATTTTTTTGCTTCATTTTGGAAACAACGGATTTTGTCCTCGGAAGTTGCTCTAAACCTAAATAAGTTAATAGAAAAATTAATATTTTTTGAAGAATTAGATTGTAATATGTAAAGTGGCTCTTTAAGTTTGAAGTTACAGCTCAATTCATTTAAAATTAAATTGAAATATAGTATAGCATATATTTATTGAAAAAGTTTCTTACTTGCTTAAGATTAAAAGCACAGAAGAAATAGAGGGGAAAAAATCATTTATATTGTTACCTATGTAATAGTGATGAAATGAAGAAAACAATTACAATTCCATTAAACAGAATATGCTATAAGATTGCTTCCTTAAATTCTCAAAACAATTTTTTAGTTGTTAAATCAATATTATAATAAAATGTTAAACTGTGCAAAAAAAAAAAAAAAAAAAAAAAAAAAAAAAAAAAATTAAAAAGGGGGACAAAAATAATTTAAAATATCAGAATCTAAAAATAATTCTAGAAAGACTGCACAGAAAATTTAAAGTCCCTATTTTTTCACCATGAAGTATATATATTATACATTTATAGCAGTGATACTTTGAAATATAAAGTAAATATTATGAAAAAGAAATTGAAAATTCTGAATGATAATTTTTTTAAATACACTGGATCTAAAATTTTGATGCAGAAAAATCCATTTTTTGGAACAGCAAAATCAGTTTTTAAAAAAAGCAAAGAGAATTTTTTTTTTTTCTTTTTTCTTTTTTTTTTTTTTTTTTGAAACAGCAAAATAAACTCCCAACTCTTTTTTCTTTTCACTTGTTTAACAAAATTTGAGTTTAGTTTGATGAAATATGCAGTTTTTTCGCGATCTTTTCTCGAAATTTACCTTTTTTTTTACAATCTTATGACATAATTTGCGTTTTTTCGCGATCTTTTGACGAAATTTATCGTTTTTTCACGATTTTTTTTTTTTTTTACAAAATTTGCCATTTTTTCGTGATTTTTTGAAATAATTTGTCGTTTTCCCCACGATTTCTAAACGAAATTTATCGTTTTTTCCCAATCTTTTGGCGAAATCTCCCGTATTGTCCCGGTTTTTGTTAAAATCTGCCGTTTTTTCGCGATCTTTGGGCGAAATCTGTCGTCTGTTCGCGATAATTTTGACGAAATCAGTCGTTTTTTGCGATCTTTTGTTGAAACTTACCGTTTATTTATGATTATATGACGTAAATTGCATTTTTTCACGATCTTTTGATGAAATGTATAGTTTTTTCACGATTTTTTTAACGAAATTTACCGGTTTTTCAGGATTCTTTGACATAACCTGTCGTTTTTCTGCGATTTTTTAACGAAATTTATCCTTTTTTCCCGATTTTTTGTCGAAATCTGTCGTTTCTTCGCGATTTTTTTGACGAAATTAGTTTTTTTTCGTGATCTTTTAACATAATTTACAGTTTTGTTCGTGATCTTTTGACGAAATCTGCAGGTTTTTTCGCGATCTTTTGTCGAAATCTGCCATTTTTCGCGATATTTTGATGAAATTTATCGTTTTTTCGTGATTTTTTTTTACGAAATTTAATGCTTTTTCTCAACTTATTGGCGAAATCTGCTGATTTTTCGTGACTTAGTGGCGAAATTTGCTGGGTTTTTTTCACAATCTTTTCGCAAAATCTATCTTATTTTGCTATCTTTTAACAAATCTTGTTGATTTTGGGATTTTTTTGGCGAAAGATTCCGTTTTTTTTGCGATCTTTTAACAAAATTTACCATTTTTTCATGATTTTTTGACGAAATCTGCTGTTTTTTCGCGATCTTATGTCAAAATACGCCGTTTTTTGCAATCTTTTTTTTCTCGCGATCTTTCAATGTATTTTGCCGTTTTTCCGCGGCTTGTTCACGGTTTTTTTTTTTTTTTTTTTTAGCAAACAAGGAATTTTTTTTTTCTTTTCCAAGTTAGCAAATTTATCTGCAAGGGCAAAAATTAATCTGCGACGTACGTCGCGCGTCGCGCACTTTCTGCTACTGGGGCATTTAAAAATAAATTTTATTTCTGGAAATGGAATTGGTGAACAAAAAAGCTTTAAAAGTCCTTTTAACTTGATAAAATAGAATTTTCTGTTTTTTTGAATAAATATAGAAGTCTGCTGAAAAAGAATTAAATTATGAACATAAAAGTTTGGAAATTACCCTCACCTTGTGTAAGCATAAAAAAAAATATTTTCTGAATAAAACTGGGCTTTTGCTTAAAAAATGACTCCATTTCCTATCAATAAAGGCTTCAAAGTTTAAGTTATTACTGCAAATGTGTGTGATCTTCTAAATATTCTGTAACTTCCACATATAAAAAACATATATTAAATGCTAATAGTTACGTATCAAAATATTTTTAATCTTGCTTAGTTTTTTTAAAAAATTCCAGATCACACACAAAAAAAAATGCTAAAAGTAAATAAATGCAAACCAGTCGTTTCAAAAAATCTTAACAATCTAAATTAAATTTCAAAAAATTTCTTCTTAGACGTGTTAAACTTTTGCTTATTGTTATTCATGTATGATTATGAAATTGTGCCTCATGTATTATTGAAAAATATTTCAATAACTAAAAATGCAAATTTGGTTTTAGCCCAGTACAATGAATTCCAGACAATGAATTTGGAATTAATTAGAGGAAAGCTGAAATTGTTTTAACACTCCCTTTCAGTTTAGGTCTTACATGAATATGTTATGTTTTTCCCCTTTATACTGGGCGAGTGTTTGGAAATATGTATATATTTATGGTTTAAAAAAAAAATGTACAGTAAAGTGAAACTGCTTTAATCTGGTTATTTATTATTTCTGTATTTATAAAGTTTAGTGATATCAATTGTGACTTTTATATTTTCCATTTGCAGATAGGTATAAATTGGAGAAAGAATTCAAAATTTAACATAGTATCATTTTCAAACCCTCCAAAATTTGGTAAGAGAGCACAGCCTATAAAAAACAAGTTAAGCAAGTTAAAAATTACTCAACCAAGTAACATGTAAGTATAACAAAAGAAAAATTTCATTTTGTTGTGTGTAAGGAAGTTATGAAACTATTTATTAGTATTAATTTTAAATTGTTTTCTAATGTTAATTGTATCATTCTTGTTTATCAAGAATAACTGTATATATTTTTTATTTTGTGAATTGGTATATATTTCAGTATGCATTGTTGTCAGCAGAGCGATTCAAAATAATGTGATCAAAATAAAAGAACAAAGCAGGCATACAAAAAGAATAAAAAATCATACAGGAACATGGAATTGCAAATGCTATCTAGGGTTACTAGATGGTGTTGTAAATTATATTTAACGCAAGAAGAATAAACGAAAATTATTCTACATCATTTTATTTACTTTGTATTTCCACACATATTACATATTTACAACAAATACTACTACTGGAGATGCTCAGAATTTTTGTTAGATGCCTAGAGATATGCATTGCATTAAGGCTGTATTGACTGGCATACATTCGCAAACATATCAGGTATATGTCTAATACCTATTGCTGCCACAACAATTCTTTTAGGTAGATTTTGTATGAAATACTACCTATTGTGTTTTCTCCCATGTTGAATTTCTGAAAAATTTTTGCAGATCTATATCGATCATGACCTCTAGACCCCAAAACTACCATTAGTAAAAAAGTTTATATACAGGGTGTTTCGCTACCAGACCGACAAACTTTGAGGGGTGGTAGTAGACATGAAGACAAACATTATTAAATAGGAAACCATGGGCCGCAAACGTCTTCTGTAGCAACTAGGTGCCATTAAAGTTTAAGGTCCAAAACTTCAAATGATTATAAAAACGGAAAAAAGGGTGGATTCGTTTGTGGTTTTCATTAAAATCATTCTCTATATCACGATTTGTTAGTAAAAAAATTTGAAAGGTTATGTTCAAAAATTGTCAATAGAGGGCACTTTAGACTTTAGAGTAACAAACAGCTACTTTTTACCCTTATTTTGTGCACGGGGTTGAAATTATTCTAAAATTTAGACTTAAATTTTAATTTCAAAATCGGAAACATTAGGATCGGGTAACTAGTGAAAATTGAACTGTGAAAAGAGGAATTTTAAACACCCATAAACATTATACAAACTGATCGATTTTGTTGCGGTTTGCGTGTAGGTCATTCCCTTGGTAATTATTTTATTCAAAATGACTTATGGCTCTTGTGTCTTCATTTTTTTTATAGAGGGCGCTTCCGACACATCTCCGATATTTCAATGGCATTACTCCTGGGTTTTTTACTACCAAACCAACATACTTCCAGGAAGTGTTAGGGATGCAAAACGACTCGGAATCACATAGGAATGTAACGTTGAAAATGCCTTTTTAGTGAGTTGTGGTTAAAAGAAGCAGAGAAAAAAGCAACGGAAACAGTTAGTGAAACAGCTACACGTTAATGTGACAAAAAACAATTCAGTTAAAGGTTTTATTACAAAAGGTGTCCGAAATTATGACCAGAAGTAATCAGGCATGCTTGACAGCAGTGTCACATGTAATTCCTCATGCTTTCAAAGATTTCTGGCATCTCGGATAGCTTTCTGGCAGCTACAGAAATTCGAGCTAAGAGGTCTTCCAATGATGGTATGGAAGTCTCATACATTCAACTTTTCCTTTTACCCCTGCAGAAAAAGTCCATAGAGATTCAGATTCATATTGAGCCAGGTGGGGGAGGGGGGGCTACTAATTGGTTTGAGCTCAAATAGCCCCACCCAGCATGGTTATTTAAAGAAATACAGAACAATTATACAGTATTAAAATAAAGGTAGGTAACAAAAAGTAATTGATATAACAAAGTAGGTGCGATGATCTGGCAGGCCAACAAACTGGGCCACCATTACCAATCCACTGCTGTCCATATGTTACGTTGAGGTGTCTGCGAACATTGTTGGTAAAATGTGGAGGAACCCCATCATGCTTTAGAGTGGCGCAATGAAAGAGGAATATGTGCTTTTACCAGAAGTTCCGATAGAAAGAGTTGTAGAAATATCAAGTTGCTTTCTTCTCTGCTTCTTTTAACCCTAACTCGTAAAAAAGGCATTTTCGACATAACATTATAATGTGATTCCGAGTCGTCTTTGCATCCCTAACACTTCCAGGAAGTATGTTGGTCTGGTAGTAAAACATACAGGAGTAATACCATTGAAATTTCAGAGATGTGTTGGAAGCGCCCTTTATCAAAAAATGGGGACACCAATGCTGTACATCATTTTGAATAAAATAATTACCAAGGGAATGACCTACACGCAAACCGCAACAAAATCGATTAGTTTGTCAAATGTTTATGAGCGTTCAAAATCCCCTCCTCTGTTCACAGTTCAATTTCCGTTAGTTACCTGATAACAATGTTTCCGTTTTTGGGCTTAAAATTTAAGTTAAGGTCTAAACTTTAGAATAATTTCAACCCCGTGCACAAAATAACGGTAAAAAGTAGTTGTTTGTTACTCTAAAGTCTAAAGCGCCCTCTATCGACAATTTTTGAAAGTAACCTTTAAAAATTTTTTACAAGCAAATCGTGATGTAGAGAATGATTTTAGCAAAAACAGCAAACAAATTGATCCTTTTTTCCGTTTTTTATAATCGTTTGAATTTTTGAACCTTAAACTTTAATGGCCCCTAGCTCCTACGGAAGACGTTTGCACACCATGGTTTCCTATTTAATAATGTTTGTCTTCATGTCTACTATCACCCCTCAGTTTGTCAGTCTGGTAGTGAAAGACCCTGTATATATATATATACAAGAGACTCTCAAATCTGCACATAATTTTAGGATGTAAACAATGAAACTTTCAGTTTAGATATAAGGACAAAATTTGACTAGTTTTATATAAATTCCATACATATTTTAATTTTTAATTTTTGTTAATATTACTGAATTTGTGTTTTTTGTGAAGGAAAATAAATTTATTTCTGAAAAAAGGTCAAGATATTGCTGATATTATTGGTAACCATCTTCTTATCAAATATGTTTATTTATTAATCAAGTTTTTTGTGATTATGAAGTGTGACTAACCATGAAATAAAATTTCCTTATTTTATGATTTTGATGTGAGTTAATAATGTACCTTTATGCGAGAACTTTTACTGAATAATTTAAAAAAAATACATTTCATTTTTTAACCGACTTCCAAAAAGGAGAGGAGGTTATCAATTCGACGCATATGTATATTTTTTTTATGTATGTTCACCGATTACTCCGAAACTATGCATCCGGTTATTTTGGTTTTGATGTTAAATGAAATGGCTTGCTCTCGAATTGGTACCACTTTCGTTTCATAGAAATTGGTTCAGTACTTTTTTAGTAATTAGGCAAAAACTAATATAATTAGTGGTTTTTCGCTAAATAAAAGTGTTGAATAAGTTCTCTGGTTACAGTGTCGACAAAATGGCCAAGTGGTCTAAGGCTCCAGATTTAAGCTCTTGTTCTTGAAAGAGAGAGAGCGTGTTCGAACCCCACTCCTGACAGACATGTGTATGATAACCTTTTCCATGTTATAATTTTTACATACATATTTTATAAATTAAATATTAATTTTGCTATTAAGAATATTTTGTATTTAACCGTTACAGAGTATCAGAGAATTTTTATCAACTCAATACTTTATCAGTGAAAGAGTACTAAAATAATAGACTTGCGAAAAGTAACATGACCTTGAATAAGTTGGCCGAATAAATTGCAGTCAGGATAGCCCAGCGGTCTAAGGCGGATGATTTAAGCTTTGGTTCTCAGAAGAGAGTGTGGGTTTGAACCCTACTCCTGACCTACTGTGTTTTTTTTGTTTTTTTTTGTATTATAATTTTTTTTAACCAACTTAAAAAAAGGAGAGAAGGTTATGATCAATTCGACGCATATTTATTTTTCGTTATGCTTGTTCACCGTTTACACCGAAACTATCCAGCCGATTAAACTAGTATTTGTGTTAAATGAAAGAGGTTATTCTCAAATTGGTACCACTTCCATTTCATCGAAATTGGTTAAGTACTTTTTTAGTAACTAGGCAAAAACGAATAAAATTAGTGATTTCTTGCAAATGAAAAGTAACATGGACGTTGAATAGGTTCACAGACCTGAATGCTGTAAGGAAGGCCGAGAGGTCTAAGGCACCTGATTTACACTCTGGTTCTCGAATGAAATCGTGAGTTCGAACCTCACCCCTGACATACGTGTGCACAACAATCTTTTCCATGTTAAAATTTTAAACTGACTTCAAAAAAGGAGGAGGAGGTTATCAATTCGACGTGTATGTATTTTTTTCTATGTATGTTCACTGATTACTGCGAATCTAACCTACCGATTAATTGGGTTTTTATGTTAAATGAAAGAATTTACTCTCAAATTGGTACTACTTCCATTTCATCGAAATTGGCACAGTAATTTTTCAGTAATTAGACAAAAACTAATAAAATTAATGATTTCTCACAAATTAAAAGTAACACAGGCATTGAATAAGCTCGCCGAGTGGAGTACAGTCAGGAAGGCCGAGCAGTTTGAAGTCGCAGGCCCCACCAGTGGCCGCGAGGTTCTGACCTCCAAACTGATATACGGTAGGTGCTGGGTTCGAACCCAATCACGACTGTCAGCCTAACCGTTCAGAGTTTTCCGTGGTTTTCTTCGAATCTTGTGTAAATATGGGTTAGGTTTCCTTAGAAAGACCCCACGGAGGGCATCCCACCCCTTAAGGCCTATATCCCACAGTGTAGATAATTGTTCGACATATATACAAAAAAACTAAAGTGCCAGATGTAAGCTTTGGATCTCAAAAGGGGGCGTGGGTTCGAACCCCATTCCTGATATAATTTACATCTATGTACAATATTTTTTCCGTATTATAATTTTTATTAATTAACTTCAAAAAAGAAGGAAGAGGTTATCAATTCGACACGTCACTGATTACTCCGAAATTATCCAACCGATTAATTTGGTTTTTGTGTTGAATTAAAGAGGTTACTCGAATTGGAACCACTTCCATTTCATCAAAATTTGTTTAGTGTTTTTCTAGTAATCAATTAAAAACGAATAAAATTAAGAATTTCTTGCAAATTAAAAGTAACATGGCTCGCCGACTGGAGTGCAGTCAGATGGCCGTGTGGTCTAAGGTGCAAGAATTAAACTCTGGTTTTCGGAAGAGAGCGTCAGTTCGAACCCCCTCCTGACATACGTGTATAATTTACAATACTTTTTTCTGTATTATAATTTTTATTAACTGACTTCAAAAATTCATTAACTTTTAACTAAAAAGAGAAAAATAAACTTTTTTACCAGAAATTGAACCGACTTCAAAAACAACTGCAAAGTGAAAAATAATTTTTTTAGATAATAGTAATAAAAAATTAAATTAAGAGCGTAGTATTTACCATGTGTATTATTATATTTATGTACACTAATTTGATTTTTTGGAGTCGGTGCCAGCCAAGTCTGTTTCAAAGTTAAAATTATGTATCCAATGCAAATCGTAAAAGAATAAGGTTAATTTTTTAACTAAATATTAAATCGTAAAAAAACTTGTAGATACTTGGATGTGTGGCTATTGAAAATTATATGTAACTTGGCTTGGCTGGCACCTACTCCAAAATATCAAATTAGTGTACATAACTATAATAATACGCATGGTAAATACTACGCTCTTAATTTAATTTCTTATTACTATTATCTAAAAAATTATTTTTCACTTTGCAGTTGTTTTTGAAGTCGGTTCAATTTTTGGTAAAAAAGTTTATATAATGAATATTTAATCATACATTATTGATTATTAACTTGACTTTTGCTTTTGATATTTTAATCATTTAAGAAAATTCTCATTTTTTATTATTTTAGTTTTACTTATTTTAATATTTTATTATATTGTAAGTATAGAAACATAACATTAAAAATTTAAATAAAGCAATGACCAGAAATCTGCAAAATTCTAAAATCTGCACAACCTCTGTCCCAAGTTGTGTGGATTTGAGACAGTCCACTGTATATCTATCTAGCTATATATTTATATATATATATATCACTTTCTTAAGGATACAGTAACTTCCATAATTCTGCTCAGATCTCCTTCAAACTTTTACATAAAATCAAGGGGCATAAAATCTCTGTCAAGTTTGTTCATTGGCAAAATCGGACCAAGGGAGTGGAAATAGGGAGGATTTTCTGAGAACAGAAAAAAAAAACATAACTTCTTAGTGAAAATAGATATTGAATCAGTTTAAAGTTTATATTACTTCTAAGAAATGGGCAAAAAGTTTATGTATGACAGATGTTTGATAAAATTAAAAATGGGCTCAAGGAGTGAAAAAAATGGGGTTTTTGGGAGAAAAAAATTCCGAGCTCCGTCAATTCTCAAGATATCGAATCCAAATAATTTTTTTTATAAATGCTCTTAATCTATCTAAAACTTTGTATTGACAAGTTTTTGATAGAACCAACTGTTACTGCAAAAAAATAATAAATAAAATAAAAACAAAAAGGCAGTTGGAAAAAAGAAAAAAATCCATAACATGGTCAGTTCTTAAGATATCAAATCTAATTAAATGTAATTTACATCTTCTGAATATATTTATAACTTTTACATTGACAAGTTTTTTATAGCACCAATCCTTATAGCTAGAAATAGGAGTTGAAGAAAAAATCTCAAATCAAAACTGCTTATATAATGATTCATTTTTTAATTCTTTTTTTTATTTTAAATGCATCCAAATGACAAGTTCTCTTATATGAGAACTATATAATGTAATGTATTAGCCAGTTTTTTGATAAAGATAGAATATATTTCAAAAAATGCTTTCAAAATAGCCGTTTTGAGCAGAATTTCCTGAAGCAACCATTATTGAAAAATTGAGAAAGTATTCAAATAACAAACTGCTTACTTTCTGGCTCATTTTTAAATTCATTTTTGCTCTCAAACACAGCCAGTTGACAGGTTCTCTTATTTAGGAACTGTATAATGTGCTGTATTGGTCTGTTTTTCTTTTCTTTTTTTATGTATATATAGGCAGAATATATTTCAAACATATGCTATCAAAATCAGAATTATGAACACAATTTCCTTAAGTGAACGTGATTGAAGGATTGAGGATTTCTTCAAATAACAAATTTCTTACTTTGACACATTTTTAAATTAAACTTTGCTTTTAAATGCATTCAATTGACAGTTTCTTTTATGTAGGAGCTGTATAATGTGCCGTATTGGTCAGTTTTATGATAAAGGCAAAATATGTTTTAAAAAATACTGTTAGTGTGCATTTTGAGCAGAATTTCACTTAAGATGATTCTGATAAAGCCAGATATAACGGGAAAATAAAATTAAAAAATCTTCAAAAGCAGCTAAATAAAATTGTCAAACTACGTTTATCTCTAATCATATTTTATTTTTTGTTGTAGAAATGAGCACTTACCTTCAAAATCTATCTCTGCCTATAGGCAAGCCAACAGGGATTTTTTTTTTATCTTGAAGGCTGTCAAAACCTAAGAGCTAATGTATCTGCAAGTTCTATATGTATGTATATACATACATGACTTGATAACTCTTGTTCCAAATATCAGATTTGCTTTAAATTTTGTAAATAAGGTGCTTTCCTGCTTAGTTTTGGGAGTTCATTGGTTAAGTGTAAATGGGTAAAGGCACCCCCCCCCCCTTAATTTAGATAAATGGGTTTTTCATGCAGAATTATCAGATTTGCTTCAATTTGGTACACCAGTTTATTCCGATTAGGCACTTTCCTTATTAGATTTGGAAGTTCTATGGTTAAGTTTAAAGGAGGGTGAGGAAATTAAGGGTTAATCTCCTTTAATTTAGACAAATGGGATTTTCATGCAATTATTTCATTTGTTTTAAATTTAGTAGACCCTTTTGTTCCAGTAAGGCACTTCCCTGATTAGATTTGAAGGTTCATTTGTTAAGTTTAGAGTGAGAAAGGGGGCTAATGCCCATTAATTTATTTATTGTTTTGTTCAAAATAAGCAAGTTTTGTTTTATGATTAATAGACAGTCATAAAAATATAATATACAATTAGTTTGAATAGCCTGTGAGCTCAACGCGGTCAGTTTAACTGGGCACTTACTTTTTATTATCAAGTCGTCTTGCAATGAAATTTGTGTTTTATAAGGAAATCCTTTAAAAAAACTTTATAAGAAAAAATTTACTGAAAATAAATCTGGTGATTATGGTGGCATGCGATTGGCCCACCTTGATCAATTCAGTACCTGGAAAAGGTGGTTTCTGATGTATTCTGACTTGTCAACTGAAATTATACATATCATGGTTTTATACACACTAAGTTTGCTCAGTTCGTGTTTTCGTGTAAATACCCTCTAGTAGTCCTAGATGGCATTTGTGACTCCAGGTTCTTATGAATTTTTTTTTATTATTATATTCAATTGTCTGTTTTGCCCTTTCACTTTGGCCACATTATTTAATAACCCTGTAAAGGCATAAACTTTTACTTTCACTGGGAATCGTTATTGGCTCTCAGCCTATTAGGCCAAGGTAGAAATTTGAATTAATGCATTAATAAAATTTTGCATTTAAAAAATTAATTTAATAGTTACATTTTAATTTTCTTTCATACTTATTTTGCATATTGCAGGAAGGTATATGCAAAATCTGTCACTTGACTGAATGAATTTTGTCACACAATAATTTACTGCAATGATCTGATAAAAAATGTATGACAACATTTTTAAATTGCTTCTACTTTAGAAATTTTTATAAGTCTTGAATAATTTCAGTATACAGATACTCTTATTAGTGAACATGTGAAAAACTGATATTTCAAGCTCATATTGATTTTCTTTCGCTCTTTTTTTTTACATGCACATTTTATTTGTACATTTTTTTCCCTTGTAAAATACCTTTGAGGCACATTTTATTTATTCTTTGGGGGGAGGGGGGGGGGAATTGGGTACAATTTTTGGAAACTTTTTTTAATTTGAGAGATGGGTGTCTCATTAAGAAGTGATAAATAAACATTTAAAATTTTTAATTTCTGCGAAAAACTGGATGAGAATAAGTGCAAGATATTTTTGTTTCAGTACATCAGAGGTCAGGTCCTCTAATGATCTCTAGTAACTGACCAGTGTTTTCTGCGAGGCTGGTGTCTATAGCTAATCCTTATTTTCTATTTGTAGCCCTGTCCAAAATTATTACCAGAACTTGTAAACACTTTTTAACAAAGGTGAAAAATGTTTATGAATTTGGTTTGTTTGGCCACCTGTCCACACTCTTAACTCATGTAAATGTACTGATTTTCATGCAATTGTTAAATATTATTTATTACCAAAGCATGTTCGGTAATTGTATGTGAAGTTTGTGGGTATTCAAAAGAATTCAATTTCTGCTTGGTTAATGGGGAGAAAATCATTTGCAGGTTATTTTAATTAAATTACACTATTTCAAATGTATTGAAACTGATTTAAATCACTGAATTTCATTACAAGAAAATTTATAGAATAGAGCATTCAGAGCATTTGTTGTTCATTTACAGGGATACACAAAGAATTCAGTTATACAGTAGACTCCCTCAAATTCGCACAGCTTGGGACCAGAGGTTGTGCGTACTTTAGAATTTAGCAGATTTCTTGTATATATTTTTTTAAATAATTTGAATGTAATTAACAATGAAATCAAAAGTATAATGAAAGCTTACAATATACTAAAATGTTAAAATAAGTAATAAACTAAAATAATAAAAATTTAGATAATTTTTAAAATGATTAAAATGCTAAAAGCAAAGGTCAAGTTAATAATCAATAATGTACAATTAAATAATCATTATAAAAATGAAATGTGTTTTAATTAAATTATTCAATGAAACTTCTCTCATAAAGGTACATTACTAATTCATATCAGGATCATAAAATAACAAAGCTTTATTTCTGGTTTTGCCAGACTTAATAATTAAAAAACCTTGATTAATGCATAAATATATTTGGTGATATCAGCAATATTGTGATTTTTTCAGAAATAAATTATTCTTTCTTCATGAAAAAACATGAATTCAATAACTTTAACAAAAAATTACAAATAAAAAATATATGGAATTTATATAAAACTAAAAAAGTCAATTTTGAACCTACATCTGAACTGAATGTTTCATTGTTTACATCCGTAAATTATGTGCAGATGTTAGAGAGTTGTGGATTTGAGGGAGTCTACTATATTAGTTTTAGTAGTATAGTTCCATTTGCAAAAACAATTATTCATTTTATCAAAATCCATTTACATCAAAATAATATTTTTTTGACTTAAGAAATTCTAACTTTCAAACGTTCACAAGTCCTATAAACTAGAGTTGCAACCTGCAAAACCTGCATTTTAAAATTCTGTATGTGCTTTAAAATTTAACTAATTTTTTTGCTTGCAATCAAAGGGAGTACAAGTGACAAAAAATTTGATTTGGAGTAAATTGAGTTTAAATATTGACATTGAAAATTTAATTGGCATTAAATTTGAACATCAATAATAATTGACTGAATTGAAATAAGAAACTAGCATTTGTTTCATTGTGGTCTTTGAACTCTTATTTGAATAACTGTAAAAACAAGTTGATACAGTTTTCTTGAAATTTATAATTCATCAATATTTATTATTTGACAAATGTGGTTTAACTCTAGAACACAGCACATATTTCTTTATCTGAAAAGAAAAAAATCTATTTCCAGGTCGTCTGTGCACTTAGTTCAATTTTGTCACTTATACCCCTTAGCTTCTGGGATCCTTATATATCATATACAGTGGTGCTCAAAAAATTCAGATAATTTGTAGACAAGAATAGCTGAAATTGGGTTTACAAATGCTTTATGCATTTTCACATAGTTGAATCAATATTTTCTTGTTATAATTATTATCTATATTGGCATAATATTTTAACTTGTTAAATGTTCATTATTCTGAATGCATTTTGAAGTGTTTCATAATCTATGCTTCTTGATGCATGATTTTTCTTTCTTTGAAATTTGTCATAGTATTACAATAGTACTTTTTTTAAATATTCAATTTTTTTCTTTTTTTTCCCTTATAGGAGCGATAAGGCTGTTGGTACGATGTTATCTGAGAAAGAAGAATCGAAGTTTGACGTCGGAGGGAAAGTGCTTCTAGCTCGTACAAAAGGTATTGATAAAGCAATGGATAATCCCAAATAAGACTTGAAACCAGATGGTCATAGAAATATTTTTCCTACTCCTAAGCCATTTCAAAATAGCGTTAAAAATTCTGCAGCCCCCATTACACCAAATAAAGAACAGACTGATCTTGCCAAGTATCAGAACCATTCTGATCCTTCTGTATCCACTACACCTGTGGAACCTCACCTTACGAAAAAGCTTAATATGGATAAATCTGATAGCACATCTGTAATGAAGAGAAAATTTTTATTTAAAAACAATTTTTTTAATTTTAATATGCCTCGTACATTATTTTGTCTTAAACAACAAGACAAATCTAGGGATGAAATGCTAAGGAAAGTTGAATTGCCTGATGCAAATAAGGAGCCTTTTAAACAGCCAATACTCTCTTCCATTTCATTCCCGAATCAAAGTGCAATTCAGCAAACCTCTGTACCTAAACCTAATAACTAACCTAATAACATTCACACTGTGCAAGCTGTGAAAGCATTAATTCGTACCACTAATGGTAATAAATAAATGCGATAAAATAGCAAATTTAGTAACTGGAAAACATCCTCCAGTAAATGGATTAAAATTGAATAAAAATCACATTTTTTAGAAAACTTTAATTTTTTCATAGGTAAATATATCATAAGTTTTAAGTAATGTAGAAATATTAAGCTTTCATTCCAGATCTCACTGTTTTAGGTGAATAAAAATGTTTGCATAATTGTTTTATGAGAACAAGAAAAGTAATTAAAATTATTTTGGAAGTTCTATGCATTTAAAATATTAAGTTTTTTTATAATGCAATCATGATCACACAATTTACTGTGTGATGCTAATTTGCAGTATATTTTTATGCATGTAGTATATTTTTATACAAAATTTTAATGTTTTAGATGGTATGTCAAAAAACATGATATAAACTACATTCTAAACTACATTCCGGTGCTTTTAGAGAGCAAATCTGTTTTTGTTATTTGTTCTTTGTATTTAAAATGTATAAGTACGTTGTTACAATGTTGTCTATAAATTTTATATTGCAAACTACTTTGATATTTTTAAGAAAGTCTTTTTGTAAGTTGCTGTTCTTATTGTTTATATATAAACATACATTTAAAATGTATGCGTGTGTATATATATTTACATACACTTTTGTAACTCTTTTTCTGTCAATAAAATTCATTTGAATTTAAGCTCATAGATTTATTCAGATTATACAAGTACTTAATCATGATTTTATGCTGCATTTTCAAAGTGACAAATAGAAATAAAATATTTATTTTCTTTAATTGAAATCAATATCAATGTAACATAATACAGAAAAGTATTTTTACAGCAATTTATTATAAGCAAAGAGCAGAAAATAATAGTTAATTGGCAACTTGCAAATGCTTAGTCTGTTTCCATAGCTTTTTGCTCTTTTTTTTCTTTACATGCCAATTTATTTTTCAACTTATTAAATAGCAGTCCATTTCATTGCACCTTCCTTAACTTTTTTTGATGTACCTAGTTAAAGTATCCTGTCTTATTATTATCTAATAGCTATTTCCAAAACCAGTTAGTTAGAGCTGCAACTTCAAATACAGTAGACTCCTTCAAATCCGCACAGCTTGGGACCAGAGGTTTTGCAGATTTTAGAATTTTGCGGATTTCTGGTCATTGCTTTGTTTACATTTTTTAAACAGTACTTTGAGTGCAATTAATAGTGCATTCAGAACTATAATGAATGCTTACAATATAATAAAATATTAAAATAATAAAAATTTAGATAATTTTTAAAATGATTAAAGTACTAATAGCAAAGGTCAAGTTAATAATCAATAGTGTATGATTAAATATTCATTATAAAGATTAAATGTATTTTTCCAAAATTATTCAACAAAACTTGCCTCGTAAAAGTACATTACTAATTTACATCAAAATCATAAAATAAGGACTTTTTTCAAGTTAAGTCAGGCTTAGTAACCAAAAAATCTTGATTATTGCATAAATATATTTGGTTAGAAGATTGTGATTACCAGTGATATCAGCAATATCTTGAATTTTTTTCAAAAAAATATTATTCTTCCTTCATGAAAAAAACATGAATAGAGTATTATTAAGAAAATTACAAATAAAAAAAATATATGGAATTGATGCAAAACTAAAAATATCAAATTTTGTCCCAATATCTGAACTGAAAGTTTCATTGTTTACATCCATAAAATATGTGCGGATTTTAGAGAGTTGCAGATTTCTGGTTTGCGGATTTAAGGGTCTACTGTATATTTTAAATATTGTTCATTTTATTAAAAGGAGTTAGGTCAAAACAGATATATTTTTAGAGAAAGTTGTAAAATTTAAATGTTATATGATTTCTGGATCCTATAAGTTATAATAAAAATTCATCATGTTCAAAGTATATAACTTGGCAAGTTTTGGACATACAAAAAGGAAATTTTTATTTTTTTTATCATAAAATCTCAATGATAAGCCCCCTCCCCCTTTTTTTTAATTACATTTTATGAGAGGGAGGCCTTATATTTGAGATCTTTTGAAACACAAAACCCCTTTAAATTCTGTTTTTATTATTGGTTCTGAGTTTTTAAGGTAAATAAAACAAAATTATCACTATATATTTGTTATATATTTATATATATATATATATGTATGGCATTATGCTAAAATAATTTCAAAGTATTCATCTTTTATAACAGATAATAATAATTTGCATGGTGTCGTCATTTGCTGCCAGAGAAATAAAATAGCAATGTTATTTTCTTTCTCTAGATATTGATGGCAACTTTATGCAAATTTTATTTTTTTAATTGCAAAATCTACATAATTGGAACAATTTCAAAATATGCAAGGTAAAAAATGAAGTTAATAGGTACAAAAAATACTTTTAGTTATTGAATTAATTTTAAATATTAAATAAATTAATGCAAGTTTATTTGAAAAAAAAAAAAACTTGTAGAATTGTATATAATCAAAACGGTTAATAAAAATTTGCATTGTCACAATCTGTTATGAGAGAAAAATAAATAAATAAATAATCAAGTAAAAGCAAATTGTTTTAAATTAAATCATATAAAATTGAAATAAGTTAAAAAATAATAGTCATAGATACAAAAAATTATTTTAAGTTATTGAATTAATTTTAAATAATAAATAAATAAATTCAAGTTAAATGAAAAAAATCAAACTTTATTTGCCTCGTAGAATTGTGTAAAATCGAAATGGATTATAAGTTTGAATTGTGTCACCCTCTATTGTGAGAAAAAGAAAATAACAATGTTATTTTCATCATCTGCAGATGTAAGTAAATTAAAAAAAATAATAATAAAGAATAAGTAAATTAAAAGGTAATAGTAATAGATACAAAAAATTATTTTTAGTTATTGAATTAATTTAAAATGTTAAATAAATGAGTGAAAGTTTAATGAAATTAAAAAAAAAAAAAATATTTACATTATCAGTCTTCTAGAATTGTGTAAAATCCAGATATCAAATTATTTCTTTTCAAATATAAATTAAGTTAAAGAAAATTCATAATTTAAATAAAGAGATAATTGCTTAGAAATGAGAGGGGGCTTACTTTCGGGATTTTATGGTATTTGTTAGAGCATGGCGAATGTTTTCCTAAATATAGTTTATAGGACTCGTGAACCTTTGAAAGTTTGAATTTCTTAAATCAAAAAAATATTATTTTGATGTAAATGGATTTTGATAAAATGAATAATTGTCTTTGCAAATGGAACTATACTACTAAAACTAATATATCAGACTCCCTCAAATCCACATTGCTAAAATCCGCACATAATTTATGGATGTAAACAATGAAACATTCAGTTCAGATGTAGGTGCAAAATTTGACCTTTTTAGTTTTATATCAATTCTATACATTTTTTATTTTTGTAACTTTTGTTAAAGTTATTGAATTTATGTTTTTTTCATGAAGAAAGAATAATTTATTTCTTAAAAAAATCAAGATATAACTGACATCATTGGAAATCACAATCTTACCAAATATATTTATGTGTTAATCAAGCTTTTTTAGTTATTAAATCTGGCTAACCTGAAATAAAGCTTTGTTATTTTATGATCCCAATGTGAATTAGTAATGTGCCTTTATGAGGCATGTTTCATTGAATAATTTAGGAAAAACACTTTTCATCTTTATAATGAATAATTAATTGTACATTATTGATTATTAAATTGACCTTTGCTTTTGGTATTTTAATCATTTAAAAAGTTTATCTATTTTTTTATTATTTTAGTTTATTACTTATTATAATACTTTAGTATATTGTAAGCATTCATTATACTTTTGATTTCATTATTAATTACATTCAAATTACTTTTTAAAAAATATAAACAAAGCAATGACCAGAAATCTGCAAAATTCTAGAATCCACACAACCTCCAGTCCCCAGCTGTGCAGATTTGAGGGAGTCTGCTGTAGCTTAGAATTAGCTATTTGAGAAATATAAGACTGAACACCCTGTATATAACAATTTTTTAACAATAACACTGCTTATGTTTGCTTAAGTGTGAAATCGTGTACCATACAATATTTCTGTATATATCTAGATGAGAAAGCTGAGATATATTAGTGATGCTAACTTTCTAAGTATACATTCCTGAAGTTAAATATGTGGTAACTTCACCAATAATAGAAATTTTTCCTGAAAAACTATTTAATATGAAAATATAAGTGTAATACATCAACTTATAGCTAAAGAGTTATTGTATATGAATGTGCAAATTTTAATTTTATAAGAATTATTGAATTCTAAGGCTTTGTTTACTTCTGTTCATTAAATGAAATTATGTATTCAAAGTAACAAGCTATTATTCTACACTATATGGCCAAAGTTGTCTTGCATGTTGAATATCTAGAAAATTACATGAGGAATTAGTCTAAAACTTTAAGTATATAAATATGATAGTTCAGGTCATACAATTCTGGGAAAATTATTCCCCGAAACTCCATAAGAGACCGTCAACAAATTAAAAAAGAGTGAATATCTTTTGGATAACCCTGTCAAAACTAATGTAACAAAAGCGTTCAGACCGTTGATTATGATTAAGTGGCTTATTCTAATAAACTGTGTCCATTTTTATTTGGATATTATGTATACTCATAGAGAAATTAAGGTTAAACAGCCCTAATTTTTTCCAAGTTTTTTTGCTTATAATTTGCAGAGTTCTTAATATAAAATAATGTTCTTTTCTGAAAGTATGACAAATAACATTGTACCCTGTAATCAGAATTAGAAAATAATAAAAATTATATGAAAAATGGGTATGTTTATTAAATAATTTTTCACTGCACGTGCGTCAACAATATCAAAATGTCATTTGCATATTATGTTAGCTAAATGGATAGAGCAAGTTTGTTAAAATTTCAAAATCATAGCTTGAAAATTCTGCAAGTTATCAATTGAATAAGCTGAAAATCTGTTATTCCCAAAATGAAGAAAAAAAGATGAGGGGTTGTATCCATATATCCATTGATTAATGTCTATATAGAATACACAATATGGCACATATTACTATATTTTGATGAAACCCCTTATTTTTTTGCTTCATTTTGGTAATAATGAATTTTCAACTTATTCTGTTGACGATCACTTTCAGAATTTTCAAGCTATGATTTGTAGACTTTCACAAAAGTTGCTCTATACATTTAGCTAATATAATATGCAAATCAAATTTTGATATTGTTGATGCATGCACAGTGAAAATTCTGCTATGCTATTTAGTAAACCTGCTCATTTTTCATACAATTTTTGTTTTTTTAATTTTGATTACAGGGTATTATGTACAATGTTATTTGTTGCATTTTCAGAAAAGAACATTATTTTATATCAAGAACTTTGCAAATCATAAGCAAAAAACTTGGTGAAATTTATTTTTATAAAAATCTTAATTTTTCTATGAATATACATCATATCCACATAAAAATGAACACAGTTTATTATAATAAGCCACTTAATCATAATCTACAGTTTGAACGCTTTTGCTACATTAGTTTTGACAGGGTTATCCAAAAGATATTCATTCTTTTTTAATTTAACAGTTCCTTATGGAGTTTCATCTTCACAGAAATGTATGACCTGGACTATCATATTTACACACTTAGAGTTTCAGAATAATTCCTCATATTTTTCTAGATATTTAACAAAATGTCTAAAATCACAACTGGACAGTCATCTTTGTTCATATAGTGTATCTGCAGATCTACATAGAAAAAAGATTTCAGTTAAGGTATTAATAACAATTTTAACTTTAGTTGATAATTCAGAGCCAACTTCAGTAAATTCAAAAACCAAAATCCTCTCATAAAGCGTTAATGTTGCCATGAGGAGGTGTATCTCAATCACAAAGATTGATATTTTAAAATACCAATGATATTTCCTAAACTTGCAATTGACAAAAGAAAAAAAAAAATCATCCTAAAGCATAAGAGTAGACACCCTTTTCCTTCAGGCAAACAATGGGGGGGGGGGGGTTAGATATCCCGTTTGGTTTGGTTTATTTTGTGTCGGCCGATTATCTACTCTAGGGATATAGGCCCTGGGAAGAGTACCCTTAAAACCAAGTTTTCCAACAAAATTTCTTAAGTCTAAATTTTCTGTGGTTAAAAAAACAAATTTTTGGGACTAAAAATTTCAATTTTATAGTCTTTGGGACTAAAGACTATGACAACAGGTCTCAAGATATTTAAATATAATAATATTTTGAAATATCTCGAGGTCCATTGCCATACCATATTATTTGTCAATTACAACATTAAAAGGGATAAAATTCTCTTTAATTTTCATATTTACAACTTTGTTTACACGTAATAGAAAACCCAGTATGCTATTTAAAAAATAAGACACTTACCTTTTCAATTTTCTTAAAATCTAGGGAAAATATAGTTTTGCCCTGAGTATTCAAATGTTCCTCTCAGATTCAATCGTGTATGTTGACTTCTAAAAATTGGTAACAGTAAATTATCTATTTGCACACATTTCTCTTTGTTTTCATCTCAACACACATTTTACATTCATTAAATTTATACAATTTTAAATATAGGCCATGGCATAGATAGATAAGACGATACTCATATTTAGACAGTCATTTTAAGAATAAATATTTGATAATTAAAATTAATAGTATTGATAATTTGAAATTAAATATTTGATTTAATTACAATATTACTAAAATTAATACACTTTTGATTACACTATTTTCATAAAAATATTTGAAAGATTGATTTAAATAAATACCCGTAAGACAGGGTGACGTCACTACAACATCGTTGTGAAGTCACACTGTGACTTTGTGACCATCGATCGTCGAGGTGAAGTCGCAGTGACTAAAATGTGAAGTCGTTATGGCCGTTTTAGAGCTTGTTTGTGACGTCACATTGTGACCACTTTGTGAAGTCATGGTGTGATAAATTTCTGAAAAATATGTCATTTGTGACTACTTTGACATTAACATCGTGACGAAACTGTGAAAAAAGCGACGTTGTGACAAAAGTGTTTTTTACAATTAATAACATACTTTGAAGAATTTTTGTAATTTTCTAAAGATTTTTAAGAAAGTCACATCTCAGTCACAATGTGACGTCACTGAGTGGTAGCATTTTGTTCACAGATGTGATGTGACCACAGTGACGTCACTGTGACCATGCATGCTTGAGGGTACTGTCTTTTTTTTTTACTTCACCTTCCTACCCTGTTCAAATTTTATTCAAGCTTGATAAAAACATTTCACACCAGAATTGTTATTTAAAACTTTTTAATATATTTAATAGGCTTATTTCTCTGAATCTGTTATTTAACTTTCCTTATGAAAAAAGTACTGGTGCGAATCGTATAAAACAAATTATAGCTATGGGTCGATCAGACCCATTCAGGGTAGGAAGGATATATTAATAATTTATATATCATCTTTTTTTTTTTTTTTTCCTGCTTATATTACGCTTAAACCATGTTTTTATCTTAATTGGAGCAGGAATTATTATTATTATTTTACTTGTTTTCAAAATTTAGCTTTCAATAGTTGTGATGAAAACGATTTCTTGAGAAAATACGCTTTTCTTCATGATGGGTTTTCACCATTTCTTGTATTTAAGTTGTTATAAGTAAAGAACCGTTAAAAGGAAAGGGTTTTAACTTGAAACATGTCATTTTCAATTGCTTTTTTTAAATTTTGAATCAAGAAATTTTTACTTTAATCTTGATTAAACATATGATTTTTATTTAATTACCTTTTTTTTTTAGTTTAAATATTTTTAATTTTTATTTAAATTAGCATCTTTTAAAATGCTGAATCAAAATATTTCTGTTTATTTATATGAGAAAAATAATAAAATTCTACAAATAATATTTTGAGATAGAACGATTTTAAATTATCCCACTTTTTTTAATATATATAAATTTTAAATAAAAAATTTTGCAGAAATACATAAGAAGTTTTATCACTCAATTTTGTTTACAAATAATATGGTTAGCCATCACAAAAAAAAATTCAAAATTTTAACTCAATAAATAAAAATGTGAAATTATGAAAAATGTTATGTTTACCCACCTTTGTTGTATATTTGAATTCATTTAAACTTTCTAAGTTATCTTAGATTCCAATTTCGTTCACGGATATTTTTAGTGAGGAGACTTTCATTTTCAGAACTGGTTTCGAAAGAAAAAGCATCCCCATAAAAAATTAAAAAGTAAAGAATGGCCTTTGTACAGATCGATCTCAGCTATCCAATGCCCCCCTCCCCCCCCCCCCCCCCCCAAAAAAAAACTATAAATATACTGAAATGCAATCGAGATATCGTTATAAATTTCTTCCTCAGGATTAGCAATAACGAACGGGTCTTTTCGCTTGACTGAAGTACTTTTTTCTGTTGCATTTCAATATTTTGAAATAATTTATTTTGCATTCGATATCTGAGATTGATTTCTAGAATGGCCGTTTTTTGCTTATTCAAATTTCTTAACAGATATTTTCAGTCAGGACACTCATTTTCGGAACCGGTTTGAAAAGTGAAAGCATCCCCATAAAAGAAATTGCAATCAAAATCGAAAAAGTAAAAAACGTCCTTTGTACAGATCGATCTCCACTATTCAATGAAAAAAAAAATAATTTAAATGCCGACGATACTATTTTTTTTTTTTTTTTCCTTCGCAAGATTAGTATTACCGAGCGGGTTTTTTTTTTTTTTTATTCCCTTAACTTAAGGCCCCACACTAGGCTCAGTAAAAGACCCGGGTGATAATTTAAAGTCTATGGGGGCGTTCTTTTCAAATATTTCGCTCAAATTTTAATATTAACCTGATTTTTTTTAGGATAGCTGAGGACATTCCACAACCGGCCTAGTTTTTACTTTTTCAATTTTGATTTCAGATTTTTTTTAAATTACTTTAAATTTCAAAACCGCTTCTGAAATTGAAACTATCATAATTTAAAAAATATATAAGCAAAATCGAAAAAGTAAAAACTAGGCCGCTTGTAGATCGTCCTCAGTTATCCTATGCAAAAAAAAAAAAAAAAAAAAATCAGGTAAAAATATTAAAATTTCAGCGAGATATTTGAAAAGAACGCCGCCATAGAATTTACATTATCATCCGGGTCTTTTTCTGCGCCTAGTGTGGGGCCTTAAATAGCCTCTTCTCGTTGCATTTCAGTATTTTTAAAGGATTTATTTTGCATTGGGTAGCTGAGATCGATCTGAACAATGGCCAGTTTTTTTTCTTTTTACACATATTTTTAGTGAGGACACTTTTATTTTTCGTACTGGTTTTGAAAGGGTGTCCTCTGCTGTAATCAGAAGCGGTGAGAGAGAGAGTGAGGGTGGGTGGGGAGGGAACTGCTTTTAACTTTGTTTGGTAACTGCTAAAGTGGACTTCTTAGAATTAATTTTTAGACAGAAAACTAACACTCAAATTTGATGGGCCCTGAGGTCTCAGTCTTGGGATAGCCGGATTAAGGGGGGGGGGGGCTAAGGGGGCTGCAGCCCCGGGCCCCAACCAGTCAGGGGCCTCAGCAGAGGCTTAAGTTGTACCAAAGTTTCGTTTAAAACAATTACAGGGGTGTAAGAGCTGCGCGAAATCACCGTTTTTTTGCAACTTAACTTGAATTGCCATTTGACGCCATTGCTGTCTGTATCTCCGAAAATTTCCAGGTTTAATAAAAGTGGCGATGAAAACGAAACGAAAAGGGTCGCGTAAAAAAGCGCAAATTTCTTCAAAAAAAAAAGAACGAATTTAATCAAGATCGAGGAAAAGCGCAATTTCCTTCAAAAAGCTGTGGAAAAAGCGTTAATTTTGTCAAAAGAGCACGAAAATAGCAGGAATTTTGTCGAACGGTCTCGGAAAAAATGCGAATTTCGTCAAAGGATGGCCCAAAAAACCGCGATTTTGGCAAAGGATCGTAAAAAACGCGAATTTCATCAAAGGGAAAAACGCGAGTTTCTTTAAAAGATCGCAGAAAAAGTGCAAATACAATCAAGAGTTCGCAGAAAAAGAGCAAAATTTGTCAAATCATCGGGAAAAAACGCGAATTTCGACAGAGGACAGCGGAAAAACGCGGATTTCGTCAAAGGGTCGGGAAAAAAAACGCAAATTTTGCGAAAGAATAGAGAAAAAAAAAACGTGAATTTTGTCAAAGTGTGGCAGGAAAAGAGAGAATTTCTTGAAAAGTTCTCGGGAAAAAGCACAAATTTTGTCAAAGGATGGCAAAAAAAAAACGTGAATTTTGACAAAGAACCTCGGAAAATTGCGAATTTCTTCAAAGGTTCGCCAAAAAACGTAAACTTTGAGAAAGAATGGCGAAAAACGTAAATTTTGTCAAAGTGCGGCAGAAAAGTGAGAATTGTTTGAAAAGCTCGTGGGAAAAAGCGCAAATTTAGTCAAAAGATCTTGGAAAAAGAGCGAATTTTGACAAAGAACCGCTAAAAAACACGAATTTCTTCAAAGGATTGCCCGAAAAAGCACAAATTTCATAAAAATATTGCGAGAAAAGCGCAAATTTAGTCAAAAGAGCCAAATGTGTCGCCGCCGAAAATAAGCGAATTTTGACAAAGAACCGAGAAAAAGCGCGAATTTCGTCAAAAAATTGCCGATAAAACGCGAATTTCTTGAAAAGATCGCGGAAAAGCACAAATTTAGTCAAAAGATCACGGAAAAGAGCGAAGTTTGTCAAAGAGACGCGGAAAAAGTGTAAATTTCTATAGAGGATCGCTTGAAAAAACGCAAATTTCGTCAAAGAATCGCTGAAAAAACATGAATTTTGGCAGAGAATCGCTGAAAAAATGCGAATTTCGTCAAAGAGTGGCAGGAAAACGCAAATTTTGGGGAAAAAAATCACAGGAAAAGCGCAAAGTTTGTCAAAAAGTCGCAGAAAAAAAGCCGAATTTAAAAACACCATTAAAGATAACAAAGGAAAAAAAATTGATTAACATTATACCTATTCAAAATCTAAGATTTGTATTTTAGGATTAAAAAAACAAAACAAAGGTGTGTGTGTGTATTTGAGGAGGGAGTGACATTCAGTATCGTGGTAGGAGGCTTAAGATTTCCAATAGCGTAAGGGGGGGGGGGGGGGCCCAAAATTCCCAGTAGCCCCGGGCCCCAGAAGTGCTTAATCCGGTATTTTACACATTTAACTACTTAAATGTGTAAACTTCAGTGTTGGCTCGTTTATTGTAGTGAGGCGGTGTTTTTTACCTTAATGAGTTTTCCAGTTGTCGGCAAAAGGAAAATCTTTCCGTTAAGTAAGGTGGTTTGCTTACGTCCCGACTCCTTTTGTTAATGCCCCTCCGTTCTTTTATGAAGAAACCGCAAATAATCCTATACAAAAGACTTCCTTACTTTTTCCAAGAACTGAGCCTAGCAATTGTTCAACAAGATCATAAAATGTCATCTGATGCAAGGGCGGACCTGGAGAGTCCTCAAGGGGGGGGGGGCGATTTTAGAAATTTGGAGACTCTACTTTAATGCATGGGTCGGGGCTGCTCTTATTTTTTGCTGCGGGTCAGGCCGGGTCTGGGTCCGGTTGACTTCTAGTTTTTGCTGTGGGTCGGGTTTGGGTCCGGTTGACTTCCTTTTTTTACTGCTGATCGGGTTAACTAATGTTTATGATGTGAGTCGCATTAGCTGGATTAGCACGTGTTTTTATTCAGAAACTACGGCGTTATCCATTTTTTGATAAGCAGTTTAAGAAAATACTGTGAAAATTATCGTTTTGAATAGAATTTCTAGAAACGTCAGCATGAGAAGGTAGAAAAATCTGCAATCATTTCACGCGCGAAGAGAAAACTGCGCCCGGGGCAAAGCAAAATGTGCCCCCCCCAACCCAACTTTTTCTTGTAACAGGCCAAAAATTACGCTGGTAGCATAAATTTGGCCCTCCCTAAATTTCCGCTCCCGGGCCGACCGCATCTTTCGCCCCCCCCCCCCCCCCCCCCCACCTTCGCACGATGCTGCATATTGTCTGTCCTACACATCTTGAGAAAAATTAAGTCTAGTTCCAGCCTGCTCGTCTATATGTAGAAAAACAATGCAAGCCTGATCTCGGGCCGGTACGAGCCTGCTAAAAAAAAATATTAAACCCTGGTTACACACAATATAATTCTCCGATGCTGATCTCTACACGGTAAAAGTTACATTTCTCTATTGATGTTGTCAAAATAGTATCGGCTGATGACGCACATTTATACTTATTCTCATTAAACCCATATAATTGAAAATAGCTCATAATTTAACGTCTCTTCTTAAATCTTTATATAGGTCCCGTGTGCCCGCTAATTTTTTTTATGGGCTCGGCCCATATGGCCCTTCATTTTTTTTGCCGGCTCGGCTCGTTTATCTTGTGTATTGGCCCGGCCTGTTGGAAAAATTATTCTAATTTTGCTGGTTCGTTAGAAAATTCGGAACCATTTCGCCGACTCGGCCAGGCCCTGGCACGTGCATAAGTCTAGGCTGGGTCTGACACGACCGAAATTTAACTTTTATTCCGAGCCGAACCCCGACCAGGGAAATTTTGGTCAGTGGGGACTAGAGATAAATTCGAGATCTTAATCCACAGCCCGGTCCCGCCTGAGCCAGAAACATTTTGCGGCAGCAAAAGCCCGATAATGAAATTATACAGTAGGACAAATTGCATAATACGTATAAAAAATGTTCCAAAAGTAATTATAATTTTTTTTTTTTTTTATATATAAAAAGGCTATTAAACGAAAGATTAAATTTAATATTATCAAAAGAACAGTTTGGTATAAAATAAAAATATACTTTACGCATAAAAGGATTCTCATATTTTGTCTCTGTTTCAGTAAGAAAATATTATAGACAATGGACATGTTAATGAAGTGTGTTTCATGAATAAATGCATGGAACCTGTAGAAAATACTCTCTATTATCTGTCAAATCGAACAACATTTTTAAATTTTCTGTAAAAAATGCTCATTTTTAACTATAACCATTTCATTCTTCATAACAAGCCTTCATTATAGGCATGACCCAGAAAATAACCTCAAATTAAAAGTTTTAAAGTTCAATACTTTTTTAGGAACAGAGGAAACACTATTCGATCGCAAGAATGTGGTAAATACATTTACTTACCTCTACGGCATTAGCAGAGATCCCAAAAGAAATGGTAATTACTACATTTATTTCCATATGAAAAGCGATTACGACTTGTATACGTTGCATACACTAGAAATTTAAATTATTCGGTAACCGCAAAATAAAATCAAAAGAAAATATTCTTTTCGCGTTAGATGTCTAAATAATAATAATAATAAACGATCCAATTGCAAAATAATCTCTGCCACTAACAAAAATCGAACTAAATACAAATTCATTATTCCCGCCTTTTTCATAGGCGCCAGATCGTCAGTCGTCAGCAATGCTTGAACATAAATCTACAGATGTAGATATGACTAATTGGCTTTTTTTTAAATATCATTCAAATACTAAAATAGAAAAAAAAAATGTGCTTCACTTTCATTTTTATCAAAATAGCAAGACATAGATTTGAAAAGGAATAAGTATTAATTTTTAAGGGGAAAAAAGTTTTTTACATTTTTCTAGTCTGAATCAGTACACCAACATAAAAACAGAGCACGATCTCGTATCGGACACGGGCTAAGTCTGAACCTGTGTCATCGCTAATACAGACATCTAAGAAGAATGACTCCAGGCCAGACTCGATCTGGATGAAAAATAAGTCAGGCCCAACCCAAATCTGCAGAAAAATAATGACCATGGTAGTAATAAATAAATGACGGCCGAGTGCTGAATGCGGTAAGACCAAACACAGCCCGAGCCTCGTGAACTTAAAAAGGCACGGCCCGGGGTGAGGGAGGGCGGATTCTAGTTAAGATCTAACTCATTTCTTGCAAGGATGCATTTTTGGGAAACTTTTAATAGCCCAAGAAGTGAAGACGATCGCCCCCTTAGACCCGCCATTGGGCCCGACCCAAATCTGCAGAAAAATAATGATCACGATACCGCCCGATTCTGAAAGCGAGAAGACCTTACCCAGTCCGAGCCTCGCAAAATTTAAAAAGCGTGGCCCGGGGCGGGCCGCGCCGGACCAACACCGTCTCGAAGAGACAGGCCTATCCACCCATTAAATATGGCGGCGAATGAAGGGCTAGGGTGCAAATGTATCAGCAAAGAGTCATTTACTAGTAACCGATTAACTGGGAATCCCCAATTCGAAATTTTCATTTTTATATCTAACAATAACTTTCGAAAGATAAAATAAAATAAATAAACCCTTTCAAAATTTTTTGCAATTTAAATTTCAGAAAATAGACAAAATTTTCTTAGTATTACTTACAACAATCCAGTTTTTATTTTTCTGTATTTTCCCAATGAAAATATGTTACAAATAACAATTTCGAGTTGATATTTTAGTAAGTAACACTTTTTTTTTAACAATTCTATAGATTTATTTACAATATAAATTCCCAATTATATAATTTTATTTTTTCAGTGAAATAAATACTGTTAAAACATTGACAAAGATCATTATTTAAAAGTAAGTATACACGAAAAAAGAATTTGTCAGTAAAAAACCTTTTTTTTCGGGAGGGGGAGGAGGAGGAGGGAGGTTAACAATAAAATTACTTCTCAAACAAAAGATTGTTTTCAAACTGATTTCATTTTTACGTGTATGAAAATTAATCTAACTTTTATTTAAAACAAAATGGATTTTAATTTTCTTTTCTTTACATCATGGAAGTTTTTTGTTTTTTAATCACAACATTTCGAGTTAATATACAGTAATTAATACTTTTATGTATATATATTTAATTTATAACATTAAATTCCAGATATCAAATTTATTCTTTATGCAATTTAAAAATTGATATGAACAGGGATCTGTTAAGGAGAAAATTTGGTTCTTTAAGAGAATTTTCATTGTTTTTTAATTCTTAAAATCAAACTCGTCACAAAATGTTTCATCCTAAAAGAGGACGCTTTATAAAATTCATTTTTTATATACATATATAATAAGAATAATGAAAATCCTGTCTTCAAATTTGAAATTTTATAAATTTAAATGTTTTAAAATAAGATTTAATTTGTCACAAAACAGCTGAAATAACCAAATTATCTATTCATACCTTTTTAAAATATAAATAGTATTGTTAAAAAAATAAACAGGAACTTGTATATAACGAGAAATTTAAATTCATGAAATTGTGATTAGGTTTTTTAAAAATATTAAAAACAATTTTACAAAAACAAAATCAAGTAGAAAAATTCTATGACAGACCCTTCATGAATAATTATTTCAAAATGAGTGCCACTATTTACAAATAAATAACCTTTTTCTTATTTAATCACATGTAAGAAAATATAAATACCTTGATAAGTAATGAAATTTTTTTTTATTTAATAAAGATATATAAAAAGTAATCTCTTCCATTTTATTTCGAACGGTTAAAATAAATCATATTATTCTCATACAGGATAATGGTGATAATTAATATTTTAATGAAAAGCCTGAAATTAAAATATATTGCTGCATTCACACATATGTTTGTTTCAACAGATACAGAGAGTTAAAATTTCCGGAAATTTCAAAGTGATGGAAAACAATTTTATCGTTTAACCCCTAGAAAGGTTGATTTATATTTTTTCCTTATAGTTGTATTTCAATTAAATATATACCACTTCAATATAATATAAACTAATAAGTATCTGCAATATTTATACACATTAGTTTTTTTTTTTTTTTTTTTTTACTTTAGATGAACATATTATTAAATATTTTTCCATGATTTCTTATTAAAAATTTAACCTTTTCACCTTCCTAATTAATTTTAACAATATATATTATATACTGTTCATATCCTTTAAACCATAAAAGATGCGAGTAACAATAAAAAAATATTTTTGTTTATATAATACAGATAGTATATAAAAAAGTAATATTATCTCAGACTTAATTACTTAATAATGAATTTAAAAAAAACTTCTGATAGATAACATTTTTAAATTAAAAATTTGAATTTAAAATATGTTTACATTCACAGCTATGATTTATCATATATTTTATTTTTATCATGTATAAATGGATAAAATGCCCAAAAACTTTGAAAGGGTGGGAAAAAAATTAATTTTTCTGGGAGAGTATATTTTTTGTGGTTATACTACTATAAAATGTAATATTATTTCAATAAAATATAAAATGGTAAATAACATTTATTCATACTAAATTTTACGTCATTTCATTTCACTTATATTTTATATTAGATGAATATATTTTAAAATCATTTTTCATGATTTTTATGACATACTTCATTTTACATTTTAACCACATAATTTCAAGTTAATAATTCAGAAATTACTGTTTTTAAAATAATTATATTGCTTTTTTATATACGTAAATAAAATATTAACTTTCAATTACCAAACTGTTGTTTTTTTAGTGAAACAAATACAGGTCAAATATTAATCTAAATAGCTATTTTAAAATGACTATCCAAAAAAGAGTAATTTGCTAGTAACATTTTTTTCTAGGAATCTTGCAGTTAAACTTTTTATTTTTAAGACTAATGATGAACAGTTTTCAAATCAAACTTTTCTTTGAACGTTTGTTTTTTAATTTAAATATTACAGTACATATAAATCATTCATAGTTTCATTGAAAACATTGTATTTCTTTTTTTTTCTTTTCTTTTTTAATCATAGGTACATTTGACATTATAAAGGCATAATTTGGATTTAATATTCACTAATTAAAGCTTTTTAAAAAGCTTTTGTTATATTTATAAAATTAATTTTCAACTACGAAATTTTATTCTTTCTATAAAATCAAATGCTATTCAAATAGAAACATAATATTTATTTAAAAATAAAATCAACATGTTTCTTCACAGAAACAATCAACACACCTGTCAACACAGATTAAACTTTTTAATAGGTAAGAAAATTCAAATATTAAATCTTTAATTACTTACTACTTCGCTTTACTCTTTATAAGCCCAAAAGTACGAAGTAAGAAAATTAGCTGACCTGGTTATAGAACTGAAATTCAAGTATTTACATTCAGCTCTCACAACCATTCCAGCTGGTATAATTTTTAGAATGTATCAAGCTGTATGCAATCCTTAACAAAGTTGTTTTGATTTATAATAGGAGTTAAAATATTTTAAGCAAACAATGACACATATTTATAATTCATTCCCAATACCGTAGCGTCACACACAAACACAACGGAAGCGATTCAAAACAAGCGCGGAATCGGGTGATTTCCATTGGATTTTGGGGGTGAGAGGAGAAAACCTGGGAGAACCCTAGAACTTCATCTGTGACGTCACGGCCTATATTTTATGACCGTGGAAAGGCATGTCTTATATATCGAGACGGTGTTGGCCGGACTCGAATTAGGCTTCAATTCATTTCCTGCGATGATGCATGTCTTTTTAGGAAACTTTTATTAGCTCAAGGGGGGGGGGGGGGGGCACTGTTTGCTTGTGGTTGTGTCTATGGATAGCGGAGAGGGATTTTCTTCCAGGGGCCTTTGCCATTTCTTGGTTGGCTCCCTGGTAGAGTGATCTAGCTCAAGGGGGGGGGGGGGGGGCGATCGCCCTTTCGCCTCGCCCCCTTAGATCCGCCATTGCTTCTCCCCCCTTATGGTCTGGTGACGTATGGTATAGTGTGGCTCCATCCCGCTCTACAGGAAAAAGTAAAACTCGACCCGCCGCGGTTCTGAAAGTGTAAAGACCTGACCCAGTTCCGTGTGGGCCTCTAATATCGTTTTTCAGACCCTTTATTGGGCTCAAGGGGGAGGGGGCGAACGTCCCATCGCCCCCCCCCCCCCCCTTAGATCCGCCATTGATCTGATGTAGTCAGAAGCGGTGAGAAAGAGAGTGAGGGGAGGGGACAGGTTCCCGAACTGCTTTCAACTTTACCTTTATAAAATAATGTCAGATTTTTTTTCTTCTATTTTTTTCGGAACACGCCGAGTTAAGGTCCAAACACGCACAAAGAATTTTTGAGGTTAGCAGGCGGTGCGTTTGATATTAATGACTTTTGAAGTTCAACTTCAATCCAAGTGTAAGGCTGCGAGCGAACAGCACTAGTTTTTATTACATTAAAAGAGAAATCAATCAATCTTTGTTTCCGAACGGAACAAAGGTGAAACCTCTTTAAATGATTTTTGAGGGACTGATCCTACCAAATTGACAAAGGAAGGGGAACTTTTATCTACCCCATCTTCAGTCGTAAAGCTGTCAACTGATTTTGAGTCCGATTTCTCTCTTGCAGTTCATAAAAGTTCACTGAAAAAGCACTTTATACATCAAAGCGCCGACATGAAAGATAAAAAGTAGCGACACCTGACCGCTACAAGTTAGTGCTATGTGTCTGGTCCTTAGGCTGCGAGCGAACAGCACTAGTTTTTATTACACTAAAAGAGCAATAAATCTATTTTTGTTTCCGTACGGAACAAAGGTGAAACCTCTTTAAATGATTTTTTGAGGGACTGACCCTATCGAATTGACAAAGGAAAGGAAAGTTTATCTCCCCCCTCTTCAGTCGTAAAGCTGTCAATCGATTTCGAGTTCGATTTCTCTCTTGAAGTTCCAAAAAGTTCACTGAAAAAGCAATTTATACATCAAAGCACCGACACGAAAGATCAAAAATAGCGACGCCTGACCGCAAGAAGTTAGTGCTATGTGCCTGGTCCTTTAATATCAAGACCTTCCAAGTTCCAGACCAGAATAAATGTAATATCTGACATGTTTGTGGTTGTTTATTGCTTATGAAACTTTGAGTCTGTAACTGCTCTCCCCCCCCCCGCCCACATTTAAATAGTGGTATAGAAAACTAGGGAAAAGCTTGGGTTTTATTAGGTTTTGTTATTCTTATTTATCATTTAAAACATTACTGCGCTTTTAAATGATCTTTCAAAAACTAGACTTCGTTTCACTGTAAAATTTTTCCTAAGAGGTCCAGTCAAAATTCCAAGGGGTGTGTGCCCAGAGCCCCCCCCCCCCTCCTTTCTTACACCCATGGGTTTTCATACTAGTAGGTGTGATTGCTGATATTATTTCTGTTGAACATACATATTTTTTTTTGAAGTTCGGATTCCGTTATAGACAGATTTCATTTTTACAGATTTTACGGTTGTTGTAAGGCATCTAGTCTAGGGGACAGTAGTATAAATTCCGAGTTGCGCAAAAACTATTAATTAAAATAAACAACTCTTAATTAAAACAAGTAATATTAAAACAATGAGGCGTTCTTGACAAGTATCTCACTTGTGTTCTATTACTTTTATTTTTATTTTCTTAATGTTGATAGCTAAATGTCTTTGTACTTTTTCGAGTTTGATTTTTTTTCTTTCTTTTTTTCTTTTTTTTTCTATTTTTCTTTTCTTTTCTTTTCTTTATGTATATTTTGACATTTCTTTTTGGAAAACAGTTTGGAACCCGATTCTGAAATTGAAAATATTCAAAGCAACAAAAATAGAAAGAAAAAAAAATGCACGACGTTAGATATCGGACCTTAGTTATGAATTGCATAATAATAAATAAATAAATAAAATATTAAAATTTGAATGATAATTGTGAAAAGATTGCTCCCTTAGGTTTAACATTAGCATGTAAGTGTTTTTGAACGAGACTACATTAAGATTTACGAGACTACACTGATAATGTGGAGAAACTGGAGCGCTAATGCAAAACCTGTAGGAGCATTCTTTTTAGAATTTTTTGCTTGCATTTTAATAATTTTAAACGATTTTTTTCTTTTCATATTTTAGTGAAATTCTTGTACAATAAAATAAAGATTCATTAAAATAATTAATGTAATTCAGAAGAAAAAAAAAGAGTTAAAACATCATAACTTTTGAAGCTGGATAATGAAAAGTAGATATTTGTTTAAATATTTACCTATAAATTGTTAAGACTGTTCTCAAATCCAAAAGAACTACTTTCTGACACTTTTTTGAATTCACTTTTGTTGGAAGACTCAAAGAATTGACAAATGTTCTTATTAAAAAACTATATAATCGATTTTTTTAGGGGGGGAGGGGGGAGGGTGCAAAAGATTTTTCAGAAAATGCTGTTAAAGTTGCCGTGAATCAAATTTACTGTCGCAATAGCACTGTAAAGGAGAAAAATCTGGCATCACGTTACAAGAATCACTTATATCTCTATAGGTAATTTATTTATCCCCCCTCCCTCCCATCGAAAAAAAGAAAACGTTATTAGATTTCAAATTGCTTCAAAAGCAAATTGCTTCATCTTTATACAATTTTTAAAAAAATCAGAAAATGTTTCGGAAAGTTTCGTATTGTTAAGCAGGGATAAGACATATTTGCAGAAGTTCTGATCGCTATTACTGTTTTTACAAAACAAATTTCCTGCCCGAAACATCAAGGAAACAAATCCGAGAAAATCCCTCTAGTTCCGGCCCGCCTCAACTATGTTGGGAAAAAAAAAAAAATTGCAAGCTTGTTTTCTGCGCGGCCCGAGTTTGCTAAAACAATATCTCAAGTTCAGGCACGATGTAATACTGTCTGATGCCAAACGATCTGTTGATCTGTATGTTAGTGGCTTGCACGCAGCGCCGTGCGAAAGGGGCGGCCGCCCTGGGCGCGGAAATTTAAGGGGCGCCAAATTAATATTACCAACGTCATTTTTGGCCTGTCACAGGAAAATATTGGGGAGAGGGCACTAAATTATAGCTTTGCCCCGGGCGCAATTTTTTCTTCGCACGCTTCTGACTGCACGAGATGGAATTTCCAGGCCCGGCCAGCTTGCTTTAAAGCAATCCTGGCCCGGTTCGGAGTAAAATGAAAAAGTTTATATCTGACTCGTATATATTTTCACAATTCACGGTCCATCTAGTGTAAAATTCAGCAAAAGCGTGCTCACACCCAGTCGTATAGTAATAAGTTACATCAAGCCTGGTTTTTTTTCTTTACTAAATTTCTATAGAAAATTTTCTTTCATACAATTAGGATTCTTTTAAATAATACTGCATACATACACTATGTGCCCATGAATGACCGGACACTTGCTATTATAGACATTTTGATAAAGATCTAGAAAAATACACGAGGAATTATTCTAAAACTCTATATGCATAAACAAAATAATACAAGCCATATATACTTTCGCGAAGATTTTTTTCCGAAATTTCATAGGTAACCGTCAACAAACTGAAAACGTACGAAGATCTTTTGGATAAGGGACCGTTCAAGTACTACGTAACATACTTTTAGTCATTTTATACCCCCTCCCCCTTGTAAGGAAAAATAAGCAAATTCTAGATACCCCAACTTCCTTTGCTTACGCAAGATTTTATACCATTCTAACTTTACGCTGTTTGCCATAAAAAATTACACTTAGCATAATTGCTTAAATTACATCATTAATCTAGAAAATTTATTTAAATAAACTTTTAGGTGTTGTAGTAACGATGGAAAACAAAATCGGTTTAACATATTATAATTTATTGGATTAAACAATTCGTAGAATACAAAATAATTTTTATCATATTATTATTTATCGCACTGAACGGAAAAATTAAATAAATTAAAAAAAAAAGAGAGAAAGAAAAGAAATATAACAGGCTTTAACTTATTTAGGCACATAACTAAAAATTTTAACAAGAATCATAGGAATATTATGTGTTTGGTCTTCACATTTCTAATATGGTATTCAAGATCTTCGAATCCAACCTTTTGCATTATATATAATTACGTTTGAATGTAATGGTAGGCTGGAATGTTCCTCGTTTCCAGTCCTTGTTTACTATCTTGGGTCACGAGAATTCTTACGTAAACATTAGACAACAAAGCAACTATGTTTAACATTAAAAAGCAAAAAAAACATTTTTTGGATAACCATTCTGTGGATCCATTGATAGGTGTCAATATAGCATACACAATATTGCACGTATATTTAGATACATCCCTTCATATTTTTGTTTTATTTTTTAGAGCAACCGATTTCGAGATTATTCTATCTATGGTAATTTTCAGAATTTTCAAGCTAGTTTTGAAAGTTTCACAAAAATTGCTCGATACATTTAGCTAACACATTATGCAAATGAAATTTTGAGAACATTCACGCATGCACAGTGAAAAAATGTTTGGTAAACCTACTCATTTTTCATAAATTTTTTATTATTTTTAAATTTTGGTTATAGGGTATTGTGTACAATGTTGTTTGTCATAGTTTTTGAAAACAGTATTTTTTTTATATTACGAACTCTGCAAATTATAAACAAAAAACATGGCAAATTTCAGACTTTTTATTAAAAAAAAAAAAAAAAACTTTAATTTCTTTTTGTGTATGCATATCATCCCCATAAAAAATAGACAATTTATTAAAATAAGCTATTTAATCATAATCTGCAGTTTCGACACTTGCTAGATTAGTTTTAACAAGCTATCCAAAAAAATTTCTTTTTTTAAATTTGTTGACAGTCTTCTATAAGATTTCGGGAAAAAATTTTCTCGGAAATATACGACCTGTTTACACATCTGGAATTACAAGATAATTCCTCATGTATTTTTCTAGATAACTGACAAAACGTCTAAAATCGCAAGTGTCCGGTCATTAATGGCCATCTAGTGTATTTATGGGAAAATTTTGTAACATAGTTTAGATTACTTAAAATGTGTTTGAAAGACAGAAAATACATGATAGAAACATTAATAATTAACTAACTGAGTTCGCCCACTAGCGTGCTCCTAATTATATTTAAATATGAAATTCCGTGTATTAGTTCTTGTGATATAATTATCACTAGCGTAGCAGCGTCACCTATAGGGCAATTCACACCAAAAGGTAAACAAACCAATTCATGTCAAGGACTAATTTAATCTAAAATTTGATGGAAATCCGTGCATTAATTATTGATACAGCTGTTGCGGAAATCGCAACAAATACGGAAATGGGGGTGGGCGGGAATTTATTGCTAAGGGGGATAATTTCTCCCTTGTGCCACCTTCTGAAGTCAACACTGATTAAAAAGTCATGGGAATCATCTTGAAATCCACTGCAAGTTAATTAGAATATATAATTTAAAAAGTAATCGAAATCACCGCGTAATCAATTACAAATTAATCTAATTTAATTTAAAAAGTTTACATAAGAATTGATTTGTAATCCATTACACGATTATCAGTATATTCAATTCAAAAGCTTAAAAGAAATTACTTTTATGTGCTTTGCCTGTGTAATCAATTGCATTGTGAATGGATTATAACGTATTTTAATCTATAATTTCATTACTTTGTAATCAAAATTTGCGCAACATTGATCATATCCATTGAAAATTGTTTATATTTTATCGGTTTCGTTTAAACTGTTAAATTCGGTTGGGCATCGCGCCGATTTTTCCCTTTTTTTTTTTTTGCTTGCCTAATTTGCCTTTTAAAAATATGTCCTATTTCTTCTTGCCCGGGTCGTTCTCAAGTTTCCGTTCATTACGCTGGCCGGGTACGGTCCAGATCCAGGCCCATACAAACCGCTAAACGTCCTCTGAATAAAAGAAAAAAACAAACATTTGAGAAATCTCGCAGGGACGTGCGAAGAAAAAAAAACTACACCCGAGGCAAAGCCTCTCTCCTTAAACTTTTTCTTTGAACAAGCAAAAAATAACATTGGTAGCTTAAATTTGGCGCTCCCTAAATTTCCGCACTCAAGGCGACAGCCGCCTTGCCCCCCCCCCCCTTTTCTATGGCGCTGAAATTTCGCCCTTTCACAAACTACCGTCTTTTCTTTCTTTTCGCATCTGTGAGCTCATCTTTTTAGCGTTTCTGCTTCTGCCTTTCCCGACTTCCGTTGAGAAAGAATGGCGATAAATCAGATTTTTAATTCCAGATTATACTTGATTATACATGATTATACCTGATTATACTGATTATAAGGGATTACACTAAGATTTCTTTGATTACCACAGATTACATGATTACGTAAGATTAAGGCAAGATTACAGTCTGATTTCACTGATTACAGGAACGGTTGTACGAGATTACACTCCATTGAGAGACCCTCGATTCTCATTGGTCATAAAAGAGATATTCTATGAAAGGTGTGGAGTGACGCTACAGCAAATGGGTCAAATTTTTAACAGTGTAGCATTATCGAAATAATCGCGACGAGGGATTTTCAAGAAACCACTATTCCTGCAAAAGACGGGGAATTTGACGTCAAAATTGTGGCCAATCAAGCAAAACCTGGTTGGGAAAACCGAAATATGTATCGATTTAATATGCTCAATTACACCGTGCTAAACGAGTATTCGAAATAAACATCAAATACAAAAGTTACGTATTTTTGTCCGTAGAATCACTGCCTCCTCTACAATGCCTTCTCGCTTGTGACGTAGTGGAGGCTGTTTCCCTGACAACGATCGCGTTCTGAGCTTCGTGGGGATTGTGGAACCAATAGGGTTAGTGATTTCGCCTCTACTTCATGACGTTTCACGCTTGTCGTCTGCTCAGTGAATAGGCATTGTGGAGGGGGCAGTGGTAGAATCCGAATCTGCAATAAAAAAAAGGTGGTTATAATTTAAGATTTCAAATTTGGACCCCCTTTGACCCCCAGGGGGTCGGTTGCGAAGGTCAAATTTGGTATCACTGAGTAGTTTATTTAAAAATATTTAACACGTATATTTTCGTTTTTCAATCTCATATGTATTTCTCGAGTTATTCGACCGTTTCCAGACTTCTCGGACACCCTGTATGTTGAAATATACATATGTAAAGAGCCATCCATGTATCATCCTGTGTAATCATACATGTAGATTTTTATCTGAAGAAATTTGGACATTTTTTATTTAAAAAATCGGGCTCATCTAAAACCAACTTATCAGAATTAAAATTCAATCAGAAACCTGTTCGTACCTGAAAGAATTACTCTAGTAAAACCGACTTACAAAAAAAAAAAAAAAAACTTTAACTCGACCTAATCCGACTGGGTTGAAATTTAAAGTCAAAATATTTTCCCCGACTACATTGAATTTTGATCTCGACGGGGTGGGGAGCATATGCCCCCCGGACCTCCCTCCCTCTCTGGCACCGCCCTTGTTCGTCATCGTAAACTATCGAGGTACCGCAATATGATTTACGCTTTATTTTACGAAAGGTAGAATTTATTACCGATAGATTATAATAAAATAAATCGGGGTTACGATTCATTTCTCCAGTCTTAAGCGACGTACCTTAATTGCTCTAAATAATATTTTATTATTTTCGGAACCCTTGTGAAATCCTACAAATTCAGCATGTAGTTAACTACACTCTGTAAAAAATATGACTATTTTGCTGCAGCGTCACTCAACTTTTATAGAAAACGACTACTTCAGGCTATCATGGAGTATTCTCATTGGCCAAAAGAGTGATATTCTATGAAAGCGGGGGAGTGACGATGCAGCTAAATAGTCATATTTTTTACACTGTTAAAAATCTGCTGCATTTTGCTGCAACGCACTCCACTTCGTGTATATAATATCTCTACTCCAACCAATGAGAAAGCTCCATTTTACGGCCAAGGGTAGCGAAACGAGATTGACAAATCAGAAGCCTGAAATTTTGAGGACTGTTTGCTCATGAAAGAAATCCAGGTTTTTGATTGGTCAATCTCGCTCCCCTAACAACGAAAAATCTCCCAAGTCTGCGTTCGAGGCTGTAAAAAGTCACGTGGTACCGGTTTTCGCGAGTTTTCGCAAATGATCATGGACATGAAGCGAAACACCCACAGAAAGCAAAAGGAAAAAGGGAAAAATCCCCATCTTTTGGGCTGCAGGGAAAAAATTCTCTGAACTCGTATCATGTCTTCATGTCTGCCACGACATGAGAGTTAAAAGTCTCATATGTTTATCGTGGGAATATATCAACTTAAAAATAAAATAGATGATACACTATAGTTTTATAAAAAATATATGAATTAGATTCTTATAAACATGAACAGTTTGCTGCATGTTATATAGAAAATTAGTATTCATTCGAATATGGCTGGACAAATATTTTCGAATTTATAATATTTTGTGTTTACAATATTAAATGTTTATGTACCTTAATGTAGACTCAGCTTGTGACCCCAAAAGTACAAACAACAGTATTAAAAGGAAAAAGAAATACATACAGTGTTTGAAATTTCAATATGATGACTACGATCTCCATCAAATTGTAACTTATTACTTTTTTATTTAATCATCTGAGACTTGTGATCATTTTTTTTTTAAAATTTTGAATTCTTGAATCGTAAGCATTCACAATCTTTTTTCTGATCGATTAATGTTAAGTGTTAACTTTTTCAAGGTGATTTCTTCTCCATGAAGTAAAAATGTATCATATAATTGTTACTTTGATTATGATAGCTGCTGAACTAGATTAGTGAAATAAAGATTCTGTGAATAAAAATCATCAATTGTACATGAATAAGAGTGTGATGGAAGATACCTTCTTCCTTATTTTTTATGAAAAATTTGCTTCTCAGATATTAATTTGTAAGTATAAAAATGAGTATATTTATTAAATAAAAGTATCTGTGCAGAATCTTTCAGATATAATTTTTAATCATATCTAACATATTTCATTTCTTATCTTAATTCTGCAATTGATAGAGTTCTGTAATTCAATCATTAGTTATGTTTTAAAAACTACTCCATCTGCTGAGTTACTTTAAATTAAGTCTATACTAAGCTATTGAATTTCTGATTCTATATGAAATATATTAACTTTACTCTGAAATTTTCACGATCTATGTTTTATAAAGTTAATTTGAGGCCTGAGTTTTCTTTTGTTATAGATTTGAATTTTGGTGAATGCAAAATCATGCTATAATTCAAAAGAATTTTTTTTTTTTTTAATTTGAATCATTTCATTTTCCATGTTATCTGTTTCTAAACTGTGCCTAAAACTACTCCCGGCACAGTTATTCATGAAGTAACTCAACTCAAATTATACTGACATTTTCAAGCTTGAAAGAATATTGTCAAGCACTGCCTACAACTATGATAATTATTTTTAAAAAGTATCTAAAATCAATGTTGAATGAATTTATTATTTTTCAATGAAAATGATCACAAATGAATTCAGTGTTGGAGGGCCCCAATGTCTTTGACTGCATGTACCTGGAAATTTATATTAATTTATATTTTTAAATAAAAATCTATCCAAACAAAGTAAGAGATCGCCATTATGTAATTATTGATATTTAATTTCTGACATTTAGATAGATTAAACCTTCAATTCTGGTCAGAGGTCCAAAGCAAATATTTAAATTTTTCCCACTGAGTTAATAAAAGTCAATGAAAACATCATTTTTATGTTGATCGAAATGTGGCTTATGTAAATCGTATATTACATATGTTATGGATTAAACATTAATATTCCTGAACTAATGATAAACAAAATAAAATGTGTTCAATGCAAAATCCATTCTCAACTGAAAACAACAACCATTTTCTGAATGGTGAACTTCAAGGAAACACATTTAGAAAAACAAATAGTTGATACTTCCAATTCACTAAGGACATGATTTTTGAAAAAAGCCCTTTCTATCTAATAGTAGAAATCAATTGACTATATCCTGTTCAGACTTCTATATGGGTTTAAAATTCCAATGCATAGTAGAAAATAATTCAATTAGCTAAAATGCCCGGGATTACAAATTCTACTAAGTGACATACAATCACCAAAGGATATTGAAGGCAGAAAGATGTATTTTAGATAATATCCTATGTTAGAAAAGTTGCTCTGTTCTGTTTGTCAAAAATGTAACTTGTAAAAGATTCTGAACCACATAAAATCGAATAAAATCAAAGTTACGAAATTCACTTAGCAACTCAGTTATTAATTGCCCCATAACATTGAGCGAAAGTTGAAAAAAAGATATGGTATATATGTATTGATTCTGTTCCTTTTTTTAAATTAAAATAAATAATTTGGATAATTATCTTGAGTTGCTGTTTTAAATTATTTCAATGGTATTTTGTCATGTCTGTTTAAATTGTAAATATTTAAGTGGCATGTAAAAAAATAGTGGGGTTTAAAAAAATATATTTTTTTTTCTTCTCAAAACTTCTTTGCATTTACTGTAGACTCCTTCAAATCCGCACATAATTTACACATGTAAACAATGAAATATTCAGTTCAGATATAGGGAGAAAATTGGAGTTTTTTGGCTTTTTATCAATACCATATATATTTGTAATTTTTGTTAATATTACTGAATTTATATTTTTTTCATGAAGGAAGAATAAATTTATTTCTGAAAAAAAATGAACATATTGCTTATAGCACTGGTAATCACAAACTTGTTACGAAATATATTTGTATATTAAGCTTTTTCGGTTATTAAGTCTGGCTAAACCTGAAATAAAATTTCCTTATTGTATTATTTTGATGTGAATTAGTAATGCACCTTTATGAGGCAAGTTTCATTAAATAATTTAGGAAAAATACATTTCATCTTTATAATGAATATTTAATCGTATATTATTGATTATTAACTTGACCTTTGCTTTTGATATTTTAATCATTTAAAAAATTATCTATATTATTTTAGTTCATTACTTATTTTAATATTTTTTTTATATTGTAAGTATAGTTATATAGCATTATAATTTTGAATGCATTATTAATTACATTCAAATTGCTGTTTAAAAAATGTAAATAAAGCAGTGGCCAGAAATTCACAAAATTCTATAATCCTCACAACATCTGGTCCCAAGCTGTGCAAATTTGAGGGAGTCTACTGTATAAATGTTATGAGCAAAGCTCTCTCTGTGAAAACTTGCATTTCAAGCCCTGACATTCAAAGAGATATAGTTTTCATAAATTATATTTCAATGCATTTAAAATGTTTTAATAGTGAGTGAAACATGTTTGTAATTTATTATTTGAGATGGCATTGAATAAAGAAATAAACATTCATCATAACTAAAAACATATTTAGTATCAGATATCTGAATTCGACAGGCAAATAAGCTTCTGATATCCGATATCCGGGGCATTCTTAAAATATATTCAAAATATACATGGACCAAGTCATTAATTTTAAAACTTTTTAATGTATTAATATCAATCATCATTAAAAAACTGACTTAAGGAGATAAAGTTATGATATTTGAATATAAAAAATTTTGTAAAAATACCCTTTTTCCACAAAATGGAAATAAAGAAAAACACCTGCGCTTGTTTTTATTGAGATTTTTAATAGGACAAAAGTGTCATAAATTATAAACAAATTAAAATCTTTTACAAACATTTTGTTTATGTAGTTTGCTGTGTTTGATTGATCTATTTATTGCTATAATACATACACCGTCTTTTACCAGGTACACTAACATTGCTATGAAAAGTTCTTTGTGTGATTATGGAAATCCAAAAATATGAGAATCATGACTCATCTATTGAAAAGCAGCATTTAAATGGAAGTGCATTAGATTCAAGTTTGTCCAGCATAAATGAAATAGCTTTTGAGGAAGGAAATGATGACTCTAACTCGCTAAATGATGAAGGAGAATCTGAAGTATTGTCACTATTACAACTATGTAGAAAAGTACATCAACAGAGACTTGCAGATGTAGAAAACAATAAAGATTTAGACTTAAATAGTAAATATGAAGTAAGTTTTCCTTTTTTATTGTTTTATGCAGACATGCTACTTTTCCGCGGAAACGCGGAATTCCCCTTTTTCGGTGACGAATTTTATTATCCCTGGGATCAATGCAAATATGCATTAAAATTTGTTGACATTTATATGTGGGGGGGGGGGGGATAACGATGAAATACAACGAAAATGCGAGTCAAACGGCGCTAAATTAAGAAAATTTCTTCAAAGGATTGCAGAAACAATGCAAATTTCTCCAAAGGATAAAAAAAAATTATAAAATCATCAAACAATCGCGGAAAAAATACTATTTTCTTCAGAGGATCGCGAGAAAAAACACGATTTTTGTTAAATGATCACGAACAAGACGCGATTTTCGTCAAAAAAGTGCTGGGAAAACACAATTTTTGTGAACAGGTTGCGGAAAAATACTCTAATTTTGTCAAATAATCGTATTTTGTCAAAAGATCGCGGAAAATGCTCCAATTTTGTAGAAAGATCGCAGAAAATACGCAAATTTTGACGAAAGATCGAGGAAAATACGAAAATTTTAACGAAAGATCGCTGGAAATACACATATGTTGACAAAAGATCGCCGAGAACATAAAAATTTTGACAAAAGATCGTGAAAAATACGCAAATTTTGACGAAAGATCGCGAAAAATACGCATATTTTGACGAAAGATCGCGGGAAATAAGCATATGTTGATGAAAGATCGCGGAAAACACACAAATTTTGACGAAAGATCGCGAAAAATATGCAAATTTTGACGAAAGATCGCGAATTTCGCTAAAGGATTTTGGAGAAATGCAAACCTCATTAAACAGTCTGTGGGAGAAAAAGTGCATTTTTTTTCAATTGGTTGCGAAAAACGCTATTTTCGTTCAAAAATTGCAGAAAAACGCAGATTTCGCCAAAAGTCTGTGAGGTTGTGAAAGTTCAGCTTTTTTCTTGCTGAGCCTGTAGCATGTCTGTTTATGTAATGTGAAGCTTTTGTTTTTTATGTTGTCTTAGGGCAGAATTACTAGTAGATATTACATGGACAATTAAAAAACGTCTGGTCATTTTATGTTTTACACTGTTCTGTGATTTTGAATATTGTACAAAGGTGTATTAAATTAGAAATAAAAAGAAAGTAGACTGTACAAAAATTAATTGTTTAATTTAGTTAGAGTTGCAGCTTGTTGCTGCGTAGAGAGATTGTTTCTTTCAACCAACTTCGTCACAGAACACGTGAGCAGAGTTACACTAAATTGCCGATTGGCATATAAGCGTGGGGGGTGTTCGTCGTCAAGGCAATATTACAAGGTTACCAGTACAGAACACCTACAATTTTACAGGTGTGGAACAAACATCATTTTATCTTCATGGTAATTATCAAATTTTAAGGACACATATAGCCCAAGCTATAGGGGATATTTATCTGACAAAATGAATGTATTTCTGGAAATTGATTTACCATAATTTAAGAAAGAAATGTCATGGTGTTTAAAAGTTGAAATTTCCAAAATGCAGTATTTACGAAACTTTTGAGCAAAATATTCAGTGTTTCAAAAAAAAGAAAACAAAAATCACTCCTTTTTCTTCTCTTTTCTTTCTTATTTCCCTGCTGTCGCTATGTTGTGGATCCTTAATTAACAAATGCAATACATCATGAATCATAGGCCGTGTTCAGCTGTTACGCGCGCTGCACGCGCACGCTAGGAGCCACGGACATGGAGTGGATACTTATACTTGGTGGGATGTGCGTTCAGTCCTCGCTACTGTGCCACCAATTACTGTAACTGTTCGCTCAGTAACAGATGGAGAACAGATCAAGGATGTAATTACTTGTAGTGCCAATTATAAAGATAATCTGTTACAAATGAAAGTGAGCTGGCTGGCCGAATGGTCAGGATGCTGAGCTTATACCCAGACGATACGGGTTCGATACCTGCGTGGGCCAAAAGTTGGTTTGTGTTTTTTTTTTTTTTTGGTTGCTTTTTATTAATAAATAAGACATTTTTATTAAAGGTAAAATTTATATTAATAATACAGAAGCACATGTATTTCTATTATAATAATAAAATACTTATTTAAATATGAGAAAATGAGATTTTTGCGGAGAAAGTTTTAATATTCCAAATTTAGAATATTAAAAGGATAATTAGAACGATATTAATATCGTTCCAAAGTGATTTATATATATATTAAGAAAATGAAAAAAAATGTTTTCTGCGAAAATATCCGTATACGCATAAAATAATTATTAATGTTCTTTTTTTTTTTTTTTTTTGAAAATTTTAGAAGTAATTTTTTATTGAGATTAGGATGCAAATATAATGCATGCGTGGATATTTTACGGTGTTAAAATGAAAATGGAAAATATTATAAAAGCAAAATGTAAAAGATATACATTTTTTTAAATTAAGAATATCTGCATACATATATTTTAAAGAAGTGAAATATTTGGAGTTTGCCTTCTAGTTTTATAATGAATGAAGTATGATTAGAATGTTTATAATTTTTCTATTAAAAGTATAAATAAGTGTTTTGCTTATACTAACATAATTTCGGATGTCGTTTGTTTTTCATGTTTTATGACATATTTTGGCCTGTTATCCACACGGTATTAAAATATACAATCATTAAATAAGAAATATATACATACTAAAACTTCTTCTGAAAAATTATCTAACTAACAATGCAAATTCCATTGAAATCAATCCAGTATTGTAGATTACAAATCAGTCTTGTAATATGTGGATACAGGGCCATCGCTAAGACTTTTTATTGGTGGGGAGAAAACCTTAATATTGTCAAGTCAAATTTTTATATTCGCCAACTCGCTTTATAATTTTGCCAACTTAACGCACTTTGAAAATGTAATACAATTCTTATTTGTAAAAAAATTAATAATATTCCCAATTAGAGTTGTAACTTTTGCAAATTCTATCAAAAATAGAAAATGTATTGCAGTTTTTATTAAAATTTTAATTAAATTTGACATAAAAGTTTTAAATTTGCAAAGTGTAACAACATTTGTCAATGTTTTGGGAGGGTAGCCCCCCCCCCCCCCCTTAGCTAGTCCCCCGTGTGGATATCTCAACCTTGGTTTATCAACAGCATTCTATTAATTACAACAATAGAATCAACAGTATTCTATTATTTAATACGAAAAGTATAAAGCAACTGATAAATGATTTTTAAATAAATAAAAATTAAATTATTAAAAAAATTAAATCACCAATTGTTAAATTGTATCAGTCAACCTACCAACTTTGACAACAAACAACGTGCAACCAATAACAGATAAGCACAAAACGCACAATCACGTGATCAAATCGCCCATCATTTTTTTTGGGTCGCGCGCGTCAAGGTTTGAGCAGGGTTGATTGTCATTTTTTAAATGCTAATCGGGCTTAATTACATGAAATAGGTCACGTGATACTTTTCCGGAATACTTTTAATTTTATTTGAGTGGTCACAAGTATGTATTTCTGTTACGAAAATCATATTTTGAAAGGATAAATAGATATGGTATTTGTATTTACCAATTCTGAACCATAAAAATAATACAATAATTGAATAAGTTTAAAATTCTCTTCTTCGATAGCACCTACTCCAAGCAGAATCTTCTGAGCGCGCGCGCACAAAAAAAGCCGCTTTTGAACACGGCCATACTTTTCCAAGAAATATGGTGAATGGAGGTAAGCAGAAAGGGACAATAGAACCTTTCTTTAATTGCACTGCACTGTAGAAACATAGTATTGGAAAGCTGGGTTTTCTGAATTTTGCAGTTGAAACTTCTTTTTGTTGTTACATTTTAGTTCAGTTACAAATCACTATTTTATCCACCTGAAAGGAAATATTTTATTAATATCATTGATTATTTCAACTTTTACTACAACTCAATAGAAGAGGATTGTGAAATTAATTTTCTTATAATGACCTGATAATACATCTTTTTTTTACATAATTTTGACTATTTATTAAATAATAATTAAAAAAGTTGAGAATAAGCAAATTTAAAATTTTCTGTTATAACGATCTCCCGTCAGTGCAGAATTTCAAAACTTCCATTCTTATGACGGTAAGGTAAAAAGTATAAAAGAAAATAAATGCAATACATTAACATGATATTTCATGAAACTTTCCAGAATATTTCTGTTAGCGTGGCTGAAATCTTCTACATTATCATTAAAATATCTTTTATTTTTGAACTCTTAATATTATTTTTAGTTTATACTTAAACGATTAAGTATCAGCAAAGGAGGATGTTACACTGAGAGCCAAAAATTAAGAGGCACCAAGTTCATTCTGCCATTGCTTTTTCTTCATTAAAAATCCAGGGAAAATTATTTTATTTCGTCCAAAGTTATTAAACGCTTCACTTAAATATTGCTTAACATGTTAATAAAGCTATTATTAGCAATATGTATTCAAATAATATCTGTACCTTAAAATTCAGAAAAACAGCACCTCCAATATAAAAATCAAATAAATTAATCCTCCAAAACAACCCTCCAATATAAAAATTGAGAAAAATGAGAAAGGGACTTATAAACAGAATTTTATGCAAAATTTCCTCAATACTTATTAACATTAATGTCTGTTAACACAAGTTAATTGGTAAATGTTAAAATACCTTTCATAAATATTTAAAATAATAAGAAATTCAAAGAAAGTTTGAACATTTTTTTTTTCCAATAAACAAAAACCAGAGGGTAATTATTAAAATTCTATTCTTTTATTACTAAAAGAAATCTGACTTTTTCATGAAATTCATGTTGTTTAAGTATGGAAGTAGAAATTATTGAGTTGCAAAGCAAAAAAAAGCGTGTTTTCTTTCTTGTTATTAAAAAAAATAATAATCACTATCTTCTCTGATAATTTACTGATATTGCTCAAATTAACAGCAAGATACATAATAGTAAATTTGGCTATGTAACAATTTTTTATTAAAATGTAATAAGTTATTAAAAATTTACAGCACCTTATGGAAAGATCCACTAAAGAGCAACTCCAAAGAAAAAGAAGAGAACTCTTTGAGATTTGTTTATTTAACTTCCATAAATTCAAATGTAATGTTATATAAATTATATCATCAGCTTTAGATGGATAATATGTTTGGTTATGCAGAAAGGAATTATGCATGGATTTTATTATTATTGCTAAAGAAAAAAATATTTTTGATAGCAAGTTTACAAACCTTTTTTTTTTTTAAATGAAATTTGTTTAAAATTGGAACTGGTGGTATTTTCAGGATTTTACGGTATATATTTAAACACAGTATATAATTTTACGGTACATATTTAAAACGGTATATAATACAGCAATATATAAAATTTTCTGGGAAAATTTTGCATTTGGAAGTTCGGAAAATCAGTTCTATATTATAAATATTTTAATCCCACACATTTTTAGACTATTAGTTATTTTAAAAATTTCATTATTCTAATAGTTCAGTTTTTTAGCCATATTTATGTAGTATTTTCAATATGTTATTGCCTCCTAAATAGGGCAAAATAATTCCTGATGACTGCAGCGTTTGCAACAGATGTGGCGATTACACCAATTTTTTTAAAAAATGATGCCAATTTTCAAAGGTACATCATTTCTTCCCTAAAGCACAGTACCATATTTTCCTGCATATAATTTGCAGATTATCTGTTAAAAAATCTGGAAATTTTCAAGGTTTGGATTATCTGCCGATGTGGATAATTTGATGAAATTCTTTTCAAGCAGTCCCATTTCTACTGGAAATTATAAAATGTAAACATATCAAATGCTTGTCTGTTTGGGAGACTGCTCGCGGAGCTGCTTGTGATTGATTTTAGTATGATGTATATGATCTAGTGGGAGTGGCCTCCGATTTTTAAAGAATATTTGTTCAGTCTTTTAGCAGCATGCTTCTATGAAGTATACAGAGTTTCTCAACTCATCTTGATAAAAAATGCACTCGTTTGTTAGCTGAATCTTTTTTTACTTGTCACGTTGAATCAAGTTAAGAATCATGTCTAAAAGAAAATGCGTAAGTTATACAGCTGAATTTAAGCTGGATGTAATAGAAAAGGCAGAAGAAGTTGTAATAGATTGAATATAATCGATTGCCATAATCTAATGTTCAATTAATGGCAAAAGAACAAGGAAAAAATTATTATTCATGGTGTAAGATTTTCTTACTCCGTGTTATTATTAAACTATTGTCAAATATTATTGGTAAAAGATCAAATATAATGAAACACCACAATCAAATGTTCGATTATAGCAGAAGGAAAAAATTATTAAACTAATGTCAAATATTATTGATACTATCGATTATTATTTTAACTTGCAGTTATCCTATAATTATTTATTTTAATTACAATTATTTTTTAAATAGGACAACTAAATCAATAGAAACTTTATTTATTAGTATTTTGAAATGTTGAAGACAATGAGCAATCGTCGTATAATCCACGGATTATATGCCGGTGCAGATTATCTGCTGAAATTTTTTAAATGCTAAAATTTACGTCCGCAGATTATACGCAGAAAAATATGGTACTTTGTTTTGGGGGTTTATGAATCTCAATTTGTAACTTCCCTGCAAAATTTCACCTTCCCTCCCAAAAATAGATTTTTTGAAAAAAATTGGTTTTTGTAATTGTTTTGGGAGAAAAATACCTCAAAATTCAAAAAGTAGGCAAAATTTGAAAAAAAAAAAAAACTTTATGGCATTTTGATGTAGGATGAACAGGAAATTGAGTGCTAGCCTCAGAACATGGGTCTTGGGGCATGATTATGCAGCAACTTTGCAAAAGCTAAAGCAACAGCTAAAGTCTTAAGCCATATGTGGGCAAGCATTGTCATGGTTTAAATTATTATCACAGCTCAGCATACTAAAGTTGCTTTCTGTGAATTGTTTAATGCACTTTTGACTTTCATTTTTTTTCTTGGCTTTTTTCATCGAAAGGTTAAAATTTCCTTCTGGTCTTCTTTACAGTCATTTTGCATTTTCTAGAAATGATAGATAATTCTTTTTAACTCTACCAACACTGTCCCTTTCATTGTTAAATTATTGAACTACTACTCAGCACCTGATACAATCTATCTTGGAACTTTTATAACTTGAACAAATTAATGCCTCAATATCTTAAAAGTCTGCTGTAATTTCTGGCATATAATTTGCAGCTAATTTCTCTTTTTCAAACCAGAAATTTATTTAAAAAATAAAATCACATAAATATTCAGCAGAAGCAAATTGCATAAAAAAAAAAAAAAAAAAATTCTGGTAGGATACAGAATTATCTTAGCCATGGCTTATACACTGGAAATTACGATATGAGAAATGCATTGTTTTGAGAGACCATTATCACAAACCTTGAAAGAAAGAAATTAGCTGCAAATTATATGCCAGAAATTACAGTAGACCCTGAAGATATTGAGGCAATAAATTTGTTCAAGTGTTATAAAAGTTCCAAGATATATGGTATCCAATGCTCTGAAGTAGTTTGATAATTTAGCAATAAAAGGGACAGAGTTGATCGAGCTAAAAAAAAAAAAAGTTAACTATCATTTCTAGAAAATGCAAAATTACTGTAAAGAAGACCAGAAAGAATTTTGAACCTGTCCCTGCTTTAGTGAAGTCTAAAGTTTATTAATCATGGAAAGATAATAAAATTTTGTTGTTGGTGTTTGGTAAAGTTTGCAAATTTCAGTTTGAATTTTATCCTCTTTACTTTTTATATTAATTGGAATGCATGTTCAAATAGTTAAAGATATGAGATTTTTATGTATTTCAACAGGAAAAACTTTCAATTCTACAGTCTTACTTAGAACAAGTTGAAGAGCAAAATGATGTGTTGGCATCAACTATGGTTGAGTTAGAAAAAGAAGCACAAAAAAGGGTCAAACAAATGGAAAAAAGATTAAAAACAAGTGCAAAAACAACTATGGTAAGGCTCCTTTAAATAAAATCTGATAGCATTTATTATTTTTTTTATCTATTATATTATACACATAATTATATGTTCTAAAACTACTATGTTTATTTTTTATTTATTTTTTACAAATATAATAATGTTATTTATGGTATTCCCATAGGCATGATGATTATATTGTTTTGTGAGGTATATATAATTGCTATATTAAAGAAAAAATATATCTACGTTAATATAAGAAGGATGTTTGTATATGTGTGTTGACTATGGTTATAGAGATCTGATCCCACATAGAGATCTGAAAAATTAGATGAGGCTAGACCAAGCCAGATTTAAAATCACTTAATGCTCAGATTTTTCTTTTTTGATTATTAGCCGAGATATTAATTAAAAAATGGGCTATGATTTCTCATTTTCAAAAATTGGCAGGTTTATAAACTCCTTTTATGCATGAAGCTAACTAGCAAATACAACAGACACATTTTTGAAACAGAAATAGGATAAGGATATTGAAAGTTATGCAAAAAAAAAAAAAATCTGTCGGCTTGGCCTATAGGCGGAGGTAGATTTCGAAGAGTGCTCATTTCAACAACAAAAAATAAAATATGATTAGAGATAAATCCAGTTTAACAATTTTCTTTGGCCGCTTTTGAAAATTTTTTTATTTTTATGTAAGAACTGGTTTTTATCAAAATCATCTTAAGCGAAATTCGGCTCAAATGCCCATTTTGACAACATATTTTGAAATATATTCTGACTTTATTATTAAAAAATTGACCAATATGCAAATTATATAGTTCCTAAATAACAAAAAACTGTCAATTGAATGCTTTTGAGAGCAAAATCGAATTTAAAAATGAGTCATAAAATAACCAATTTGTTATTTGAATACATCCTCAATTCTTAAATCATGATCGCTTTGGGAAATTTTGTGCGAAGTGCTCAATTTGACAGCTTTAAATATATATATATTTAACCTTCATCAAAAAACTGACAAATACGGCATATTACACAGTTCCTAAATAACAAATAACTGTCAATGGAATGCGTTTGAAAGCAAAATTGAATTTAAAAATGAGTCATAAAATAACCAATTTGTTATTTGAATACATCCTCAATTCTTAAATCATGATCGCTTTGGGAAATTTTGTGCGAAGTGCTCAATTTGACAGCTTTAAATATATATATATTTAACCTTTATCAAAAAACTGACAAATACGGCATATTACACAGTTCCTAAATAACAAATAACTGTCAAATTGAATTTAAAAATCAGTCATAAAATAACCAATTTGTTATTTGAATACATCCTCAATGCTTAAATCATGATCGCTTTGGGAAATTTTGTGCGAAGTGCTCAATTTGACAGCTTTAAATATATATATATTTAACCTTTATCAAAAAACTGACAAATACGGCATATTACACAGTTCCTAAATAACAAATAACTGTCAAATTGAATTTAAAAATCAGTCATAAAATAACCAATTTGTTATTTGAATACATCCTCAATTCTTAAATCATGATCGCTTTGGGAAATTTTGTGCGAAGTGCTCAATTTGACAGCTTTAAATATATATATATTTAACCTTTATCAAAAAACTGACAAATACGGCATATTACACAGTTCCTAAATAACAAATAACTGTCAATGGAATGCGTTTGAAAGCAAAATTGAATTTAAAAATGAGTCATAAAATAACCAATTTGTTATTTGAATACATCCTCAATTCTTAAATCATGATCGCTTTGGGAAATTTTGTGCGAAGTGCTCAATTTGACAGCTTTAAATATATATATATTTAACCTTTATCAAAAAACTGACAAATACGGCATATTACACAGTTCCTAAATAACAAATAACTGTCAAATTGAATTTAAAAATCAGTCATAAAATAACCAATTTGTTATTTTAATACATCCTCAATGCTTAAATCATGATCGCTTTGGGAAATTTTGTGCGAAGTGCTCAATTTGACAGCTTTAAATATATATATATTTAACCTTTATCAAAAAACTGACAAATACGGCATATTACACAGTTCCTAAATAACAAATAACTGTCAATGGAATGCGTTTGAAAGCAAAATTGAATTTAAAAATCAGTCATAAAATAACCAATTTGTTATTTTAATACATCCTCAATGCTTAAATCATGATCGCTTTGGGAAATTTTGTGTGAAATTCTGACTTTGACAGCTTTTTAAAAATATATATTTAGCCTTTATCAAAAAATCAACGAATTTTCACATTATATAGTTTCTATATAATAAAAAACTGTCAATTGAATACGTTTGAGAGCAAAATTGAATTTAAAAATGAGTCATAAAATAACCAATTTGTTATTTGAATACATCCTCAGTTCTTTAATCATGATGGCTTTGGGAAATTTTGTGCAAAGTGCCCATTTTGGCAGCCTTTTTTGAAATATATTCTGCCTTTATCAAAAAACTGGCCAATCCGTCACATTATATAGTTCCTATATAAGAGGACCTGTAAATTGGAGGTGTTTGAAATCAAAAATGGATTTGAAAATGAGTCAGAAAAAATGCAATTTGTTATACTTCCTTAACTTATCAATCATCATCACTTTGGGAAATTCTGTTCAAAATACCGTTTTTGCCAGTCTTTTTTGAAAAATATTCTGCCTTTATCAAAAAACTGGCTAATAGGTCATATTATACAGTTCCTAAATAGGAGGATCTGCCATTTGGATGCGTTTAAAATCAAAAGTGAATTTAAAAATTATTCAGAATATAAGCAGTTTGGATTTGAGTTTTTTTCTCCAACTCCTATTTTTGTTTAATTTATTTTTGCTATAAGAATTGGTCCTATGAAAAACTTGTTACTATAAAAGTCGTAGATATTATTGAGAAGATGTAAAATAAATTTAATTAGATTTGATTGCTTAAGAATTGACTAAGGTATGGATTTTTTTTCCTTTTCCACCCCCCTTTTTCTTTTCGTCTTTAATTTTTTTCATCGGTAAAAGTTGTTCCTATCATAAACTTGTAAATACAAAAGTTTTAGATAATTTTGAGAATATTTATAAAAAATTTAGTTGGATTTGATATCTAATAAATTGATGAAGTTATGATTTTTTTTCTCCCAAAAACTGTTTTTTTCGCCCCTTGAGCCCATTTTTAACTTTATCAAAAATCTGTCATGCATAAACTTTTGGCCCATTTTTTAGAAGTAATATAAACTTTAAACTGATTTGATATCTATTTTAATTTAGAAGTTATCACGTTTTTTCTGTTTTCACAAAAACCCTCGTAACTTCCACCCCCCTTGGTCCGATTTTGCCCATTAACGAACTCGACCGAGATTTTATGCCTCTTGATTTTATGTAAAAAATTGAAGATCTGAGCATAATTATGGAAGTTATCATGTCCAGAAGAAAGAGAGATACACCGATATATAAACTTTTTTATTAATGGTAGTTTTGGAGTCTAGGGGTCGTGATTGGTGTAGATCTGCAAAACATTTTCAGAAATTCCATCATGGGAGCGATCGCAATAGGTAGTATTTCATACGAAATCTACCTAAAAAAAAAAAACCTGACAATATAAATGAGTTAGTTTTCCTGTTGATCTCCTTAAAAGCATTTGTTGCAATTTTGTTATTTAATAAAGAATCTTTATAAGTAGTGAGTATGAAATTAGAAATTGAAATAAGAGTACTATTCAGTAATAAAAACTCATATTTTGTTATTTAGCTTTGGTAGCTTGCTACCAGATCTCCTTTAGTGATAAATTTAAATTTGTTAAAAAAAGATAATCTCATTGCTACCAAAGCTAAAATAGTGCTACATATACACATTTGTTGTTTTTTCACAAACAAAATGATATAGATTACAGAAAAAAAAACCCTCTGAAATTGTTCCTTTAGGGGACTAATAATTTATGTTCACAAATATAAATTTAAGACTAAAAATCCTTTTAATATATCATTTTAATTATCAATAACCTAAATTCACACAATCACAAAATTAAGGGCTTTAAACATGTGAATAAGTCTTCAACTTCTCAAAAAATTTTATTGCAAAGGATTTAATACTCAGAAAATTTCTCACCTCATTTTTGAAGGCATTTTGCAAACTCGGATAAAATTTATTTTAGGAAGAAATCAGCTTAGATGTTGCAATTTATTGGTTTGCTTAAAAAAAAAGTTTTTAAACATAAAGTTTTGATAAAATGATTAAAGATCCACATATGTGAATCTAGGTAGAGGATAATGGTACATGTATTATATGAATTCATTTAAATGTCACAATACTGCTGATAGATACCATATTATTTCTCTTTGTAGGAAGCAGTTATTAATATCCATGAGTGTGAAAAGGAAATGAGAAGATTGGTTGAAGAACGACTGTCCATGGAGACTCTTGTTCATGTATTTATTGATCTGTTTATCTATAATTTCTTATTGTTTAAAATTAATTAGATACTTGTATCATCTTCAGCTTAAATGGTTTCTTTTTTGTTTTATTATTCATCTCAGTATTTTATATCCTTAACCTCTTCTTTATCTCAAATGATTCTCTTGAAGTTTGTTTTCTGCTTGCATCATTAATGTGAACATATCCACTCATCTGCAAGAAAAGGGACACTTTTTTCGCAAAATTTGCATGATTCTACTTTAACATGAAATTATAGCACTTAGCTCTGCATGCAGAAGTAAAAATACACAAAAGCCTTATGAATGAAGACATGATGAGAATGATAGAGTTGAGTAATTTTACCGCTCCATGCAATTCCCCCTTTCTGGGGGTCACAAACGGATAAACAGCATAATAGTTATTTTTTATATAAATGCACTTACATAACTTTTCTTGTAGGAATACATACTTATCACAACCCTATTACTGGAATAAAATGCAAAATGAATTTTTTCGAGATGTGTTACTTTTCTTGTGAGTGATACATTGACTAGAGATGAAATGGTCCGACAAAGAAGGTCTCCTTAAGCAGGTACTTAAAAAAATTGCAGTGTATTCTTTCAAAGGAGATATATATATAATCTATAAAAAAATTCCTTTGGAACTCAGTATAGTGTCCATAAAAAAAAAATATATATATATATATACTTTTTTTCCACTTTGTTGACTGCTGACAACACAATGAAATTAAAAAAATATACTTTTATGAGGAATACTTTTTGAAGAAAATCTTTTCTACTCTTCATAATGAATTTGTTTAAGGGAGTTTAATGTAAATAAATGCAATTTTTCGACTGTAGCTCTGTCATGTATGTTTAAAGTGAAATTTGATGATACAATTATATGGCTTAGAACAAAATTATAATTGATTAAAAGTTGTTTCAAACTTGAAATTAAGGTTTTATTCTGAGCACTGTCAATTTGTCTTTGATATTGTTAATACAAGAGATAACAAAGAACAGCACTGTTGCCAAGAAAACAACAACTTATTCAGTATCAAATTTTATAATGACCATGTTCTTAATCAGGCAATCATTTTTAAAAAACTACAGTAACAAAAAACATATCTATTAAGCTTGTAGAAGTAATAGTAAACTATTATTTTGTTTAATTTGAAATTCATTAAGTATTTTGAATTTAAGCACTCATTTAACAAGCAATTTAAATTCTTTGCATTTATTGAGGAATTAGTGTTTCTCACCAAATAGTGTCCTTTTTTATGGCAAATGTTTAAAAGTATTTTATTTATTTATTCATTTTTTAAAGATTTTTTTCTGAAATTCCACAGCTAAACTTGACTGATTCTTTATAAAATGTGTGAATAGTTTCTTTCTTTTTCTTTTTTTTTTTTAATCAAAATATTTTGTGTATAAACTTTAAGAAGACCTTCCTCTGTGACTCTTAAACTGAGTTTCACTTTCAGAATTATTTTCCCCGATAAAAATAAATGAACCAATGCCCATTTACTATTTTATAGCTGCTGCAATTTTATTTATTTTTATCGAAATTTTCATTGTTACATATATATATATTTCAGTTACTTCTTGAAAATTAAATTTTGTCTTTATAAAATGTATAGATTTTAAAATAGTATGTATGCTTTAAGTTTATTTATTTATTTATTAGAATATGCAACAACATGTATCTTCCATCAAAGTAGAAAACAGTTTTCTCAGAGATCAAAATTGCAATTTGAACCATGACATTCAAGCTTTATTGCATGTTATCCATCATGCTCGCTCTACGGGTCATTGGGAGGTAAATAATTTATTATTATTTTAAATATTTTTTTTACATCTTTTAAAATGCTCTAAGCACAGAAATGAATAATTATCATTAATATTTGTTAAAACCATTTATTGTAATATTTTCAAAGTGTAGCACATTTATCATTAATGAGTATTTTTGCTGATTTTAAAAGTGTGTGGGAGAATGAATCTGTATAAATTTCTCAGATGTGCATTACAAGATTAAGAAAAAGAAAACTACACCCCTCTAAGGAAACTTTATTTTCCCACAAGAACATTATGAAATGGTATCCTGATTTTTTGCCAAATTGCTTTAATCTGGGCTTTTTTTTTCACAAAGTATATTTCTTATTGTGTTTTTGTGCGAAATTCATTTAAAGTTTATAGGGTAATATTTTTTCAAGAAATATCAATTACAATACTTTTATTTTTCGTGTTTGATAAATATAAAGCATTGATGTCTTTAACAAATAAACAAATACATCATTTTATGTCTAATTTGCATGGTTAAAAATTAATTAGTTAAAACAACACACAAAAATTGCAGTTTCAGGAATATTAATTTCATTATACAGTGAAACCTCCAAATAAGGGACACTCTGAATAAGGGACACTCCGAATAAGGGACACCTCTATTTAAGGGACAAAACCTCCGGTCCCAGTCCCAAGGTATAGGACGTGTAATGTATTTACCTCTGAATAAGGGACACTTGAAAATGAGATTAAAGGGACTGGTTTTTGAATTTCAGATAATGAAGTAGTCTTTGATGAAAATAAAAATACAGATTTTTGTGAACTTATCAAACAGACAGACAGTCATGTTGATACAGAGGTGTACGACAAAATTTACGGCCATTTATTTACCCAGAATTCTGATTCGACATCAATGCCTTTATCCGCATTGAAAGTAATGCTGAAAATTGTGAGGGTGATTCTGAAATTGGAGAATGAAAGAAAATTGTGAAATAATGAACTTTACAGATGCTTTTAGGCTATTCTCAAATCCAAAAATGGCAACTTTTAAGAAATAAGTTTTAATTTATTTTTATTCGGAAATGCCTGAAGTTAGCAGGTGTTGTTGCTCAGAAAATATGTAATCGACCACTTTTTTTTTTTTACTTTTTTTTTTTTTTTTTCAAATGGAATAAATTTTACAGAAAATATTGATAAAGTGGACGTTTTGAACCAAATTTCCAGGCGAAAGAAGAATAACTACTCAAGAAAGGGTTAAAAACGGCTTTGTCACATGATCAAAATCGCATATAACTCAATAGGTGATTTATTTATTAAAAAAATGAAAACACAGTTCAATTCCAAATCTCTTCCATATTGAAACCATAGTCAAGCATTCCAATTTTATACTTTTCTGTTGAAAATGAATTTTTAACTTAAAATAATAATAATAATAATAATTTTTTTTTTTGGGGGGGGGGGATATTAATAGAATTGTAAATATGGTAAATGAACACTTCAAAGATTTCTATAGAAAAATTGAAATTTGCTAAACAATCCTTTTTGACTGATTACTTTAAGTAAAATTCTTCCAAATGTTTTTATACTTTTGTATGTACATAATATGCATAAAAAATACAAATCAATAATTCTACAAATAATTTAATAATTTAGTAATTAATGGAAAATTTTAATTAATTAATTCTCTTTTCTTCCTTTTGTCTCATTAACGTAATTTATACACTTCAGATACATTTAAATCTCTCCTTTGATGCTTTGTTATTTTTATATCCTTCTGAATTTAAAATAATGTAAAAAACTCCAAATAAAGGACACCTCTATTTAAGGGACAAAAATTCCGGTCCCATAGCTGTCCCTTATTCGGAGGTTTCACTGTATCAATAAATTAGTTTATGGGAAAAGAAAGATAACATTCATTGATTTACGTATATTTTTTATGCTATTTTGTTCTATTATTTGCTGCTAAAAATTCAGTGTGTAAGTAGTAATCACTCTAAGAAAAAAAGTGCAGGGTGCTTGTTATTTGCAGTTTATGGCTAGTTATAAATAATTAGCACTGTGACTGACACTGAAGCTAAAAAATTTATAATGTTTTAAGTAATTATTAAGAAAAAATAATTCTGTAATAAATAGAAGTTAAGTAAATTTTAAATAAATTTTCAGTAAATACTCAAAACAATATATATATTTTTGGATTTATATCATGTTTTAAACTGCCAGTCATCAGTGAAAGATGCACTCTAAACAGATAGTTCAGTGTCAGTCACTGCTGACTGATGTGGACACTCAATGTGTTACAGGAGGACATAATTGTAAGACAAAAAATAAAAAACATGTATATTAGTATTATTTTTTATGTATGTAGTATTATTTAATGAGGGGGAATACATACATAATTTTTATGTATGATGAATAAAGTAACATTAATTTTGAAAGATTTTATGAAATAAAATAAAAAGTACAGTTAAATTGTCACATGATTGAATAATTTTTTGTCTTTTTCTTTAAGAAATGGGAGAGCTAATGTTTTTTAAATACTTGAGCACACAGATTTTAAAATACCTTGGTATCGAGAAATTCTTTACTAGAAATCTGCAGGTAAAACTCTTGGTGCATTATGTTGCTTTTAAAAAAAGCTGAGGGCATTTTGCCCATTTTTGAAAAGGCAGGGTGCTCCTTTTAAAAATAGTTGAAGAAACACTGTTATACTTATGTTACAAGTATAAGATATTTTCTTTTGTTTGCATAAAACTTCTCCTATCTGACAAAATATTTATATTGTTATTCTTACATCATAAACATGCTTCAAGTTTGAAATTTTTACTATTTTCATTACAAGCATAATAATTTACTTGCATTATCATACATTACTATAGTTTTAGAAAACAACTTATTATAAAACTTCCAGACAAAACTGTTTCCTAAAATGCTTAGAAAATACCATGAATAACTAAATATTATTCTATCATTATACAGTACTATCTTCAAAATCTGAAATCTCTGCAGATTCAACAAGTTTGGTTTTAAGAAAATACTGAATATTAGAGGTCATAAAATAAGTTGAATTTGATGGAGAAAATGTTATAATCAGTTTTAAAAGATAATCACTAAAAATATAAGTTGTAATTTAAATGGAAAATGTCCTTCTATTGACAAAAGCCTTTTATTTATTTATTTATTTTTTGTGACAGTTATGGCATATCTGCAATAACTTTTTCTTTAATTCTGTATACAAATACCGATTCATAGTCAGTGATGCAGTTTTTCTGTTCCAATCTTTTAACATTTTATTTTTTTTATAATATACAGTTTGAGGTAAATATAGATTGGATAATATTTTTCAAAATGTCTCAATTAATTGCATTTTAGCCATTCTACACACCTCATTGCATCTTTTCTAGTGAGTGATATAGGATAATTTAATCTAAATATCACAAATTCACTGTTGGGATTGAACTGTATCCTAAACTGAAGTAAAAAAGAATCTCATGTATAAATGTCTGTTAAAATTTAAGCAAATTGATTGATATTGCCATCTGAAGTGCCAAAACAAAAGCAGTAATGGGGAAAATTTTGAATCAGCATTTATGCATTTCAGTTTTAAGATACTAAACTGTATTTTTTTTTTAAATTCCTATTTTAGTTTATATTATTTGCACGGACATTGTTATATCTTGTTATGAAACTTACCAATTTTTAATATTGATGCAACATAATAATGTATTGAATGATATTCAAATCTTCCTTTAGGGATTTATTTAATAATGCATGGTACTGTCAATAATATTTTAAGGGTATAAAATAATAATTTTATTCTGCTTTTATTATATATAAAAGAAGAAATGTAAGTGAATTTTTTATTTCCAACCTGAACAGATAATTATCCATTACTCTAATCCAATTAAAACATATACAGCCAGAAGTAAATAATGTAGAAATTTATATGAAAATTTAGTGACAAAGCTGTGATATGCTTGTTAGACTAGATATTCACCTATTTTTTACATTCTTGTCATTCAGATTTACATTAACAGTAACTATTTTTGTGGGTGGTGGAATAAATGCAATGCACACTCAGTATACATAGTTAAATATTACATACAAAAATAATCATAATATGTACATTTATTATTATTTTTTTACTTTTTAGATGAACTGTGTTACATTTTGTGAAGTTACTCCTGAGCAAATATTTGGCCCTGTCCAGTCAATATCACAACTGTAAGAATTACTTTTCTTTAAAAATTCTTAACATTAATTTCATGTATTAAGCTAAGAGCACTTCACAGAAGTATTATACAAAAGATATGCAAATGTGGCACATCCTCCTTTTTCTGTTTTTCTAAAATAACTCTATTTTAGTTTATATTTCTTAACTGTATAAAATCAATTACCAATTTTCACTAGCTAGAAATGCTAAATGAACAACATAGATCACAATGATTTAGAAAACAAAAAGAAAGTTTCATAGATAATTTTTACAATATAAGATTCAGAAGTAAGTGATTATTGTCATGTGTTAAAGCTTTAGAGCTGAAGTTTCAGTTTTAATCATTAGCACCTCTTAAATGGATGTACTTCCATTCGCTGAATGCTGTATGAATGATGAATGTAAAGGCTTTACATTTTTTTTCTAATTTTTGAACTTGAACTGTTGATTCAATCATTGTTTGTCACTGATGTCATAATCGTCAAGAACACATGCCTCACCCTGAATTTAGTGGTTTTTGTTTATATAATCAAGGACATGTTCTACCTATTTTAGAAACATGTATGGTCATCTCTGTTTCTCCCTACACACACCTGAATAAAAAATCAATCTTGGCTATGCTACTGGCAATCAACTCTCATCAATTAATGTCTGTAGTCCACCTGCAATAACTTTATCAATGAGTAATGTAGTGCATTTTGTATAATTATTTTTAATTCAGGCGAGAATCACTGCTGTCAATTAGAACCAATATTTTAATTAAATAACACATTTTCTTTGCTATTTCTTGTCTATCAGCATCATTCTCCCCCCACTAACATCACAAACTCTTTTAAGGTCATCAATCATGCTATCATTGATAGACAATGCATTTTTCCGTGATAAAGCCATAGCATCACAAATTTGTGCTTGTAATCAATGAGTTTAATCTGCCCTTTCAGAAAAATATGGGTCAGTTCATGATATATATATATATTGGATTGGGGAAAAAATAATTTCGTTTTTTCCCAATCGATGGTCTAAAGTCACATATCTCGAGTAATAATTACTCAATTAAGCCATACTATATAGCGTTTGAAAGGTAACAGTCTCTAAAAAATTTTAAATATAAAGGTAGAGTTATCTGTTTAATCAGTCAAAAGTTATTACATTTTAAAAATGGAGATTCCAGATGATCATTTTCGACACATTTTGCTTTTTACTTCCAAAAAGGGAAAAATGCAGCACAGACCGAAAATTGTATGGTGTTTATTGTAATCAATGCTTAAGTAAACGCCAATGTCAGAATTGACTTGCTTCTTTTGGTTCAGAAAATTTCGATGTTAAAGATGAACCTTGCCCTGGTCATACAATCATTGAAAAAGGCGATGAAAAAAAAATCGAAGTAGATCAATATATTTCTTCCCGCGACAATGCTACGGAGCTAAACATCGACCATAAAACAGTTTTGAACAATTTACATAAGATTGGATGCAAGAAGAAATTCTATTCTTGGGTTCCCCATGAAGTTACAGTGAAAAAATTAATGGACAGAGTTTCAATTTGTGAATCGCTACTGAAATGGAATGAAATCAAGCCATTTTTGAAAAGAATGATTACGGGTGATGGAAAGTGGATCAGGTATGACAACAATAAACGAAAAAGATCATGGTTGTAGCCTGGAAAAGCTTCACAAACAGTGTTAAAGCCCAGATCGATGCCAAGGAAAGTGATACTGAGTATTTGGTGGGATTGGAAGGGAATTGTTCATCATGAGTTGATCAAACCTAGCTGAACCATTAATTCAATTATCTACTGTGAAAAACTAATGTGATTGAAGCCGTCGATAAAAAAAAAAACTGTGAGAATCAATCAATGGGAAAGGCATTGTTCTCTATCTTGACAACGCCAAACAAGTTTTCATGCACCCACCGTATAGTCCAGGCCTGGCTCTGACTGATTACCATTTGTTCCGCTCTCTGCAGAACTCTCTTAATGGTCTTTAGCTGGCTTCAAAAGAGGCTTTTGAAAATCACCTTGTTCAGTTTTTCGTCCAGAAATCTCAGAAGTTCTACAGTGACGGAATTGTGGTTTTACCAAAAAAATGAAAAAAGGTCATCGAACAAAATGCCACATATATTATTGATTAGTTTTTTTAATTTATATAAATAAATTTACATTGAAAAATATGAAAAAAAGCAAAATTACTTTTTCCCCAACCCAATATACATATATATTACAATCTATATCCTTTATACAAAGAATAATACAGTGTCCAAAATGTATCTTTACACTATTAAAATATAATTCAAAATAAACAATGATATGCATTTATGAATTTTTATTATTCCATAAAGAAAATATCAGTTTTTTTTTGCAATGTTTCAGCAGGGTTGGCAAGTTTCTTCCACAGTGGAAAAAACCGGCCGGAAGAAATAGGTTTCTTCCAAGTGGAAGAAATGGAAGAAACTGTTTTTCTTCTAGAATTTACCACAAATTTCAATTTAGTAAGATATAATAAATATCTTCTTCCTATAATCTTAAATGAATTAATTCCACTGGACCAAAACAAATTTAATTAAATATATATGCTAAATGAATAATTACACCAATTTTTTAGCCAAGATCCTACACAACGCCTGTCTAAAGATCGTCAACCATTGGTTAAATGAAATGAAATTTTATCCAAAATTTAAAAACACAAACTTAAATGTTATTCATTTCAATTTAACCAACATAGTTTTTAATTATTTAAATTTTTGAAACTAGTAGTAAATAGTAGGAATTCTTTACCAATAGTAGAATGAAACCCATTTAAATAAAAGCTTTTAATTTACATCAATTTCATTAATATAAGTAATATACAATAATTACTGTAATATTAAAAGATTAATATTAAATTTTTAATATTACTGTGTTAAACAGAGATTGATCAAAAATATGGTTTCGTTTTCTGCCCAAAATCAGAGTTTTGCCAAAAATGTGGCTGAAAATTCAGCTTGACTGAAACTCTCAGTATTCCAAAATTATTGTTTCTTCCTTCGGAAATTTTCAACATTAGTCATTGATTTGAGCTGTATCAGCTCTAAATCAACTAAATTCTTCATTTGATGAGTAAACAAGCGATTAGATTCGACAAATTGCTAGTGCTCAACTTTTTTTTTTCTTTTCTTTTTCTTTTTTCATACTTATGCACATATATATATATATTATTACATATACATATTTTTAATATTTGTAACGGACAATTAAAATTAAATTAATAACAATCGCTGTCGCAGTTATAAAAACTTAGGTTATTTTAGAACATACTGAAAAAGGCAAATATTTTTTATTTTTATTTAGCCAAATTACTAACATTAGTCAAATGTCAGGGAGAACACTGGGTTAAGCAACATGGAGAAAAGCACTTGCTAAATTACAAATGTGGTGAGGGAGAAGAAAATAGGTAACTAGATGACAATCCATGGTTAAGTCTATAGTTAAAACATGTACCAGGAAGTAAGATGAGAATTAACAAAGTGTATTTTGCCAGTCAGTAAAACTCTACTTAGAATTGTGATGAAGAGTAAGGAGATATAATATTAAATATAATGAACATGATGAAAAAAGTAAAACAATTTAGAAAGATACAATCTAGATTATATATATATAATAAAGATTTCAATATGAAGTATTTAATATATCTTATATTTTTATTTTGTCATTATTTTATTATTTTTTATATATTTTTTTTAATTTTATTATTTATTTTTTAATTTAATTTGTTTTTATTAATAATATATATATTTAAATGAACAAATCAATGAATTAAAACAGTAACTGGATTACATATGAACTTAACAAAAACCATGTCTTAGAACAAAATTATATAATGATTATGTAGCTAGCATGAAAACTAGATCATATGCATAATAATATACAAAAAAAGTGCCCCACCAAGATTAACAGATTATGAAATTGGTGTTAAAAACATCAAAACATAGACAAATTCTATAACAGAAAACTAACCCATAAGAAATAAATGCACATAAAATCAATAAATCTCCCATATTAAGAGAAAATATAAGAAATAACATTAGATAATATATGTTGAGTACAGTGTAATATACACACACATATATGTATATATATTTCTCAAATTTGAACTCAAGCTTAAATTCCTTATGCTTTAAATACCTTTCAGATATTCTAATGACTCACCCCAATCAGACTATCAAGCTCAAGAAGGAGAACATAAAGTAAGCTGTTATACATATATACATTGTCAGTATTTTAAATTTATGTGCAAAATTAAAATTTCCTTGAATTCTGAACTATTTTTCATAATGAATGCCTATTTATGCAATAAAGTCCAGACTTTAAGAAATGAGTCGTAATTTTGAGGGGCATCAAATATTCATTATGTATTTAACATTTGGCTACATTAGGGTGTCCAGTAATGCTCAGATATCATGGTGCCCTTCAAATGATTTCCTATTTCTACATGATTTTTTATTATAAATGGTGTTAAATTTTCTGCTCTTTTCTCTTCAAAATATTTTATTAGGCCTCTCTCAAATGAAAATTCTAAATTTACTATGATTTATCCTAGTGATGGGCGATTCTGGAAATTTTGAGAATCGATTAAAATCGATATCGTATAAAACAACATCGATCATAATAAGAATCGATTTCTCAGTTCTAGAATCGATATTTCGATATTCAGGTTCACACAGAGAAGATCCAAATTACTAATTCCAAAACTTAGACAATCAGCAGGACAGTAATTACCGCCTCCCACCCCCCCCCCCATCACCATTTAGGGAGGCATAGAATTAAGCTATTGCAGATTTTAGAGTCGGATAGTAAGAATTTTAAATTTTAAAATGATTGTCACTTATGGTTGTCACTTACACAAAAACTTTGACAAATTTGAGAGACATAACTCAACTAATAACAACACTGAGTAACTTGGCATTAAACCGAGGATAAAGAGTGCCAAGAGCGTGTAACTAGGATGGGGAACAAGAAGTATAGACAAAAAAAAACTTTTTTTTTTTCTTTTAATGCCAACCAAATGTTACACGAGATAGTTTGGAAGAACAAAAAATATGCCCCATTCCCAAGGGGGCAGGTAAACCCCACTCTTGACGGAAGGGCGACCATAGCCCAAATGTATCTTTTGTCGAAGTTTCAAAATGAGGATTTACAGTAAAATAGAACGAGAATTGGACATTTAAACAATTGCATGCATACTTTGAACGGCCCATTTAGTAAAGATTGGCGAGGAAGTAGGGGGGGGGGGGACGAGGGATTAGAACGGACGAACTTGAAAAAAAAAAAAAACATGATTAACTAATAACCCATCCTAAACAGAAATGTAGTGTTTAACGTAGTATTGAATTCATGGGGTGGCCTGCGGGGAACATGCACTCTTTGAAACTATGAAAAGTGCCAAGAGCATGTAACTAGGTGGAGAGAGGGGTAGTAACAGAAAAAAACGAGGAGATAAAAGCTTTATAATGAGATGTTACATGAGATGGTGTGGAAGAAACAAAAAATATGCCCCCCACCCAGGGGGGCAAGGTAAATCCCAAACGGACAGAAGGGCGACCCCGGCCCAAATGTATCTTTTGTTGAGGTTTCAAAATATGGATTTATAACAAAATAGAACGAGGATTAGACTTTTTTAAAATCGCAATCATAATTTGAATGAACCTGTAAGTTAAGATTGGTGAAGAAAAGGGGGGGGGGGCGGTAGGACGGGCGAACATGAAAAAAAAAAAAAATTGTGGCACTCTGAGAGTGCCGATAGAAGTGAGACCTTGAACAATTACCTGTGTATTTTTTGAATCATTAGGATATATAATTTTGAATCGTCAGGAAATACTTTTAAATGAATAAAAAAAGTTTCTATAATATTAAAGAATATATTAATCTCTATTAAAAAAACCCGCGTGATACCATATGTCCAGCTATTGTAGTTAACTCACTATAACTACTTTCTTACATTTTAAAACGCGATAAATACACCAACCTATCGATACTTTAATCCTTATCCAAATAAATCATTTTGTATTAATGCCTGTTACAATATCTATAGATTACTTTTTGAACTATTCAAATCGGACATTCCATTCAAAAGATATTACCAATTTAAAGATGACAATCTAAAGAAATAATAGCGCTGCTGAGTACTCGGTGGCCAATAAGCTTAGGGATTACGTGTGCAATCAAACGATTGCGGATTCGAACCCCAGTTTCGCTAATATGTATCGTTTTTTTTTTTTTCTTTAGAAGTTTGAAAAATTAAAATTTTAACACATTATGGGTCCGTAACGTGACCTGAAATGATGGGAGAAAATTTCTTATGCTAGATTTGTAATGTATGAAGCATAAGCTTTCAATAGACATATTGTATCAAGAAATGAGAAAAAACCCCTCTGCCCCCCCCCCCCTAAAAAAAAGGTCCTATAGGGGAAACCGGGAAACTGGAATAGCAAAAAGAACGGCGAGAAATGGTTAGCTATACTAGAATTTTTCTCATCACTGTAACTCCTATAGAAACAAAGTTATAGCCTTTTAAAGATTGAAATGAAGTGAAGAAATAAGCAAAATTAGATGAGTGATCGACAGGGGGGGGGGAGGGGTCCACAGCTCTGGGGGTGCCATGTAGCTTAAACTTTTAAGTTAAAAATGGTAGAGAATTAAATGAGCGAAATTTTAAGGTGTATATTGGGGAAGGGTGCAAGCCTCCCCCCCTCAAAAATTTTTTTGTTTCTTTTGGAGAAACAAAAAAATATGCCCCCCGGCGGGGCGCAGATAAACCCCTAACGGGCGGAAGGGCGACCCTTTATTTATCTTTGTCAAGGATTTAAAATGTGGATCTAAAATAAAATAGATCGAGAATTGGACATTTTAAAAACTGTATGCATATTTCGAACGGCCCTGTAAGTTAAAACTGACGCGGAAGGGGGGGGATTAGAAGAGACGAGCATGAAAAATAAAACATAATAAACTAATACTTCAAATAACTGGACTTCTAAACAAAAATATAGCGATTTAACCTAGTGTCGAATTAATGGGGTGGCCCACAATGGATTACCCCTCCCCCCAGAAGTTATGAGATTTTATGCTTTTTAATGCACAAATTGCGATTCCCCCTCTCTTACAGAGCTGTAAAACATGATGCCTTCCTCCGGAGTCGCAGAAAAATACCTGCAGAGTTTCCCCCAGAGGGTTTCAGGGGTGCGCTCCGCCCCTCCTGCCCTTTAGTTTGAAAAATAGCGCCCCTCTCGTCCCTCATCCAAAAACTAGCGCCCCTCTTGTCATTCATTCAAAAAAAATAGCGCCCTTCTTGCCCCACATTTGAAATACGCAGCCCTCCAGCGATGATCCGAAAGCACAAGGGCGCGTAAAATTACGCAAAAAATCGGCAACGGAACGCAAAAAATATCCTCATACGCGTCCCGTGAGACGCGTAATTTCATCAAAAAATCACTAAAGAACGGCATGTTTCGTTAAAAATCGCGAAATAACGACTAATTTCCGGCGAGATTCGCAAAAAAAATGGCTAATTTCGTCACGAAATTTCACAAAACGGTAGATTTCCTCAAAAGATTGTGGAAAAATGACAAATTTCTTCCAAAAATCACGATTAAACGGAAAATTTTGTCAAATGAGTCGCAAAAAACGACAACTTGAAGTAAAATTTGACGTTTTTTCGCGATTTTTTTAGCAAAATATTCCGTTATTTGCGATCTTTTAACAAAATCTGCTGTTTTTGCGATCTTTTAACAAAATTGGCCGTTTTTAAGTGATCTTTTAACAATATTTGCCGTTTTTTTACGATCTTTTAACAAAATTTACCTTTTTCTTCTTTTTTTCAAATTTTTGATGAAATTTCTGTTTTTTTCATGACTGTTTGAACCATTAGATTCTAGATTCAACTCTATAAAAGTGCCCTTAAAAATGAAAAAGTGCCCTGAAAAATGTAAAAAGTGCCCTTTTCAGAACAGTAACGCCCTGCCCTTTTTTAAACCTGGGGGAAACTCTGATACCTGCATTCAACACTGATTTAGCCTAGAAAAAGAAAAAAAAATCGAAATCGAATCTAAAGATCGAAATCGAATCTAAAGATCGAAATCGAATCTAGAGATCGACATCGAATCTGAAGATCGACATCGAATCTAAAGATCGACATCGAATCTAAAGATCGATCTTACGGGCAGAATCGATTTTACATTTTTACTTTCTTTTGTAACTTTACAAGAAGAGAGTATTAGAAACATGAAAAATTTTGACTTCCCGTTTTCGATGGATTTATATATTTTAGAAGGTCTTTAACACAATTTCATGGTTTTCAAGAAATATCTGTCTGTGTGTGTGTGTGTGTGTCTGTCACTCTGTGAGTCTGTATACGACAAAAATTTCTGACCGTTCTATCTCAAAAACAAATGCACGGAATGCCACAAAACTTTAGATTTAGTTTGACCTTGATATAAACTGAATCTAATTAATTTTTGGTGCATATAGCCTAACAGGTGGCGCTGCTATGCTGCATTTTTTGCGATTTGCACAACAGCTATATCTGAATAACGAATGAACGGATTTTCATCACATTTTAGATCCAGTTAGTCCTTTACATGAATTGATGTTTTTTGCATTTTGATGTATATAGCTTCCCAGATGGCGCTGCTATACTTAATTCTTCACAATTTCCACTCAGCGCCATGTGAAAGGGGGGGGGGCGAAAGGAAGCGGTCGTTCTGAGCACGGAAATTTAGGGGGCGCCAAATTTTTACTACTAACATCACTTCTGGCCTATCACAAGAAAAAGTTAATAGGGGGGGGGGGCTAAATTGGAACTTTGAACCGGGCGCAATTCTCTTTTCGCACGCCCCTGTTTCCATTTTAGCTTTATCTCAAGAACTAATGCACGAACTTTCATAAAAATTTAGATTCAATTAGTCCTTGATATTATTTGATGCTAATTACATTTTGGTGGAAATCGCTGAGATGGCGCTGCTATACTGCATTATTCATGATTAACGCAATAGCACTATCTCAAGAACGAATTTTCATCAAAATTGAGATTCAGTAAATCTCTGACATAGATTAGAGTTATTTAGTTCTTGGTGTAAATTGCCCTACAGGTGGCGCTGAAATGCTGCATTTTTTATGATTTCGCAATAGCTGTATCTCGCGCCTTCATGGATTTTCATCAAAATTCCGATTCGGCTGGTACCTAATAAAAATTGATCCTGATCAATTTTGGTGTACATCACTGAACAAAAAACGCTCTTTTGCAGGGGAGGGGGAGGGGGTTCTGAGGTTTCTTTAATTCTTCTATCTTGAAACTAATACACTGAAATTTTGGAATTGGCATATTGGTCTATTTTATCTTCGACTTTTGGAGGAAAATGAAAATTATATTGCCTTCAGAGAAATCGATTAAAAATTTTTAAGTATCGATTAAATCGAGTTGGCTGTAGTATCGATTAAATCGATTTAAAAAATCGAAATCGCCCATCACTAATTTATCCTTTAATTATTTTTCTCATTGATCTCTGCATAGTTAGGAGCCTTGTGGCTCACAATATGAGGTGTCTATTCATCTTATAAGATTTCTCTACATTGTTATTCCATACCAAAAGTGCCGATATAGTTTCCTTTTTTACTTAGAAAAATCTAAATTCTAAATAGTAAGTATAGTAAATAGTAGTATTTTCTTTATGTAATGAGATACTTTAAGATTCATTAAAATAGAAATTTGTTCAGTATTTCTTGTATGAATTCAGAATTTGTGAATAAAATAGGAGTCCAAACTGGCTACACTGCCTCTTCTTATAGTGAAGTTAGATTGTCCTGTTTCTAGACATGTAAATAATAGCGTCCTCCAGTGTTTACTACTAGTTGGAGAGCACTTGTCGATATTGAAATGCTGGTATCAATAGTATTGAATATAAGTCATTTCAGCTGAGTGCAGCATCTGGTAGCCCAATTTATTTCTCTTATGTACTTGGCAGCCCTTTTTAACTCTTCCAGTGCACCTGGCAGCCCCTTTTAACACTTCCCATGCACTTTGTGGCCTTTAAGAGAGTTTACATCACCCAATTGCTGTTTTTCATAGTCAAAATATGCCATTTTCATTTCTTCTGTCAGCATTTGCTCAAAAGCAAGTGCATATTTTTCTGCCCAGTCCCATTCTTACAAGGAAGGTCTTTATACAGGCAGACTCAGAAAATTCTGAAAAAATTACAGAGTATTCTTCTCGTGTGGATATATGTGCTTATAAATTTTTTTTTTTTTTTTTTTTTTTTTGTGGAATCCCTTTAAAACATTTGCAATAATAATAATAATAATAATAATGAACATTTCATTTATATATACAAAGAAAATTAACCATGAAATACTTTGAATTAAAAAAAAAGGTAATTAAAATCGTTTCAATCGCAAAATTAAGTCCAAAATGAGCACTGTCGATTCAACTTTGTTGCTATGAAAACAAAAACTTCTCTAATATTGAAATGTATTATTGCAGAATTCTTCATCTGGTCTTTATTTATGAATACGCTTAAATATATGAAAACATTTTTTATACATAAAATTATGTTTGCAGTGATAAAATTAAATAACTGCAGTAACAGGCAACATAAATATGCAATACAAAAAGAAAATACATGTATTAAACTCCTTAATTCTTTAAATTTAAATTCATAAATACCATTTACATGTTTTAAAAATCTATTGATAAAGAATTTTCAGTTACATTAAAATTGTTTGCTTTTGGCAAGGAAATGTGCTGCTCTCTAAATTCAGTGATGTTTTCATCTTTTCACGCCAAATATTTTAAAGTATTTTATTTTTTTGCAGACTATACTGTGATTCTACTGCTAAATTTGTCTGATTCTTTATTACATACATAAGTAGTTTAATTAGTATTTTTTTCAAAAAATTCTGAGTATGCCCAGTATGAAGTCCTTCCTTGTTAGTGATGTGATAATGAGAATTTTGAGCATGGGTTGTGAACTAATTGAGAATTGGATTGGATTTGGATTTTTATCATGTAAAATTTTCCTCAAAAATTTACTTCAACTCTTCAGGCTTTGTGTAAACACTCTAGTGAACAGTATGGTTCACTCTAGGAAAAATGACTTTTGCTCAAATGATCTTGTAAAACGCTGCAGTTGAAAATTGATTCTGTTCTTTAAAGCTTGATTCTGATTTGTCATGATAAGTAAAAAGGACAGTAAATGGTTCATAACTGTGCATAAAAAAAAACATGCTACAGTGAACTGCAGGGTAAAAAGGGAAACCTCATTAAATTGCACAATGATGAATGACTTAAAATAGAAAAATTTAGATTTTATCCAAATAATAATTTTGTATTTCATATTTTTTCTATTTTTCTAATGCAATTATCATTACAAAATTAAAAATATGTATTATTGAAAACTACTCTAGTTGTATCAGTATGCACATTTGGCAGGAAGCTCCACACCTTTTGAAAAAATAAAATTTTTTGCAAATGTTTCTTAAAGATCACCATTCAATGCCTTTCTGTTTTATGTGCAAATGTGCTCTGCCTTTTTTGACCCAAAGTTTTGCACCTCTTTTCCTAGTAACTTCTTTGCACATTTTGTTTGTTTCAAAATAGTTTGCCTTTTTATTTTTTATTCTGGAAAACAAAAGAAAGAAAAAAAAGCTGATATTAGAAAGCAGAAGTTCTGTTGTTCTATATGATTCACATTTTAAGGCCTAATCCATAATACTCTTGCGTAAAGCAAGTGCAGATACAGCATACTGCATTGCAAAAAGTAAAGTTAAGTATTATCATGAAAAAAAAATGTTTAAAATAAATATTCTTTTTCCTTGGTTTTGCTTCACTAAGTATTTTTTCTTGAAACTATTTATTATGATCATTTTTGGAAATATTTAAAATTAGCTATTTTGTTTTAACATTATCAAATGGAAAGCTTATCTAATTTCCCCGGTGGTTCTAATAGTGGGTTAGTGGGATTTTTTAATGCAGCTATAATTTTCTTATAACTTATTTTTTTTAGATAAAAATCTGGTACACAGCTTATTATTTCAGCTGGCTAAAAATTTGAACAAAATTAACCAGTTAGCATCTAAGGTACCAATGTGTTTTTTTTAATAGTACGGAAAGGAAGGGTTTTATCTTCTGTTCTTTTTCTTTTAATCATTATTTCTGTTAGCTGCTCAACAATTTACTTTTATGAATAATGCAAAACTTTCTGATATATCCACAGACTTTTTTTTATTCATAAAGGAATATAATTTGCAGGCATGATTAGGAATCAAAAAGTGAGTTCCTTTATTTGTTAAATATCTTATCAATGTATGATAAGATATTTAACAACCCCCCCCCCCCCAAAAAAAAAAAAAAAGAAAAAGAAAAAAATCTATTCTTTACATTTGAAGCTGATATTTTAAAATGTAAAACCAATATGAGGGACAATAATTATTGGCTCTTTGATATTTTTCAAAGGTTAATATAGCTAATATAAACTAGTTTAGATGTGCAAAATATGATTAATATTGGGGGTAGGAGGGGGGGGAAGAATTGTGAATTTCAATTGATTATAGGAAAAATCACAAATTCTATCAAAGGACTCTAAACAAATTAGCACAAAATATTTTTTGTGAATAAGGTTCAAGTGTGCTCTTTTTGAGAATAGTGTGCCTTTTTTTTCTAGAGTCAACACAATTAAGATAAACAGTTTTTAAGATTCCATACCTCAAAAGAAAACATAAAACCCTTTTAGGATTACTTTGTTGTTTGAATGCTTGTTAAGACTGTTTTTAGGTATGGTTGAAGGTATGAAGTTGAAATTGATATCAAATAATAAGAGTTATACAATAAAATGCTATGGATTTAAAATATTTTTTTAAGTCCATGTAATGTAAGTTTGTCATTTAATAAATTGACATAGAATTATGAATTGTTTTTGTGATATTTTTTGATGACCTATAAGACTTTCCTTTATTTAAGATTTTGGGTCAACACGATATACTCTATAAGTTTTTAGAGTAAGTTTGTACGTTGTCCATCTGTCTGTAATTTTTTTTTCATGAGTAACTGAAGATATTAAGAGGAAATTGATATGAAATATTGTCCAAGTCTTCATTGTTTTGTAAAAGATTCCAATTCTAACTTGATGCATAAAAGTTATGTCTTTTTTTTCTTTCAAACTTCCTCTTAAAACCTTTAGGTTACTTTTTGTCAACCTAGAATCTTGAAATTTGGCATAAAAGAGGTTTTACTGCACATGTAAAGGCAAAGATCCTTGAATCATTAATTTGTAATCTTATACAGATTACATGACAAAATCTTCTGATTCTCTGCCAAAGCCCTTTTTTTCAGAAATAGCTGAAGGTTTTAAGTTTGAAATTAATATCAAATAATAAGTTTGACAATTCCATTGTTTCATAACCATTTCAAGCTTTAAATGCAATGTAATAAAAAGTGCTTAACCCTTTTTGCCACAGTGGTCTCACTCCGGGCACACCCACTTTTAATTGCAAATTTGCAAACAGCACCAAGAAAATTTTAATAAATTTTCCTTTTACAATGAAAGCTTAAATTAAGGAGTTCTTAATTTCTAAAAAAGTCTTTTGTAAATTCTGGTGTTCATCAATAATTTCTCATTTTATGAACAGAATTTTTCTGTGCCAGAAAGGGTTAACGCAATGTTTTTCAGTATTTGAATTTTCCATAATTAGGATGTTATGAACAGATTTTGTATAGATTTCTTTTTGTTAGGTATGGAGCCATCAATAAATACCTTATAACTACATTAATAGCTACTAGGACCGATAAAGTTATGTTTGATGCTTTTTTCTAACTTTGACATACAAAGTGGTATAATCCATTCTTTATTCAGTCAACAGAAACAAATATGGTTAAGATTTAATATACAATTAAATAAATTACAGCTTTATTATACAAACAATTACATCTAGGTATAACTAGGTATTTCTTATTTTTATACATCTGTAAAAAAGCTAGTTACTTTACCCACATTATGGCCATATGACATAATGGTACAGAAACTTCAGGATGCAAATCGAACCCTTCTCATCCACTTGTCACCCCCCCCCTCCCGTTTTTTTTTTATAGAAAACCAGGACCCCAATCTAGTTATTCAGTCAGAAATATTGAGTATCTCAATTCAAGCTGAACTCAGATTTTTTTTTTATTCCTAACTTTAGCTATTATGAAAATATTGTTGTGATATTTTCAACAGATTTATTTTTCTTTTTGTGAAATATGATATCATGAGGAAAGCTGAATATTGCCACCATTCCTATACATTTTTTTTATATAATGTTTAATTGTTTTAAGCAATTGCTTTTGCATAGTTCGAACTTCATCTGACAGTATACTGTGTCAAAATTCAGTGCACTTCTGATGATGTACACTTTTACTCAAAGAAAAGTTCAGTTGCAAAAATCTCATTGACATATTTTTATTGTTAAAGCAATTCTGAATCGTTTATTAGTGGTACACCCTCTATTTTTGATTGAATAAAGGGCTTGTGACACCTGTTTGCTGCAAAAAAAGTTATGCAAATTATCATCCTTGAAAGTCTGTTTCAACCTTTTAAGAACACTATATGTATTTCTAATTTCTGAAAATAATTGTTCAATCCAGACTTTACTTTCTTGTACACTTAAAAAACTTTCTTGATAGATCAATAAGAGAAAGAAAATGATTCCTGTTGAGTTGCCAGCATTTGAATACATTTTTCTCATGCTTTAATTATTTCATGATAAATAAAAGCTGCATGATTGTAAAATGTTTCTTCTAATTTCTTCAGTCAGTTATAATTAATTATCTTGAGAGAGAGAGAAAAAAAATGAGATATAAATGGTTCCTAAAAAGACTTGATCCATTAGTTAAAAAGAAAATTCCTTTTTGATTTAAAAATATTTGTTAGACTTTGTTGAATGAGACTATAAGAAAATTATATTTATTTATTTTAATTCATAGGGGAAGCTGTGAAGTTTAAACTTTATTAATTTTAAAGTTTAAGACTCATCTTCTGCAGTAATAAAACAAGGCTTTATTTATTTATTTATTTATTTATTTATTTTTTGTAAACTTGTAAAAAGTATCCTGTTCAGTAAAACTAAAATATTGATGTTAAATATGATTTTAAAATGTTTTTAATGTCTTTAAACTCTGAAATATAAGGCTATACAGACTGCAAATTATTCAATATTGGGTCAAAATCACTATTCATAAAAATCATTTAATTTTAATATATGTGTGTATCGTTTACTTTTATCAAAGTAAAACAAATTGCTATTTTGGAAAGTCAAAATTCTAATTAACTTGTTCAGTTAAAATATTCTGACATCGTCTACTGAGCATCCTTAACCCTATCCGGGACAGACAAATTCGTTAATAAAATGAGAAGTTATTGATTGACACTGGAATTTGCAAACAACTGTTTGAGAAATTAAGAAGTTCTTAATAGCTCAAAAGTTGCTTACTTTCACTGTAAAAGCAAAATTTTATTAAAATATTATTGGTGTCGTCTGCAACTTGGGAATTAAAATTAGATATCTTATACTGGGCACACTGTGCCGGAAAGTGTTAATCAAGTCTACAATTTGCCCAGATAATATAACACATTCTAGTGAGAGTTATTAAATTTCAATATGTTCTTAACTACAGTGTTTCTTGGGAAATGTTCCTCTAATTTGTTTTCTTGCAAAGCTGGTTGAAACAGTGAACCTTGTCATTCTAAAGTGTCAAAATTTCTTTGTAATAATAAAGCAAAATACAACATGCAATAGAATATTACACTTGCAATTTCTTTAATTTTTAATAAAAATTACATTAATCTGCCATTTATTAATTATTTTAAGCATATATATTCAAATATTATTTTTAACAGATTTATTCATAGAAATTAAATAAAGATTATTCGTAATTGTACAAATATGGCATTTGGAATGTTAAAAATGCTATTAAAATTTTATAAAATGTTAAACAATTAATAGTATACCTATCCTTCTCAGTGAAATATTCACATTGGTGCGTTTTTTGTTCATTTCAGCAAGCATTAAATTCAGACTTTTCATCACAAGATGTTTCAAATTCAAGTAGATCAAGTCCAAGTCTAAGTCAACAGTTGGAATTATCAGTGTGTGATGCTGACACAAAGGTATCCTATACGCCAGACGATCCTTACAGCATGGTAATTTCTTAGCTCATTCCTCATTCTAAGTTTATTATACTGGTATGATATTTGGCATCAGAAGTGGCTTTAGAGCAGGCGTGCTAAACTTGTTTATCATCATTGTAGGCTAAATCAAGCATTATATACAAAGTCACATGCTGCATAAGAAAGTAGATAATATTATTACCACTGCACAGAATGAAATATTCACATAAAGGTCCAATGTTGTTATTATTCATAGTTTATTTTATTGTATATTTAGAATTAAAAAAAAATACTCAACATTTTTTTTGTCAACCAAATCTACAAAATTTAATTGAATTTTAAAATTGTATTTATTTAAAAAGTTGATTGTACATGTTGTTCTGTTAGTTTTTATCTAGTAAATGCAAGTATAACATCTTCCGCATTATTTTAAGTAAAAATTTTAAAACCTATATTTTCTGAATCAGAAAATTTATTTTATGAATTGCATCTAGTATTTATGTACTACTTCTATGATTTCATTTCGTAAATACATTTTCTGTTTTAAATAAAGTTTATTTGACTTGAAAAATAACAAAAAGTTGCACCTATGCAAAGATGTCTTACAAAAGTGCACATCTGAGCATAGTTGAAATATGCCTAATTGCTCCCTAATATGGATATCTAATATGGAATCGCACTCAGTTTTCATCCACTAAAGTAATAAATTGTAAGCACCAATTTTTAACATCAATCATTTGATGTGAAGTAAATGCATTAAGGGTGTATTCGAAAAAACGTTTTTCCACCTTCAGCAGCTCGAAATTTTCTGATACAATTTTGGACATATTTTTAAAAGTAGAATCATGAAACTTGCTGAGAGGATTCTTGAAGGGATGTATGAGGGGCCGAGTAAAGTCTTTTTACGCTCAATTCATTAGAATTTGATTTATAAGCAATTAACTTCTCTGGAAGACCCTTTTTTTTGTTCCCTTATCTCCCACTTCAGAAAAATCGGTTCAAATTGCTGTTTTGATTGCTTTTTTTGCAATATTTTGTACACTTATCAAAGAATTGACCTTTACGGCACCTTGTGCACTTTCTAAATAAGAGAATCTGCAAGTTTCATGTGTTTGAGAGCAAAAGTGAATTCAAAAATAAATCGGAAAACAAGCAGTTTGAATCGAAATACACCCTTAAACCATCGATTTTCACAATTCTTTAAATTTAAGTCTTTTTTTTTAAATTCATTTTTTAACTTATTTTTAGTATTAAAAAAAATTCCTTTCTGGTGATTTTTATAATAATGCTGATAATATTTAAAACGATATATATTTTCATTTTGAAAATTCTTTTGTCAAAGTAATAAATTCTAATTGAAAATGTCAATACTATCAAATAACATGATGGCAGTATGAAATTTGCTTTGAGGTTGAAGTTTACTCTATACTTTGTAATTTCAAATGAATACTATTCCACCATACTCCATGAATGAATACTCCAAATGAATAAATTCAAGTACTTTGTCCATTAGCAGTCTTTTAATAATCCCCACCATTTTCTGTGAATTTGAAATAAAAATGGTAACATTTTTTAACAGTTTAAACTTTAAAATAGAAAGCTATCATTTCTCCTGTACCTAAATTTTCAAGATTTTTTAGCTTGGTGATGATTAAGCATACAAATATATGTTTATAAGCACCATAATTTTTTAAGTATATATACAACTTTGACAAATCTATTTGACTATACATAATGCTTTCTAGGAATGGTATAGTTATTTTTATAGCATTTAAAAATTTCTGTAACTGCTGTATGAACAACAGTCCTCCCACTTTGTAATAAATAATATTGACTCATGAGATGTTTAAATTGCTTTATAAAAATAATTGCTCTCTTTATTAAAACTTTCTTCAATTGGCTGAACAAAAGCATCTGCTTTTTCTTTATTAGTCTCAGTTCTGACAGTTTATCTTTCCGATGTTTGGCCAGATTTATTAATGTTTCATTATTTCCACATACTGATAAATATAAAACTTTAATTTTCTTTTTAAGTAATGAAATTGTAAATCGCCTTTCAAAACATTTATGATTGTCATGTACAGGTAATCGTATATATTAATACTGGAAGAGAGCTTTAAATTAATTCTGGCTGCATATAAATATGTTGATAAAATTTGAGTACATTAGTAAAAAAAAAAGCATGATTCATTAGCAATGGTACATTTAGTAACTTAAGTAATGAAATAATTTAAAAACTTAAATCTGTAAATCATGCTCTACTAAAGTCCAAGTGCACAAAAGTGATATTTTGTGTGACTTTCAAAGCAACTCATTTAAAGACTATTTAATTTTTTTACTTTGATTTTTTTAAGCTCTAACTTTTCTCAATTAGTACCAAATCTTGTTAATTTAAAAATTTATTTTTTTTATTGAGTAAATATAGCATGGTAAAATCGAAGAGAGTAGTAAAATATTCATTATTCCTCATAAAACTTCTAAATATTATAAACACAATGCTGTAAAAGTTTTATTAATCTTTAAGTTTTCAGACTTAAGATCCTGCTCCAAGGAATATTCTAAATGGTTATCTTTGTATTTGCAATTTCTTGGAGCTAAAATTTAAAATTGAATTTCAACAGTTTTTACTCCATTACAGCAGTGTTGCTTGATGAACAGGATTTTTTTTCTTCAGAATACAGTAGTTTTCTGAAAAAAAATATTTTACTTATTTAATGACAAAATAAATAAGAAAATCACTATTTAAAAGTAGTGGTAGCATTCTGAATAAAATAAAGAACTGCCTAATTGAATAAACAGGCAATTTACTGCTGTTAAACTGGTTGTTTTCTTGTGGAATTTTCTTAGTATAGAAGTGAAAAGCAGAATTAGATATGCTAATTATTTTTAGGTACACATGTATCTGTAAAAGCCTTTAAAACTTCTACCAAGTATTTTCACTTTTAGTTAAAGAAAAATTGGAAAACTCTTGAAAACTGAATAAATAAGGGATCATTTATTATTTATTAAAATAGCTATTATAGCTATATTTATTAAAATAGCTATATATAAATCTATATAAAATTCTATCTAAAAATTGTTGAAATTGTATACCATTAGCTAAGTAAATTTTGGTCCATGCTGCTATCAGGTTGGGTAGGGATACTGAAATGTTGTTTAATAAACAAACAAAAGGATCTTTTATATTCAAATATATTTAATTGTAGATGAAACACTGTAAGGACATTACATAAAAAAAACACAAAGAATAAAGGATTTATGCTGGTGATTACATATTAGCCCATCACGGCACACATTTTCGAACAACAACCATCTCTTCTTTACAGCAATTGCCATTCAACGTTGTCTAAAAATGTTCTTGGGCCATGGAGTATAGGCGACCTTCACAGCTGCATGATGGAACTTTGGTGAATTATTTACAATGAGCTGCCAGCCATCTGCCACTGTTGCTACTTATATTTTAAGACCAAAACTTTGTTGCTAACTCAAGCAATATAGCAGATTTACTGTTTTTTTTCTCTTTTGCACCAGATTAGCCTCAGTTAATGGTATATCTTATTTAATATTAATTATTTTTTTGTTACTTCAAGTTTCCTTCCAAAAAATGAAAAAGTTTGAATGAATATTTTTTTAAAGTTCCCATAGTTTTAAAAATATTATTTAATAAATTTAATAACTAGAATAGTCTACATTTCAATTCAACTGGTAACATGTGCTGTGAAGTTCAAAAATTTCATATTTTTCAAACATATCAATAAGCTGGTGACATTTTAATCATGAGATCTCTAACAAATAGATGCTTCTTCCTCATTTTTGTTAATTTGTATATCTTGAAATAAAAGTTTTATTTTGGAGAAAATATTTCCAAAATTCTATTTCATTGTATTTTTATTTATTTTTGTAATTTATTTCACTGCATAGTTTTTATTGTGAGATGTTTTATCTACATCAGCTATTTAATATAAAAGCATATTTCTATAACGTGCTTAAAAAAAGTTCTTCAGTTATGGCATATCCTTTTTAAAATTATGAATTGCAAGACTAAAAAACAAAAATGACTAGTTTAATTTATGGTCAACAGACTATGTAAAATTAAGAATTAATTTCAAATTTCAATAGGGTTTATTTCTCAGTTGTTTAAATTTTTCTTATTTTAATTTTTTTTCCCCTCCCAGAGAGCAGAGCAAGAAAAGAAAATAGCTTTATTGGAAGCCAAGATTTCAGAGTTGCAACATCAGTTAACTGTAAAAGAAGCAGAATGTGAATGTCACATGTGGAAGTTAGAAATTCTAATGCAACATAATCAAGTAAGAAAAGGAGGGAAATATAAAGTATTTCTTTATATTTTAATGTAACATAACATAAATAAGATAACAAAATACCCTTACTTAATATATATATATATATATATATTATTATTATTATTATTATTATTTTTCCATCAGTAATTATTTTTAGAACAGTAATTTTCCAATTTAAAAGGGAAAAATGTATATATTTATAAACTCTATGCACCAAAGTATCCATGATCTTAATAAATTTTAGAAGATTTTGTTTTGAAACCAGAAAATTTGGATTTGGATAAGTTTTGCAAAATCTATATACTGTGTATTTTGCTTTATCTCCAAACTTAAAGAAAAAGTAAAGAAGAAAGAAAGATGAACAATGAAAAATGAAATTAATATTTTTACAGCAAATTAATTTTGATTTGTTGTAAAAAAAATTACAAATTTTCTCTCATTTTAATTAATTTTTTTAAATTTATTTCTAACAACTTTTCCATATAAGTACATAAAGGTTTGAGATGTAAGCAAGAAAAGTTTAGTTTTTTGTGATAATTTTGGTGCTTGTAGTTAATTTTCACCTACTCAAATGAAATTGGAAAAAATAGCTGGATAAAGAAATTTGTCTAATGTCAGCCATCTTGTGCTTTGTTTCCATAGCTTCAAATACTACAATCTTGCTGTATTTATTGCTCTATAAACTTTGAAATTTTTTCTATCAAATTTAAGATCCATTGATTACATTTTATATGTGGCTTTAGAGTCCTCCATTGGATTAGATATCCTGCTTTTACCTGCACCTGACTCAACTTGCAGTTTTATTCAGGTCAGCAGGCATGGAAGAGTTCCTCCTAAAGGAGAAATTCCACCTTTTCAAAAGTTATTTTGAACATTCTTTGATTTGATGCAAAAATGTTAAGAAAATATCAAGAGCATAATGGAGGGTGGAGTCTGAAAATTTTAATAATCAAACATTTTGCTTAGTCAAATGATTGGAGCTTGTTTCTGAATTGCTGTACAGAAGAGTCATCTGATCAAAGGTAAGCTTTTATAACAAGCATCTGAAAATCATGTAAATGAAGGTCTTTGCAGTTGCTTAAAAGAAAAAGGAAGTTTCCATAAAAGTATGTTGGGAATAGTAGATTTTGTTCTGTATTGTCAATAAATTTCTAGTGTGTTCTACATTGGAGTAATTTTAGCAATGAAACAGACAAAACATTCAGAGTAATGGCCATATTGTATCAAAGTAAATTTTCCCTCCTTTTTTCCTACTTCTTACTTTCATGCGTGGGTCAGGTTGGCACTATATTTTGCCAGTGTGAGTCATGTTAACTTCGACTTTTTTGCTGTGGGTCAGGGTGACTTTCATCATTTTAGGTTCAGGCGTTCAGGTCAGTTTTGGGTTGGATTTTTAATCTTTTAAGTCAGGTTCAGGTTGACCCAATATTTTAAAAAGATGACCAAAATGTTTTTTCAACTTAAAATTTATGAGTACTTTTAAATTCATAGCACATTTTTATATTTGTATGCTTCTACCTCTGAATAGTGGATACCTCACAATTAGTATTGCCAGGTATCTTGAATTTCCTGAGGTGTCCCAATTTCTTGGTGGTAAATGCAAAAATACCCTGTTTTTTCACTGTCAACCAAATTACATTAAATTTTTATGAATTTAATCTGAAAACTTTATTCCTTAGTCTGAGGCAAGAATTCAACCCCATTTTGATTACATCTAGTCATCACAATGGCCAGATGTTACTGAATACCTTATATGTTGCCTAGAACTTGTGTGTGCTTTTGTTTATTGCTTATTCGAATATCACCAAATGACATGTGTCTGTAAGAAATAAGGTTCAAGAAGATACAGGTCATACTTTTATAAATGCATGAGTAAATAAAAATGGTTTATTATTATTAAACCTGTACTTTTTTGTTTTGATGAAACATTATTTGATAAATGTACATAATAATAATTGTTTTTTCTTACAAATGACTGAAATACAATGTAATAAGAAAACAAATCCCTGGATTGTTTTTATATTAGCATTTCTGACATAATAATAGTGTTAATTATTTCAAAAACCTTTAATTTAACTAATAAACTTCAGATAATTTTCTAATAGATGGTTAATATATAATTCATACATGCTCAATACAATGAAAAGAAACTTATGTAATACAGCTATCTGTCTATATGCAGAATGACTTGGAACTGAAAAAAAAATCATTTTATGTAGGCTTTAATCTTAGCAAGTATACTGCTTCTTATAATTGAATTGTACTGTTTTAGTCAAAGTTAAGAAATTTTTCTATCTAAAGAAGGATCATGTCACAAAGGTTTTGTTTTAACAGGTTTGCTGCAGTATTTAATTTCTATCTAATTTTTGAGCGTTTTTCCTAATTTCTTTCCCTTCCTGTCCCCTGTCTTGCTTTTTGTGACACTAGACCTGACAACATTACTAACAATCTACACACATAACGTATGTATGCATTTATAAACTATACTAATATATGATATGAAACATAGTTCTGCTGATACTTTTTTGAAAATCTGTATAACCCAACTTGCAAAAAACCTATATCTGACCTACAAGATTTAATATTAGGTAAACCCAACCCACAGGAAGAAAATTAGGGTCACCTGATCTGAAAAAAGAAAATTAGGACAACTCGACCAAATGCCGAACTCTATTCTATGATCCCAAAGTGAGTCCCCTAGTCTATTCAGAAGTTTTACCATATTTGAATGTTAAAGAATATAGAATGTATAACATTGCATTACAACAGGATTTACTTTCCTTTCATTTTGGGTTGATGTCCAATGAAAATTTTTTTGGCAGTTTCAGGTCAGGTTGCAGGTTGACTTCAAATGGAATCTTTGGGTTTGGGTCAGATAAAATCTGACCTGCATAGGATTCTTGGTCGCTTTTAGTAATTTCATGGGATTTATATCAATTTACTGTGGTCTCTAAATCCCCCCAAAAAGCCTTGTTGAATTTTTTTGCATTTCACTATCTTAAAGTTGCTATCAGATTCACAAACTTTTTGAGCAACAAACTTTTCAGCCAATTTTAACCCCAAGTTTTTCCCATTCAAAGGAAGAAAAAGGTTCAATTGTCTTGGCGGAAGTCGGAGGAAAATCAGTATACTTCTAGTACTAGCCGTTAATATTTATCACCTATTCATATCAATCACTTATCTCTGATTGATTGAAATATTGAAAGTTAAAGAAAATGTCACGGCTAGCAGAGATTTTTTTTTAGAAGTGCAGAAAAAAGTTAGGGTATATTGTTGCTTGCTATAACACTGGGTGTTGAGACAATGTTTCTTGAAAAGTTGGATTAATCAAATATTGTCTCAAAAATTGCTCAAAAAATTGGTGAAGCTGATAGCAGCTGTAGTTTTACAACTCTTTCCTCACTCTTTACAATTTTTTGCTTTTGAATTTTTAAAGATATACTTGCTGTTTTAAACTGGCCATTTTAAAAAACCACACAGACTTTTTTCATTTGTTTTTCTACATGTGATTTTTGTTATGAAAAAAAACTATTTTTTTTTTTGTCCACAAAATGAATTAAAAAATGACATACATTCTTTCTTATTAATGCTTTCTAACAAAGTTGAAAAGTATTTATGAATGCAGTTTGGCTGGCTGTCTGTCTCATTGTGGTCTGTCATAAATATACTCTCTCGGTTTATCTTGGTAGAGTTTTCAGTATTGAAAAGGAAGTGTGTAATATTTATAGTTTGTTTACAGGAAAATACACAAGAATTTTGTTATATAATGATCCATGGATAAAAGTCATTTATATTGCATTATATTTATTAGAGGTCTGCTTGGGCCAAAATTTCCAGACCCTGGCCTGACCCAAACGAAAAATTATTGGCCTGGCCAGGCCTATTATAAAAGTTAAAATTTTGGCCTGGTCCATATAAAAAATTATCAGCCTGGCCCAATATAATAATTAAAAGCTCAACCCCGCCTGGAAAAAAAAATTAAATTTTTGTCTGAGCCTGGCCTGAGTGAATTTTTACAGAACATTGATGAAATGAAATGAAATTAGTCCTGGCTTGATATGAGAAAAATATGTTAGGCCTGGCCCAAATGACATTGTTGAAAATCGGCTGGGCCTGGCCTGTGCAGATATCTAATATTGATGCTACAATATTTCAGACATAAGATTGATATGCATACCTTGAGGTACAGTATGACTTAACCCCTTGAGATGCAGTGGAATACATTATATCCCACCTATTTTTAAACAAGGTTTTAAGTTTTATAACTTTGGTGAAAAGAACTGAAAAATTGTCTTTCGTTATTTCAAAATAAAATGTTTCTAAATTTCCAGTTTGAATTCAACATTACAGAAACACAATTTCTTGCTCTTGAAAGGGTTAAAAGGTGTACAGACTAAGTAGTATTTGTAGTTCAATTAAAGGAATGCGCAAAAATCTTTCAGTACATTATTGTCTCTGAGAAAAAATTGATTGTTGTGCATTTTAAGAGTTTTAACAGCACTTCAAACATAATGAAATCCAGTTGGATTACAACGATGCACAAACAAATTCAATTACAGGGCGAACTATAATCCATAAATGCTGAAAGTACATTTTTTGTTGTGGTAAGCATGTTTAAACTCCTCCCATTTTTAATGTATAACATGGTATGTATAAAATTCCATAGGATCATATAGAAGAATTTCCACCCATTATCAGATTGCTGAAAATAGATTTTTACTGATTTAGTCTATTATTATTATTATTGCTTACTTAGAAATTTAATTGTATGAAAAAAAAAAAAAACCAGAAATATTGTAATATTCTATTACTGTTGGAAAGTGCTTCATAATCTATATGTGATACATGATTTTTCATACTTTATTTTAAAATTGCATGTTTAATCAGTCATCAGTCACACAATTAGTCATTTCTGTTGATTTTTCTTCTCAGAACAACATTTACTCATTTCTCTCTTTCTTCTGCCCCCCCCCCTCCCCTCTGCAAATGGTTTAATTTGTTTCATGTGAAAAAAGTTTTCTTTATATCTTTTAAATTTTGATCCTGAATTTTTTAAATTGTACGTTTTATAGGACAATTTTCACCTTTTTAAAATATGCTTAAAAAACAGATATAGTTTATAACAAAAAATTTCTATAGTAGAGATATACAATTAGAATAGAAAGTGTGATTGATTGCTCTGAAAGTAAAATAATAAAAGGTAAGTTTGATGGTATTTTGCCAAGCTTGTAAATATGTTATTCAGTTATTCTGAACAAGTTAAGAAAGATTTCTTTGTAAATTGGTGTTTTCTCCATTTTATATATATATATCAAGCACTTGAATATCCATGTTTGTAATGTGCTGCTGCAGATGTCATTTATCAAACTCTGACAAATCTGCAGCTGTTGTAATATTTTTCTCATTGTGTTAAAAACTTGGGAGACTGTCATTTTATTCTTGCTATGTGTTTGACTTGCAAACTGCTGCATCATCATAATTTGTATTTCAGATATTCTTATTTATCTGGCAGGAAATGAACTTTTAATGTATTTCAATTATTCCACTTTTGATATATAGCATTTTGGATGATCTATTTTTATGGTATCATAAATGATTCCATATTTTAAAATAGTTTATTGTTACAAAATGTTTAAAAAATTTGACTGTGTATGTGTGTATTTACATTGTTAGCTCCAATATAAATTATATAAATGTTATATTTTTATTTCAGAACAGAGCCCAGACTTACCCTTGTGCTTCCCCAACTACTGATACTTCTGTCCAGAAATGCATTTCTTTACCTGATATTGGAAATATATATAGCTACACCAAAGTTCTTCGAAGATCGCATTCATGTCGAACTTCGGGTTATCAAGCAAATCTTCCATCAAGACCTATAAAGAAAAGCCGATCCCATAGAAAAAGTGCTTGCCGTGAGAAACCTTGCCATTCAAATACTGATGAAAAATGTGAATCCCGGTTATGCAAATATTCAAATGTTAAAAATGATCATGGAGTTCATAAAGCTCAAAGTGAACCCTATTTGTTCATGTTTGGTGATAATGTTTATGTATATAGACCTTGTGAACCAATCAAAAAAGCTTCAAATGTTGCCTTATGCAATGATTATCAGTTAAGCCTTCCACCATGTCAAAGTATAGATTTGAAATTTCCTGTAGATGAATCGAATCTTAAAATATGTGAATGGGACTTGGTGCATAAAAACAGTGTATCCTATGGTGTTCCTGATAGTCCATATCATAAGGTAAAAAGTTTGTTTATTTTATAACTCTCTAGTCAATATATATATATATTTATAAACAGATAAAATTATTTTTATGAAATCCATCCTTCATATTTTGAGTGAAACACTGAATTTTCAAATTTAATCCTCCATTTAATTGAAGTGATAAAATTATTTCGACACAGATGTCATGTACGCGCACCATATTAGCACGATTTTTTTTCTGATGCCAGTTTGGCAAAAACTTAATCATCAAAAATCAGTTACATATGTATTTTTAATTATTTTCTATTATTTTAAAAAGGAAATAATAATAAACTACAAAAGTTTAATTAATAACTATAAAACAAAACTATATCAATTTATAAAGGAAAATATGAAGTAAATAAATAGTTTATTAATAAATAAACAACAATGACCGGGTTACCATATGAGGCATAAAATTGCCATTTTGTTGCACTCACGCTAATGTGGATCGTATATGACATCTATGCCATTATATCTTACTATGAAACTTTATTTATCCTTTATTGAGTTTTAAAAAAAATTATAATAGCTACTTGTTATATTTAAAAGATCTATTTTAATGCTGTTACTGGGAAGAATTAACTCAAATAAAACATTTTTTCCCCTTTAAATTTAAGCATTTTTTTAAACTAAAAAAAAAAAAACTTAAAAAGGAATTTTCAGTTTGATTTACTTTATATATTTGCATGTAAGTTGACCTCCTAAATTATGTTGTTAAAAATAAGGAAAAATTCAAAACCTCCGTATAAGTCAAACCCCCCTCCTCTCCAAAAGAAAAAAAATTTAATTTTTTTCTTATTTTTTTGTGTGAAAAAAATAATTTATATATACAAACAAGAAACAGAATTTCTGCATAACAAGTGCTGCCATTGAAAAAAAAGAACTTACATGAAATGCCAGTGGTGTTTCACATAAGTTTTTCTGAGTACTGAAGTTCTAAGTGCTGGACGCATATCGAATGTCATGATGTCAAACTTCTGACTACCATGAATAGCGAAATAACTGGTGATCTTCGGATCACAGCTCAGGGACACTATGAAGTCGCATATTTTGAAGTATTAGGATGCTGGCAGCAAGAAGTAATGGTGTTTCAATGTAGTTTGCTGTTGATTTGGAGAGGGCAAAAGTATGTCATGTTATCTATTTTAAACTTGCTTCAACATTAACTGTAATCAGTATTTTAAGTCAACATGAGGACAGTTGTTTTTTAGTATTGAAAGTGCATTCTTGACATGAATTTCACACTTTTGTTTTTTGTTAGAAAAAAAGGTGGATTTTTTTTTTTTTGGGACAAATAAACTAAAAATTATCTGAAATTCGGAATCATCAAGGTCTGAAATGGTCCAGATTTTGGATTTTGTATTGTACAAGCGCAATGGAGTGCTGCAGCACAGATTCACAAGCAAAATATTTTCCAATATTTAATTAACTTACTTTTTTTTAGGTCTGACATATAAGTCGATCCCCCCCCCCCCCCCCCACACTTTAAAGCTTTTTTTTTTTTGTCTAAAATTTCTCGACTATATGTATTTTAAAATGTTACAGTGCAAGAATTGGTCCATTGTGGTTATGTTGTGTAATCTTTTATGACAATATCTGTTATGCAGTATCAAATACTACTTTGCTCCTTACTATGTGAATAGAATAGGCTCTTTTCATTTTTCATATCCAAGTAGTTTAGAGAATTAGAATTTAATGAAATTGGCCAGCTGGCTTGCTCAATGGCCTCATATAAGTCCCATTGACTAGATAGTCAATGGGATCTGGTGTTTTAGCTCATTCTAGAGATATCTCTAGAATGAGCTAAAACACCAGATGAGATACAAACTGAACAATCTTAAAAATATGTCAGAGTTATTGTAAGAGAAATAGGAAGCATTTTCTAAAACTTTATGGAGGTTTTTTTTGTGTGTAAAAAGTGTGTTTACAAATTTAAATTATACATACTAATAGTGTAGCAATTTCATATGTTTTCTACTAATGGCAATAAATTATATGAACCCATGGGAGTGCAAGCCCACCCAATAATTCAGTCTCTCCACCCACCCAATTTCGCAATTTCAATTGATTTAATTCATAATTTTTTTTAAATTATTTAAGGGTGTTCTTAACTGATCCGCTCAACAAGCGAAAAACGTTTTGACACATTTACAAATTCATTTTTTAACAGAAAGTTATAAAATTTTAATGCCTGACTATGAAAGCGATTTCGAATTGGACTTATTTTTCCATTTTATGATCATTAAATTACTTATCGAGTTATAAGCTATTTCGATGACGCAATCACCCGTTTTTCTCCTCCTTTTCGACCGGTTTTTCTGCTTTCGTCGGGAAATAGGCTCAAAAGTGTCAACTTTGAAGGCTTGTTATGAAAAATCTGTTGTGTTTTTAAAAAAACAAAAGAATGAGTGCAATTAGACAGTTTCTGAATAACACCTGCTATTTTCATGCATTTCCGAACAAAAATAAATTAATGCATGTGTCACAAAGTTGCCCTTTTTGATTTAAGAACACCCTTAATCGCTGAAATGAAATTTGATTTTATTAACTTATTCAGAATAGTTTTGTTTTATAAATAGTAAAGACATAAATTAGACTGACAGGAGCACTGAAAAACCCTTCAGCAGATCAAGGGTTAAATTTCTCACCAAAACAAATTTCCTGTCTTTGTCATCATCAATTTTGTCTTAAATTAATAAAACACTTGGGTGATAAAAATGTGTACTTTTCTTGTGATTTAGATTTTTTCACTTTTAATAGTTATCAATTGCAATGTTATTTAAAATGAATTTTAAGGTATTTATAACAAAGAACTTATAAGAATATGATTTAATAAAATTATTTATAAAATTATAATAAACATAATTTAAAAATTTTGCTCAGAAAAAATATTTAATTTCAAATTATCTTTCATCTTTTGCTTCTCCCCTTTCTCCACACACATACACATTAAGAAAAAAAGAAATTATGTGCGTTATTTTATTCAAAAATTTTTTGTCCACCCAATATTTTTGAAAAGTTGGCAATACTGTTTTCCACCCTTAATGAGTATATAATTTATTCTATTCCTCCTGATTGTTACTGTTTGAATGGTATGTCCAGCCATGTTTTTAATATTCAAGACAAGTATAACATATCATAATAAATTTGAGTTAAAATCATTAATAGTATTTGAAATTGATGAAAAGGCATGTATGAAATCAAATTTATCTTTTCAGTGCTTAAACATGCTTAGTAAATTGTGACTCAGAATATTCTTAATTTCTATCGTACAATTCCTCAGACAGCAATTTAAATTATTTTATTATTATTATTATTATTCTGTTTGTCTATTTATTATCTATTGTATTTATATTCTTATTGTATTTATTTATTATTAGATTTCATTATTTAACTTTTTAAAATTTAAATTAAAATTTTATTATAAATTTTTAAGTAAAAAAAAAAAGATATTTAAAAGCATAAGATATTTCTTCTTTTTTTAAACTGAGTCTGAAAATGATGTCAAATCTGAATATTGTTTCATACTAGAATAGCTTATGTTGTTGTGTTAGATAATTTATAGAAAACAATTTTTTTAGGCTATTATTACTAAGAATTTAGGCTATTTTCTTTCAAAACACTATTCTTTAGGCTTTCATGATTGGCTATATAGGTGAGAATTGGTAAAGCAGGGCTGTGAACAGAAATTGTCAGGCTTTAATACAGATGTGGGATGGGTCCAGCACTGAATACATGCCCTGTATATTGATAAAGAATGAGATACTGCATGTTTTGTATATACATGTACTGTATACTCCTTCAAATCTGTGACACTGAATATAAAATTCTGATTAATATGACTGAACTCGTGCTATTTCATAAAGAGATTATAAATTTGTTTCTAGAAAAATTCAAGATAGAGTAGTATTAGTGCCTATTGCAATATTTTTATCATATACATTTAGGTACCTATCAAGTATTTTTGGTTATTAAATCTGGATAAACATGAAATAAATTTTTTTATTTTACAATTTTAATGTAAATTATTAGTTTATGAGGCAAGTTTCATTCAATAGTTCAAGAAACAGTTATCTTATTATTATGCATATTTAGTTATGCATTATAAATTATTTACTTGATCTTTGCATTTTAAACTTTCATAACTTTACTTAATTATTTTAATGTTTTACTTATTATAATTTATTATAATTTTGTCTGCATTATTTATTTAAATTACTTTTAAAAAATTAAATAAGATAGTGACCAGAATTTGATAAAATTCTAAAGCCTGCATAATTTGCATATGGTTTCAAGCTATGCAGATTTGAGGAAGTCTGCTGTACTTAATATGAAATTGGCTCTTAATGAGTCATCTTTTAACTTAATCCCATCCAAAAATTTTCCGGGATCAAAATTATAATATACATTAGCATAAGCAAGCTTTTATTAATATGATGCTCCATGTTCTTTTTATATTGGCTAAAAATTTATACATCATATTATTATTATTATTATTATTTTTACAGACATAATGGCTGAATTAAAATATTTCAAAATTTATAATTAAATCTGAATTATGTTTGTTAACTCTTTCTGGCATGGAGTAGTTTTGTTTGTAAAATGCTTAAATGAATGACTGACACCAGAATTTACTGCAAAATTTATTAGAAAATAAATACTTGCTTATTTTCATGTGTGGTATGAAAGTGAAATTTTTACTAAACACTATGTAATTGATTTTTCTTTGCATACTTATTGCCAGTTCATTATACTGTGTTATACTTTAATGTTATAAAATTAGGTAGACGAATCAAGTTCATCATGCAGCTCCAATGATTCTTTAGAAGAAGAAAATTCAGAGAATATTTTATGCAGAGTCAATAGTTGTGTTCATGTACATCAAAATATGTGTTCTTCTATGCAGTCTGGTTGTAGGAAATGTCATCATGGAAAAATAACGTACAGTTCTGATGAAGAAAACAGAAAGAATAATTTCAGTTCTAGTGATAATTTTCCAGCACAAGTTTCTTTAGCTGTACAGACTGAAAACAAAGTTGCTTCTCAGTCTATTGGATTACAGGCAGACATTTGTGAGGTAATTTTTAATTTTCTGTCTTCTAATTGCCAATGAAAGCGTGTACATTACAGCATCGACAAACTTGTCACTTGTCCAGATTGGAAGTTCTTATAATATAATATAGTATAGGATCTGTTTTCCAGAATGCTGGCATATTCTGGATAAAGAGTTTTTCTATAATTTGTAACACTGCAGTTGGACCACTTAAGATGCTCATGGTTAATATGTGGATTTTTTCCAGTCCCTTAAAAATTGCCCATAGAGCTAATCCAAAAATATCACATTTATTATGTGATTGATTATTATACAATCCTGCATAATATGTGGCTGGTTTTCACTTCTTTGAGACAAAAAAAAAAAAAAAAAAAACATGCTTAAGACGTGAACTCATAGATCAGGATGCAAATTCCTTCTGTTGTCTGCAGTAATAACAATTTAGCAGACTTTTTTAAAACCATTGTTTCTGAAAAGTAATATTTGCTTCATTAAATAACTAATTAAAGCAAACATTACTAATCTGAAATATTAATAGATATTTGAATCCTCTCCCTTTCCCAAATTAACAGCACTGCAATTCTTCTCTGATCCCTTATCCTAACTTTCTTTGCCTCTTACTTTGTGTAAGTTTTATTGTAGTAGAAATGGATATATAAATTCAAAATGCCCAGGTACATCATAAAAATTGTAATTATTAGATGTGTTGTGTTACTGAGGTTTTAAATGTATGTTTATATCACTATGTGTTTTATACAGCATGTTATAAGCAAAAGAATTCTCTTGAAGATTAAACAAATATGACTGTAGTAGTATATAGCTCTTTAATATTTTCTGTGCTTTGCTTACTTTTTTGCTATGCTATCTATCAATAATTTTTATATGAAAATTAATAAGGGCAGTTTATTTCTTACTATATTAAAATTTAATGGCAGAGTATAATGATACTGGTTATCACAACTTTGAAACATGATTTTAATAACTGAGTTGTATTTCATAGATTTAATTTTATTTCTTTGTGTAAAATATCTAGTCCGGCAGCAAAAGAATTTGGTTGTTTTGTTTTAATCATCAATAAAGCCACGTCTGAATCCAACTTATTTACAGTTATTATTTCAGTCAGATAAAAATAAACAATGTGTTTACATTGAATACAGTTAAATTTTAATCTAAATATACATAAAAGTCATAATTTTGGACCATAATTATATAAATGAAAGCTGTAAAGCTCATTTAGATGATTACATATATAAATAAGCCCAGTTCTTGCAACATTATACAAATCATGTTTAATATATGATCCTGCTTAATATACAATTTTTGTCAATCCATTGAAACACATCTTAATGGTTTCCATTGTATTAAGAAATGTAGAAAATGATTAATTTCAAGATAGTGATAAATATGAATGACATATGTAAATACAATACTTACTTATTTGTTAATTTAATAATTTATTTACATAAAATAAAAAGCATTCTAGATTCCAATTCATATTACAAAGAAATTATGTCAATGTATAAAGCTTAGTTTTGGGACTTGAGAGCAGAATCCTTTTGATCTTGTTTTTTGGAACAATTGTGATAAAGTTGGTCTTTTGCACTAATTGTTTCTGTATCATATATACTGATATATTTGGCTATTCCTATAAATAATTTCTCTAAATTTCATAAATTAGTTGTTTTTTTGAAAAATATCAGTTGCTCATTTGAAATTGTTTCCTCCGCAAAATTGTTCTCTTTCTGGTTGTCATTAACATCATTACCATTAAACATATCATTCGTCATTAAGTCACAAATCTCACTGTCACCTGATGACTATAACAGTACCTTCATCATCATTTAGGCCATCTTCTACTGTCTTTTGTCAATTGAGCTTCTGAACCTGAAAGTAATGCAGCATAATCCATCAGATCTGTAATAATTTCCTTCTCCTTTAAAATTTTAAAGCCTTAAACTTCAACTTGTTCACATCATCAAAAAAATTGCTTATGACTACAGATTTTACCACCCATGGATGAGGGTATTTTGTTTCTGCTGCATTGCACATTGAACATAAAATATATTTTTAGTCTTCAAGTTTTTGAAATGAAATAGATTAAACTTTGGTTATTTTGTATTTTGTTTTTCGTTTTTGCAGCATGCCAAGTACAGAGTATTAGACAGCACCGTATGAAAAAAAGGGGGGGGGGTCACCCAGGACACAGAAATTTAGGGGGTGCCAAATTTATACTACCAACATTATTCTTGGCCTTTTAAAAGTTGCGTGAGGAGGGTGCCAAATTGAAACTTTGTCCTGGGTGCCGTGTTTTCTTCGCACATCCCTGGTATTAGATAACGGATCCTATACTGTATGTATATGTAACTCATTATTAATGTAATTTGTGGTGAAAGGTGGGCTCTGAAGTCTCCATTTTTTCCCAGGACCTTGGATTGGCATAATGGGTCCTAGATGATAATATTTTATATTTTTCAAAATAATCATCATGGCACTGTTGACAACAAAATTGGTTTAGATTAGCTTTATGCAGGACTCAATAGTAACATGATTTTATCTGAAACTGGCATGGCCTATGCTTAGGTTGGATGAATTTTAATTTATTTGGCTGCAAATTGTATTTGAATTTTTAGTAGAAAACCCAGAATATTTTGCCAAATTAATAAATAAATAAATGTATTATAAAATTAACATAAGAGGTATGGTTATAGATTTTTTCTGACTGTTTTCAAATATTGTGTTAAGTTTTAGTTGCAGAAAAAAGTATTTGAGATTCTACTGCTTCAAGTTCTAGTTGAATTACAGGATCAAGCTCCTAATCTTGCATGCTATATGAGCCATTTTTTTTGTTGTTGTTTTATTAGTTGCTTAATATTTTATTCTGGACTGCAAGATTTTTTTAAACTTTATTTATTACTCTAATAATGTTTATTGAATTATTTCTATTTTTTTATATTGAGTTATTATACACTTTGTATAATTTACTGCTGGCCACATTAAAATTTATATGATAGATTGCTAATTTTCTAATATTCTACAGTTTCTTTCTTTCTTTCTTTTTTTTTTTATTATGTATAATGATATCTTATGTAGCCAAAAAGCCCTTATAGAAACAATTAACAATTAAGTAAACAATTTAAATGTTTTTTTTATTATTATTTAATAAATTTTGATTGTAAGTTGCTGTACATATAAGAAAATCAAAGAATTTTTAATTGATATTAAGAAAGTAAAATATGTAACAAAGTTCTTTGTTTTAAATTTGCTGGAATATTTATTTATTTCAAAGTGTGATAAAAGTCTGGAAATTATATGAATTTAAATTATATGCATTTAAATTTCACTATACATCAGAATTTTGTTGACTCATTTCACTTAGAGATTTTCAGAAAAATTTCAAGTTACTAATTTTGTTTTTAAAATAATTTTTCCCCATAGAATGGAGATATTGACTTACTGAATGGTAATTTATTTGAATTTGATTTATCTCAATTAAGAAGAACAGTACAAAGTTTAAAAGACAGTGTTTTAAAAGCTGAAGATAAGGTAATTCAGTCTATATATATATATGTTTACAAAATTTAGAGAAATGCTTTAGTTTATTGGAATTAAAATTTTTTCCTGCATTTTCTTGTTAGGCTGAAGCAAAGTCTATATTGATTGAGCAACTCCAAGGACATATTACATCAGCAGTGAAAGAAGTGAGATTTCATTTTATTCATATTTGTGACTAAACTGAATTATATCAGTAAAAAGAAATTGTTGCTCTATTCTCCTAAGCCAGTGGGATTGTATACCTCAATTTCTCACAAAGTTGTGGAATATATTCAAACATGTAAAAAAAAAACTTGTTCAAACTTAACCCTTAAGTGGTAACCATGGGTCACTAGTGCCTCGGTCAAATTTTCTTTCCTTGCTAGCTTAGAGGAGAGAGTGGGGAGTGGGACTAAACTACCCTGAAAAAAATAGTACACTAGTAGGCTATAAGCTCCCGAAGTGCCGATGTTTTAGTGCGTTCACAGCCGACGTAAGAGCCAGTCAAAATTTCGAAAAGGCACGAGTGACCCAGGGTTACCATTTACGTTGACGAAAAGTGTAAGGTAAGAAAAAATTTGTTTGGTTAGGAATTGATGTTTTTTTTCATAAAAAATCGATACATTACACACACTTGGGTTTCCGAACCTTTATTTGCTGCAGCAAGTGTCACAGACCTGTGTGCGAGGAACATAGACATAAAATCTGTTTCGATTGTTTATAAATGATGATATCAGTGTTGCTGTAATTTTTCATTATTATATTTTTGGTTTAATTAAATAAAGTTTGATAATTAACATCATTTTCATAAATAAAATTGATTAAAAACTAATAAAATTTCTATTACATTGTAAATTGTACCTATTTATAAGTTAAAAAAACGTCATTTTTGTGCTCAAAACTTAAGCATTTTTTAAATTTATACCGGCTATTTTTATTTTTTTTTTGTACAAGTACCATTCTTGATCTTCAATTTCCCGTTTGAAACAGCAAAAAATGTCAATTCTATCCAAAGTTATGATTTTTTAAAGAAAATGTGCATTTTTCACATTTTTATTTGTTTATTTAAACATATTGTTTAAACAAATTAATAAATCAGCAATATTGTGACTGATTCTTGTTCAAGGGTAGTTGATGTAATATCATGAATTTTTTTAGAATTTTTAAAGCACTTTAAACCACTTTTTACAGTGCTAAGCACGAGTGACCCATGATTACCGTTTAAAGGTGCCGAAAAACACGTTACCGTTTAAGGGTTAATTCATTCTTCTGTCTTGCTTGATTGGCAATCCATTAAAGTATTTTGTAGGGACACCATTTTCAATAGCAATCTGTTCTATTGAACAAATATCAAATAAATGAGAAAATAAAAATCACAAGTTTACTAAATGGTGTACAAATTGTTGTAAAATCTAAAAGCCATACAAACATTAAAGTAAAGTTAAGATAATCAAAGTTTCGATCTTTCTGTTCTTTATCAGCTCTCCATTTTTATGTATCAGAATTTATTCTATTTGACGTTATAGTTCCTGAAAGAAAATTTATCTCACAAAAGCTATTCTGCACATTTCAAACTGGTAAAAGCTCTATGTAAATTGTATGTTTAAAATATTGGGCACACTTTAACACAGTAATTTACCAGTATCCTCATCTACCTAAACAAATCATCTGAGGAAATGCGTCATTGCTAACATACGTATATACAGAAATTTAATACCAATCCATCTCTATCAGACAAAACAATTTTTTTTAAACATAAGAGGATTTATATTAGATTAATTTATAACAGATAGAGGATTTTTAAGAAGATTTTTTTTTTTGAAGTTATATATTGTGGGAAATCATACTACCCAAAATGGAATCATTTTCTAGTCCAAAAACGTATGTTTAATTTGAGATAAGCTTTAATATTTTTGTTTTATTAAATCTAAAAAGAGTGACAGAGTTACGAACAAAATATCAATAGTCCCTTAGTTTAAAAAATCTATTTTTTTTGCCATTGTATCAAGAAATTGTTGGATTATCTTGCAATCAATATAATTTGGCTTTGAGGAATTTTTACATACTCATGAGAATATTCTGGCCGGTAAATTACACCATACCATAAACTGTAGTATTCACACTGGCCTGTATTTCCAATTTCACTTGGAAAAAATTGCTTGTGCAACTTATTCCTCAAAAAGATCAGTATTCATAACTGGTAGTTAAATTTTATTTTGAAGAAAATTATTAATTTTAACAATATTATGTATATTTATTATATTTATATATTATTATATATATTAAATTATATTATATATTGTATATATTATACATGTGGCACTGTTATGCAGTTTTTTAAGATTTTGCAATAGCTCTATCTCAAAAACTAATACACAGATTTTCATCAAACTTTAGATTCAGTTATAAGTTGACATAAGTTGTTGTTAACTGGATATTGGTTTAAACCACCTAACTGGTGGCACTGCTATAATGCATTTTTCAGGAAGTATTAATATGCATAAGATAGAAAAAAGTTTTAGGATTGCCACATCTGACTAGTTTTTTAAATATATATATATATATATATATATATATATATATATTTTACATAAATCTGTTTTAATATGATGAAGATCAACAAACTTTATTTATATAACTTTAATAATTTCCCATCTTTTTTTTTCTAACAAAATAGCTATTTTTACATACATCTGTTTTGATATGATGAATATCAACAAACATTTTTGTACTAGGAATGCTACCTCTAAAAGTAATGCTTTAGAAATTAGCTATTGATAACAATAAGAAGATGCCATGCATTCAACGCTATCTGATTATTTTTATGTTAAGAGTTTAATGCAGTCTAATCCCCTTTTTTAAAAAAATGTTAACCTAATAGAAAGTGTTTTAAAATTTATAGATCTTTTAAGATCAACAAACTAATTATATAACTTTAGTAATTTAATTTTCCTCCTTTTTTTTTTTTTCAATAACTATTTTTACATAAATCTGTTTTAACACGATGAATATCAACATTTTTGCACTTGGAATGATGCCTCTAAAAGTAATGCTTTAGGAATTAGATTGGATAATAATAAGGCGACAACAAGCAATCAACATTTCCTGATTAAATTTTTGTTAGAGTTTAATGCAGTCTAATCCTTTTTTTTTTAAATATGTTAACTTGAAAGTATTTTTTAAAATTTGTAGTGTTTTGTATGGCAGTCCTGTCTTATCACATGCAGTTATTGCTGAATGGACATAGCATATTTTACTAGCTTGAAAGGTTATGTTTGTTAGCCTTCTTCAGATTTCATGGATTTTTAGTTCTGAACTTTTTTATCTTGTATGTGTAAATCTCATTTTTGTGCATGTTATATACTTTCTTATTGCATAGTTTAAAAAAATTAATTGCATATTTTTTATATTTAATTTAGATTGAAATGAAAGACAAGGCACTTAACAATGTTGAAAAGAAACTAGATTTATCCAGAAATGAATGTGCTACTTTAAAAGAGACTATATCATCTCTTAATACAAAAATTCAACAGTTTTCAAAAGATATGGAGGAATTGCAAAAGTTAAACCAAAGTTATCAACAAACGGTAATACTCATATACTTTATTAGATTTATACATCTTGCAGCATTTTTATTTTTCAAGATGTTTTTAAAAGTGCTTTCTTATAATAAAAGACTTATGCATCAATCAGATTTCAGTTACTGTGTAATAAAATAAAATAAAATAAAATAAAAAGAGATTATATTTTATGTAAACGTAAAATGTGAAGAGATTTATTTAAAAAAAATTATGATACTTCACCAAATTAAAAAAGTAAAAGAATTGTGAAATTATTTATGCATTAAAATATATATATATATATATAAGAATAAATACTGCAGTCTTGAAGCTTTTAGCAACCTGTGGACAATTAACCTGTAGGTTAATTTCCCTTAAGCATCAATTTTAGTATTCATAATTCATCTTCATCTTTTCCTGCCTTGCTATAGCCTGGTAAAAAATTTAACTCAAAGCACCAACACAATTTCCATATTAATGTTGATATTTCTTAACCAACATTGCCTTATATTTAAAAGCATTTTAAAAGGATATTTTGTATTATGATTATAAGTTATGTATAATTTCAAAGGATTGTCAAAAATCTAAACCTTGTTCAAATCCTAACACTGGGACACTGTCTGTGGTACAGAGACACCAACTCAGGAATTATGCTTTACAGATAAAATAATTTACAGATAATAATAATTTCAGAATTATTACTGAGGTAGCTACTCTCTCAAATGTTTTCAGATTTTAATTTGGTCTTCACCATCTCCTCTCCAAAAGTCTCAAAAAGTCCCTTTGCAGTCTCTTCTTTTTCATCATCATCATCATCATCTTGTTTCACATTGTTCATTTTTTGTGACAAGCCTCAATCACATTTGCATGATGCGATTATCCTGGTCTGTAGCAATAGTGGAACAAATCAACTCTAGCTGACTATCCAATTCACAAATCCCCCACATCTTTCTCTTTCAAGTCTTCTCTTGTTAAACAGTGAGGTAATGCACAAGAAAACACTCTGCATCACACCTATTACAAGTCTTTAAACGAACAATGTCTTGGGCAACAAAGGCTGCCAGTCACTATGTGACAGTACATATTTATAAAATTTTTTTTAATTTCATCATTTTTCAAAATATGTTTCAGAATCTATGTAATCGGCACCAATTTAACCTTGCTAAGATGTCCGGGTCTATATCAATCCAAAAGCCATATTCAGAGATGTTGAGTCTGTGCCTTTTTGCACATCACTATTGTTCTGTTAAATCATTTAAATGTTCATTTTAAATAAAAGAACATTTTCAGAGTTTTAATTTTGGATAACTGTTTTATTTTAATTTTAAAGATACATGAAGGTTTAATCTGTGATATAAAGCATAACATATCCATGAATTATGCTGATGTTGTATTGATGGTGGCAATGCCTGAACAATAATTTTTGCTTTTTTGTAATTTTTTTATTTCTAAAGATTGCACCATTTCATTTTTACACTGTGTCTCATATTGCTGTTTTTGTGGTTTTTAAAATAATTTTTGAACATACTTTTTAAAAAAACCTTTCTATTACATACAGCCCATTTATGAAAGATTAATTAGATTTGCATTTAAATGAATTTAAGTAGTTCAGCCTTTATTTCTGGCTAGCATTAAATAACTGTAATCATTGTTGATTTCTTTGGCTATTAAGTCCTGTTATGCAGCTATTATACAAAATTATTTCTTTTAATAAATTTCAAACATTTATTTGAATACACTACGGATATATTTTTCAAATAAAAATGCTTCTTAGTGGTGTTAATAAATAATCTATAAATATATTAAATGTTAAATAAAATGTCCCATTAAAAAATGTTTTTCACCTGATTGCTAGCGTTGTAACCTGAAAATCCTTGGGTATCCCACTTGTGGTCCCTAGTAATTTTAATGGTTTAAGGCTGTTCTCAAATCCAAAAAGGCAACTTTATGACATAAGTTTTAATTTATTTTTGTTTGGAAATGCATAAAACTAGCAGGTGTTGTTGTTGTTAAGAAACTATATAATCGAACTCTGTTTCTGATTTTTTGCAAACATAATAGATCTCTCAGAAAATATTGTCAAAGTGAGCATTTTGAGCGAAATTTCTCCGCAAAAGAAGAATAACTGCTCAAGGAAGAGTAGAAAATGTCCTTGTTAGGCAATCAAAGTCTCTTGTAACTCAATAAATAATTTATTTATCAAAAAATGGAAAACACAGTTTGATTTCAAACCGCTTCCATAGTCAGGTCTTCCAATTTTATATCTTTCCATTAAAAAAAAAAATGTTTGTAAATGTGTCAAAATGTACTGTGCTTGTTGAGCCGAGCAATTGAGAATAGCCTTAAATCAGAAGTAATTATTAAAATAAGCTTTTTTTTCTTTTTTACTTTGCATGTTTCTGTTCTGTTTCATCTTACATGAAAAGTAAGATTGTTATGTTACTGTATTATAAAGTTATATTATTATTCTGAAATCTATTTAAGAGTTTTAACCAAAACACACTTATTTCTTTAGATTGCAGAGAAAGATGAGAGAATAGAAGAGCTATCGGAAGAACAAAAGATGTTACAGAATCAAAAACGTGCCTTGATGACACAAGTGAGAATTTCATTGCCTTGTTTTTGTATTATTAGAAGATTGCTGGTCCATATATGCATATATATATGTATATACATACACACCCACAGCAAACTCTCTCAAATCTGCAACCCTAAAATCCACAACTCTCTAAAATCTGCACATACCTTATGGATGTAAACAATGAAACACTCATTTCAAAAATAGGATCAAAATTTGACTTTTTAGTTTTATAGCAGTACCATGTATATTTTAGTTTGTAATTTTTGTTAATATTTCTGAATTTATGTTTTTCATGAAGGAAAAATAAATTTATATCTGAAAATGTTCAAGATATTGCTGATAATATTGGTAATACAATCTTCTTACCAAATATAGTTATGTATTAATCAAGTTTTTTGGTTATTAAATCTGGCTAAACCTGAAATAAAACTTCCTTATTTTATGATTTTGATGTGAATTAGTAATGAGGCAAGTTTCAATAAATAATTTAGGAAAAATACTTTTCATGTTTATAATGAATATTTAATCATACATTATTGATTATTAACTTGACCTTTTGCTTTTAATATTTTAATCATTTTGAAAATTAACTAAATTTTTATTAGTTTATTACTTATTTTAATATTTTATTGTACTGTAAGAATTCATTATAATTTTGATTGCATCATTTATTACATTCAAATTACTGTTTAAAAAATGTAAACAAAACAATCACCAGAAATCTGCAAAACTCTAAAATCGTCACAACCTCTGGTCCCAAGCTGTGCGGATTTGAGGGAGTGTACTGTATATATTTTTAAAAAAATCTTTTAAAAGTTTGTTGTTATTGATTTATCTTTTATTTTAAAAGACATTTCTATTTTTATGTCAGGGTTCGTACAGACTCCTTAGAAACTATTTAGAAATGAAAACGTTCCCAAGTAGTACTTACAAGGGCACCACCAAACATGGTGCTCACAGATTTTAATGATTACAAAGTATGTTGTAAGGTTCATACCACTAATTATTCTGGTAAAAGGGTTTCTTCAAATAGGCCTTAGTTTTTGAGAAATTGAGGGTTAAAGTTCAGCGTATATTTTTAATACCTATTAGTATGACCCCTTTGTGTAGCTCCGTGGCGCTGCGGCAGTGTTCGAGTCTGCAGTTCCGAAAGTTGTGAATTTGAATACGTCTGGAGCCTTTTTATTTTTTTACTTATTTTTATAGCTTTTAAATGTTACAAATTTTAAGCAGAATTGGGAATTCTACAGCTTTTGATATTTTCTTAGGAAATTACACTTACATTTTTGAATTTTTTCATGAAACTTTATTTTTTTGTTATTGACAAAACTGCAAAATTAATTTATTCCTGTAACTTTTTTTTATTAATTATTATTTACATTTTTTATTCTAAGCAAAGTTCAGAAATAATAATTTTTCTTTTTCTTTATTTTATAGAATTTCATATGAAAATTTTAACCTTTTCTTCTATAAAAAATACAAGATAGATTTGAAAGTAATAACTCAAACGTATTTTGGATTAAATAATTCAAATAATGCATATATTTGAAAGAGTAATAAAATATCAATGCAGTAATGCTAAAATGTAAGTTTTTACCAGTTAAATGAAATTTTTCAGAGCTCTGAAAATGCATTTATCTCCAACGTTCAACCTTAACAACATTTATCGTTTGCACAAATAAGAAATGACAGATTACATTTAAAACTTTTTTTTTTTTTTTTTTGTAACAACTTAAAACATGTGATTCATAAAAATTCAATTGGATTGCAAAAATCGTCTGTGAATGATCAAATTTGTGATACATATATTTTTATTTATTTATTTATTTTTATCGTCTGCTTTCCTTTGATCGGTTATATCAAAATAAAAGAACGTTTATTTTTATTGACATTATATTTGCTTGTATGCAAATGATGATTAAAGTTTTTTCTGTTTTAATCTTTTAATGTATTTCTAAATATATTTAAGGAATATTTAAATATATTCAAGTATTTAAGGAATATAAATTATGTAAATTTATAAAATTAAAAAAAAAAATCAGACATAAATTAAATCAAACTGCCATTTATATTAAAAGTTTCTGAAAAAAATATTAATTTTCTCGAAAAAAATTATAATTGTACAGTTTTTTTAAGGGGATAGTTTACCTCAAAACTGATCAAAAAATCGATATTTGTTTTTAAACATTTTAAAAATAAATGAAAACCTGTTTAATTATGAATATTGTAAAATGTCATTTTTACCCATACGACAATTTGCAAATTTTGTTTATACACCCACACAATTGATAACTTTAAACGTTTTTCCCCTCTATGTTCATATTTTTTTCACTTTCATGTTTTAGAAAAGCTAAGGCATTTATTTATTTATTTATTTATTTAATATAGAGATTGAAATTTTTTTACATGATCTTTAATACATATGGGTTAAATATGTGCATGGAATTAGCTGTAAGGTTATTATTATTATTATTTTAAACAGAAATATATATGAAGATACGTTAGATTTTATCACTCTACACTACATATGTCATTAAAAAATTTATATCAAATGTAATATTAGATTATCTAAAAATCCATGCACATATTGTGTAATACACATTTGACAATCTAAAAAAAATTTTGACTAATCTAAAAATATTAATATTTAAAGTAATATGGATTTTAAAATGTTTAAATTTTCTTATAATCTTTAAAAACTTTAATTAAAAATGCAGTTTTATTTGTTTATTTATTGCAAAATGTACTATTACTTGATCTCTGAAATGCAATCAGTTCGCCATTTGAACCAAATTTAAAATAAATAAATAAATGTTGTAAATATCAACTGCCCTCTTAAGAAAATATCAAAAGGCTCAAAGCTGTAAAATTCCCAATTCTGCTTAAAATTTGTAACATTTAAAAGCTATAAAAATAAGTAAAAAAATAAAAAGGCTCCAGACGGATTCGAACTCACAACCTTCGGATCTGCAGACTCAGACGCTGTTGCAGCACCACGGAGCTACACAAAGAGGTCATACTAATAGGTATTTAAAATTTACGCTGAACTTTAACCCCCAATTTCTCTAAAACTAAGGCCCATTTGAAGAAACCCTTTTACCAGAATAATTAGTGGTATGAACCCTACAACATACTTTGTAATCATTAAAATCTGTATGACCTCAAACTGGTAGGCGGTAGGTGCTGGGTTCGAACCCAATCGCGACCGTCGGCCTAACCGTTCAGAGTTTTCCGTGGTTTTCTTCGAACCTTGCGTAAATACGGGTTAGGTTCCCTTAGAAAGACCCCCATGGAGGGCATCCCACCCCTTAGGGCCTATATCCCATAGTGTAGATAATTGGCCGACATACATACAACAACAACATACAACATTAAAATCTGTGAGCACCATGTTTGGTGGTGCCCTTGTTAGAACTACTTAGATAAACTAAACACTCCTTAGAAACGACTTAAATTGTATTGCGGTTTTGCACGCGAGCAATACTGCTTCTAAAAAAAAAAAAAAAAAATCACGATTGTAAAACATGCTAAGCCCTTTATGCACGTCATTCATCAGAAGCACAGCAGTGATTGGTTGGGATCATACTAATAGCCACCAAAGTGATTTACTTTTCACGGCCATGAGGGAAAGAAAAGTGAAAAGAATAATCCAGACGCCAGGGTTGGGTTTCTTCCGGAAGAAACCTATTTCTTCCAGGACAGTGGAAGAAACTGGAAAAAACTGGAAGAAATGGAAAAACTGGAAGAAATGGAAGAAACCACCAGAAACCAAAACAAATGCTCAGAGTTAAAGTATATTAACTATACAAAAGAATTAAAGTATAAGGCATAGTGTCAATTCAGGCAGCCAAAGAAAAAATCTTACCTTCATAGTCTCAGAAGTTCTTTGATTGAACATATGTTAAAATTCAGGAAAAAATAAAATTCCCGTAATTTTTGGTTTTCCCCAAAAAAATTTCTGGACCGAGATACAGGGTGCCAAAGATGGCATCTCTAGCACCTTTTCCCATTTGCGATTTTCGGAAAAAAGTTTAAAGTGCTCTATCTCTGAAACGATGCAAGATATCTCGTTGCAGTTTATTTTATTTTAAAGATAATATTTTTCTGCTTAAAAAGATGTACTCTATTTTGAAATATGTATTTAATTATTTTTACAGCAGCCTTCTAAAAAAAATTTTTTTTAATCAAAAATAATTTTTTTCTCAAAAATGCCAATCTCAAAAATTTTGATTTTTTTACTGTTAGTCAATACCATTGAGTACTACCTTCACTGTAAAGGAGAACTTCCACTTTTGAGTTTAACAAGTTTTAGAATCATTTCAAGAATTTAGAGAATTTTACAGGAATTGCATGTCAAAAGTTCCAATAAAAGTCTCTCAATTTTTGTTTATTTGTATCATATGTAGCCTAATACATATCCTAAACAAGTTAGGAATCACACGTCAAACATGGTAAATGAGGTGCATTCATACTATGACTAGTTTTATAAATATTTAGATCTTGGTGCAATAAGTATTACACTCTTGTGAAAACTGGCAGAATACAAAATTTATTATGTTTCTATATATTAAATTCAGTAATTTGGAAGTAAAATGAATCCATCTTAAAAAGAACGTAATCACCAGGGCAACCTAGAATCATTACCTATCATGGGATATTTAATTATGTATGATAGAATTTAATAGAATGAACAATCATCCATTAATATCATAGTGATGGGTATATTCATCTATTACTATCATAGTACCTATATTGCACAAACTTTGAACAGCAAGCAAGAAGAAATTTCATTTGTCCAACCAAGATCTCTGAAACAATTGCAAAATATTCAGATTCACAATTTATAAAAAGGAATCTTTGTTGCCTGTGTATATTACTGTGGGTGATGGATTGCAAAGGTAAATGATATCAGTTGTTTATGAAATTATCGTTTACTTTATGCTCCCACTTGGATCCACCTGCAAGAAAGCAACATCACCACCAGAGTTCACTTCTTATTCACAATGTTTTAAGGATTATGGAAGCCCCAGACCCTATTACTTAAACAGGAAGGCATCACTAAATATCAAAGGAAGATACAGATACTGTTCAACAAATTATAAAGTCTATGAATTTCTAATTTCAGTTCTAAGCAGAGTACATTGGAAGTAATATGTTTTGAAACTTATACATATATTTTGTAAACTTTACTGCATGTTTTTTTCTTTTGTAAGCTATTTTTAAAGCTGTCAGTTTCTTATACTTATTAAGAAATAAATTTCTATGTCAAACAAGACTAAGATTTTGATTTCCTGAGACCAGTATGTGATTGTCATACAGGAACTGGTAAAATGTATGGCAAAATTTTACATGTGTTTCGATAACTTGTCAAAATCAAAACTGGAAGTTTTCCGAAATAAGGAAGGCAGTAAGTACTCAATGGTATTAATCAACAGCAAAAAAATAAATAAATAAATAAATTTAGGATTGGCATTTTTGATTTCTTTTAATTAAAAAAAAACCAAAAGGCTGCTTCAGAAAATATGAATACATTTTTACAAAATTGAATATATTATTTCAAACAAAAAAGTGTTACCTTCCAAAAAAAAAAAAAAAAAAAGTGAAAAAGGTTGTCAAATGTTATGAAAGTCAAATTAAAACTTAATTAAGACACTCATAAATATTTTATTCATCCTGTTAAATCCTATCACGCATAATTAATTTAAACATATTCCATGATAGGTAATGATTCTAGGTTGCCCTGGTGATTACATTCTTTTTAAGATGGATTCATATTACTTCTGTGTTACTGAATTTAATATATAGAAACATAATAAATTTTGTATTCATGCCAGTTTTCACAAGAGTAATACTTATTGCACCAAGATCTAAATATTTATAAAACTAGTCATAGTATGAATGCACCTCATTTACCATGTTTGACGTGTGATTTCTAACTTGTTTAGGATATGTAATAGGCTACATATGATACAAATAAACAAAAATTGAGAGACTTTCATTGGAAAATTTGACATCCAGTTCCTGTAAAATTCTCTAAATTCTTGAAATGATTCTAAAACTTGTTAAACTCAAAAGTGGAAGTTCTCCTTTACAGTGAATGTAGTACTCAATGGTATTGACTAACAGTAAAAAAATCAAAATTTTTGAAATTGGCATTTTTGAGAAAAAAATTATTTTTGATTAAAAAAAATTTTTTTTAGAAGGCTGCTTTAAAAATAATTAAATACATATTTCAAAATGGAGTATATCTTTTTAAGCAGAAAAATATTATCTTTAAAATAAAATAAACTGCAACGAAATATCTTGTATCGTTTCAGAGATAGAGCACTTTAAACTTTTTTTTGAAAATCGCAAACGGGAAAAGGTGCTCGGGATGCCATCTTTGGCACCCTGTATCTCGGTCCAGAAATTTTTTTGGGAAAAACCAAAAATTACGGGAATTTTATTTTTTCCTGAATTTTAACATATGTTCAATCAAAGAACTTCTGAGACTATGAAGGTAACCCCCCCTGCCTGAATCGACATGGATTCGGCCATAATTACATGAAATCTAAATTGGAAAATTTAATTATTAAAAATATTTTTGCAAAGATAAGTTATTTTTTTTAATAACAAACTTCAGGTTCAGCAGACATTTTCAGGTGATGGATTTTTACTACTCTAGATGTAGAGGGATTTTTTTTTTAATTATTATTAATTACATTATTTATGTAGAAAGAGAAAAAAACCACCTACAAATTGTTTTTCATATAAAAATATATCATTTTTATATAAAAATGCCTTATTTTAAACTGTGCAACACAGTACATAAATTTGTAATTATTTATACTAACATCTAGCATGAATATCTCATTGCTGATTTTAAAAGATTAGTGTTCTAAAAATATCTATTGGCATGTCAAAATTGCTTTTAAACTATCCTGAAGTGTAGGACTTGGGGAGAAAAAAAATCTTAACTTCTTGCATTCATCTAATTTAAATTGAGAAACTGATTGCAGCATCCTACTGCTAATTTTTTTTTTTTTTTGGCTATAATATGCTGCATTGTACTAAGAAAAATTAGAATTTTAATAATCTTTTTTAATACTAGGATCGACCGATACAGGTTTCTAAGGCCAAAACCAAATTTTGGTGACCTTCCTAGTTTCAGCCAAAAAAGAAAACATCCAAAAAAATTTAAGCAATTAAATTGTATGTTTTAAAGTAATTAATACATACATAAATATACATAATTGTAACTTAATTATATGTATATTATTTATTAATTATGCACAATTGTTAATTATCCAAAAACTTTAATTTTCATATGCAAAACATAATTCATCAATGACAAACGAAGATTTTCTAATTATATGAATTTCATTTAATTAAAAAATATTTAAGTTTTAAGTATACACATCTTGGTTTTTCTTTAGTAATGATTTTTGTAAATGATCATTTGTTATTCTAGAGCTTTCTCGAAAAATATTTGAAACAGTAATGCAGTTTAAATTAAAATTTTTTCTATAAGATGATTGATAATTATAAACAACGAAATTCATTGCAGTACACTCATTAGAGCCTATACAGTTCAAATCAATGATTAATGTTAAAAATTTCTGAAGGAAGAAACAAGATTTTTGGAATATTGAAAATTTCAATCAAGTTGAATTTTCAGCCCTTTTTGGCAAAACTTTCATCTTGGGCCAAAAATGAAACCATATTTTTGATCGATCTCTATTTAATACAGTGATATTGTTTATTACTTACATTAATAAAATTGATGTAAATTAAAAGCTTTTATTTAAATGGGTTTCATTCTGCCATTGGTAAAGAATCCCTACTATTTACTACTAGTTTCAGAAATTTAAATATTTAAAAAATATGTTGATTAAATTGAAACGAATAACATTTTGGAATTTTTGTACTTTTGGGATTAACATTTTTGTATATTTTGGATGAAATTTCCTTTCATTTATCCAATTGTTGAAGATCTTTAAACAGGCGTAGTGTGTGATATTGGCTAAAAAACTGATGTACTTATTAATTTAGCATATATATTTAATTAAATTTGTTTTGGTCCAATCAAATTAATTTATATAAGATTATAGGAAGGAGATATTTATTATATCTTACAAAATTGAAAGTATATGGTAAATTATTGTAGAAAAACAGTTTCTTCCATTTCTTCCACTTGGAAGAAACCTATTTCTTCCAGCCGGTTTTTTCCATGTTTTTTTCCGCGGTTTTTTCCACTGCGGAAGAAACTTGCCAACCCTGCCAGACGCACCTCTAAGCTTCTAATTTCAAAAAGTGATTACACTGTTTAACTCCTTCACAGCTAGATATACAACTATGATTTCTTCTTCATAATACTATTCATCATCCTCAGTTTTGCTGATAACGGTGGATACAGGGGTGATTCTCGTCCAAAAATCTAAGGCATCCTCTTCCGAAAATTTGAAATTGGGTTATCAGTTCTGCATAGTTGCCAACTTGCATGGTTTTGCGCGCGGAAAAAACAATGGTTTCGTCAATGTTTTTGTCAACGAACTTTTTCAAAAGATCGCTGAAAACAGCGAATTTCCTGTGCGGATTGCGGTTAAAATGGCAATTTCACCAATTATCGCAGATAAAATGCTAATTTCATCTGAAGACTGCGGGAAAACATCTTTCAGAGAGAGATTGCGGGTATAACGCCGATTTCATTAAAAGATCGCGGGGAAAAAATGCTGTTTTTGATAAAAGATCGCTTACAAATATTTTGTCAAAAGATGATCGAAAAAAAACCCTGCCGATTTCATCAAAAGATAATGGAAAAAATGCCTATTTCGTCAAAAGATCATGGGTATAAAATATCATTTTTGAGAAAAAAATCGTGTAAAAATGCAAATTTTGTCTAAAAAAAAAGCCCACAGGAAAACGCTTATTTTGTCAAAAGATTGCAGAAAAACTGCCGATTTCGACAAAAGATCGCGGATAACCCCCCCCCCCTCTCATGGGGGATAACTTGTGGAATCAGGGCTGTGCAAGTGCATGCCACATAAATAACAACAAAAGTGGTAAGACCTTAAAATTTTTTGGTCTCCTTGGATTTTTTATGTACTTCTTGGATTTTTTCTTCCCAACTCTGTATGAGCCCTGTTATGTTTTTAAGAGCAGTTTTTATAGCATTTTCCAGAAACATGGATTATTCGAATTTCTTTGGTTAGCATACAATTAAGACCGTATTTATTAAATTGGTATAATCAGATAAATCTGTTCATTTGTCATACAATTTTTATTATTTTTTAATTCTGATTACAGGTTGTTATGTACAATGTTGATTGTCATATTTTCTGAAAAGAACATTGTGTTTTATGAAGAACTCTGCAAATTATAAGAAAAAAAATCTTGGAAAAATTTGGGACCGTTTTTATAAAAATATCAAAAACTTGTCAATATAAAAGTTGTAGATAATATTAAAAAGATTTATAACTTTATTTGAATTTGATTGATATCTTGAGAATTGATGAAGTTAATTCCCCCCCCCCCCCCCTGAAACTCTATTTTTTGTGTCCCAAAGTGATTTGATATCAGTTTTAATTAAGAAGTTATTGGTTTTTTCTGTTTTCATCCCCTTGGTCCAATTTCGCTGATTAACGAAATTGACCGAGATTTTATGCCCTTTGATTTTATGTATTAGTTTGGATGAGATTTAAGCAGAATTATGGAATTTATCATGTCCATAAAAAAGTGATATAGATAGATAGATAAAGTTTTTTACTGATGGTGGTTTTGGGGTCTTTGGGTTATAATCGATGTAAATCTGCAAACATTTTTTTTTTTAATTCCAACATACGGAAGAATTTAATAGGTAGTATTTCATACAAAATCTACCTAAAGATTGTCATAATTAAAAATTCATTAGAATTGAGACCTTAGCATGGTTGTTGCAATACCTATTGTTTGATTATATACTGCTAAAAGCAGTAGGGACTCCCAACATCAGTTTTTTTATTATTATTCAAGATTTGTTTAAAGAAAACTGGCCTGTGAAGCTTTGCTAGTGAATAATAATACTCTGGGAAGGAGGTATACTAAACTTGATTCATCTTTTTGAGAAAGAAATTCTGTAACTTCTGCAATTTTCCCTTTAACAATAGAATATGACAATAATTTGAAATATACAGTTTTACGATCTTTATTACTTTAAGTATTTAATCACTATAGAAACTCATTCCACTAATGTATTTTGTGAAATTTAATTTTTCAGTTAGATGAACAAGGAGATTTGTATGAAAATACAAAGAAAGACTTACTTATATTGAGAACAAAGACTGAAGAATATATTTTACAAGTAGGTGTGATGAATTCAGTTTCTGTGCATGTCTTTTTTTTAATTATTATGAATACATTTTAATTTTGCTAAATTTAATTTTTCAAGTAACTGTTATCTAGTTTTCAATCTATTACTATTTAATTGTTAGTTCTAAGTAATATTTTTGTCCAGTAAGTTTAATCAAAAAAGAATGTTTCTTTGGAATAATTTTAACCTACATTTTCCTTTCCCTAAGAGATCTTTCTCATGTTCTAAATCAGGCATGTCAAACATGTAACCCATGAAGCTTTTGCCATTTTGTCTGTATTTAATTTAATTATTATAACATGTTATTGAAAATACACTTTGTATTAACACATTTACATCAATGATGGTCTTAGTGATGGCAAACATTCCAAGATGCATTTTGAATATTTATAACTGTTATACAAACTTACAATTTTCATTTAAAATTGATAAATTATGAATGTGTAATTTTAAGACTATGATCATGAATAGACTAAGTACTTGGAGTTTTCATTTAAAATTACAAAGTATCTGAGTAAACTTCAGCTCCAAAGCAAGTTTGATGATGCCGTCTTGCTATATGATATTAACAACATTTTCAAATAGATTTTATTAATTTCACAAAATATCTTTTAAAAAGAAAATGTATTTAATTTTAAATAGGCCAGGCATTATTACAAGCCAAGCCAACAAACTACTTAATAAATGACAACATGGAATGCAAAACGTCCATCGAAACTGAACAAGGGACATAAAATAAATTTTGGTAACAAAAGAGTGGTTTAAAAAATAAATTTTGAAACTTGCAACAGCCGGGCAATAGAGGTAGAGAGCCTCGCATCAGCAACAGCATCTGAGGCTTAAGCCTGTTCTCAACTGCACTGTTCAACAAGCACAATACGTTTTGACACATTTACTAACTCATTTTTTAATGGAAAGATAAAATTGGAAGACTTGAACATTGAAGTGGTTTGGTATCAAACTGTCTTTTAGACTCAGGATTAACAGCGTCACAGAAAGTCAGGAAATTTCAAAGTAGTCAGAGAAAATTGTGGAAATTTCAAAATATGTAGGAAAAGTCAGGGAATTTACAAACATTTCTAAAAAGTCATGGAAAAGTCTTGGAAAAAAAATGAAAAATGACATGAAAGTCATCAAATAACCTTGGAAAAAAAATCGCAGAATTCATCAAATAATCGCAAAAAGAAAAGAAACTAGAAATTTAAAGAATAAGTGTAGAAAATAAACATTAATTTTGACATATAGTTGTGAAAATAAGTAGCAAATTTAATTGTTTTCCCATTTGGTTAAATAAATTTTTGAGATTTGGTCAGGCAAAGTTGGGGAATTTTTTTAGATTTGGTCATGGAAAATCAGAAAATTTGTCTGTCATGTTTTGCTGGGAATCCTGGGATTTTATGATAAACAAATTACTTTTTGATTTATAAGCATTTTTTATCATGTGACAAGCTTATTTTTCATCCCTTTTTGAGTAGTTATTCTTCTTTTGCGCAGAAATTTATTTCAAACTTCCTACTTTGACAATATTTTCTGAAAAATTTATTGTGTTTAGAAAAAAAATAATAGTTTTTGAATAACACCTGCTAGTTTCATGCATTTTAAAACAAAAACAAACTAAAACTTATGTCATAAAGTCACTCTTTTACATCTGAGAACAAGCCTTAAAATAGCCTCAAAAAATGGTGCATAAAGCATTCAAAATTTTGGGAGCCCTGCACTTAGTTTATAGGTCAGTTAATTGGTGGCAAAAATGGAGAATGACTATAAAGTAAATAAGACACCTGTAATAAAAAGAATGGGTGGACCATATAGCTTGCTAAATTAATTTTGATGTTCTTTTACCTGTGCTGCCACCAGTCAAGGTTTTCAAGGAACATTTCAGATTATATTATTTCAAAAATCATCGGAGTGAAAAATTAAAAAAATATTAAAAAATGAATTTGAATGAAGATTTTCAAATTTCAAGGAATATGAAAAAGAATGTGATTTGTTAACTTCATTTCTAATAATTTATATTGAAATTATTGTTCAAAATGTATTATTTCAGTTAATCAAAATTCGGCACAATTCCATATTAAGACAAAAATATATGAATTTGGGGTTTCCAATTTTTTTGTTATTCATATTCGTCTATTTTTTTTTAAGTATAGTGTGCAATGTTTTGTTATTTTTAAAGTCAAATAAACATAATTTGAGTAGGAAGATGTATTTAATAGATGAAATCAAACAAGTAGTGCATAGATACATGATAGATTTTATTAAATAGATTTTGATATTCAAAATGTTTACTTTTATTTTTTACTTGGATAAAACTGCAAGATTGACAGCTATACTCTAACTAGATCAAGATTAGCATACACAAGGAAATTTTAAAATAATATTTTGAAAATTCAATTATATTTTATAGATTTGGTTGATGAAAAGTAATTTGAAGTATTTTTTCTTAAAAGACAAACTGTGTATAATAATAACCTGGGTTAAAAGTTACTTTATGGTAAAATTTCTTCAATATGGCTGTTTTTTATAGGAAAACTTTTTATTCTGCGCAATTTCAATAATATTATATACCTTTTTTAGGTGGCCTGCAGCTTTGTTTGTAATTATTAATTTGGCCACGATGGTAAATGAGTTTGACATGCCTGTTCTAAATGATACCTAAAAAGCAGAGTTGTAAGGTTAAATTTAAAATAAATGATCATAAATTTTGTAAATTTGAATTTCTGGAACAAAATAATGTAAACTTTCTTATAAAAAATGTTTTATTTAACCAAAGTTAAGTTTATGTGTTTCAGTGTCTGGAATTATGCTGAAATAATGTCTGGATTTTGTTGCATTACTATGAACTTTCTCTTCTTAGTAGTTTGCACTGGCCACAAAATGAACAGCTGAGCCAAAGTTCACGGGTTTTTAATTTTAGTGTACACTCTAGTTAGTAAAAGTGTGCAAGGTTTCCAGGATTTTCTTGTATGAGAATAAATGTCAGAAGCATTTTGCCTTCAAAAGGCTTCTTATTAATTGGCTATTTGATAAAAATTAGACTTGTGAAAAAATTGGTGGTTCCACATCTGATATGTTATTATAAATATTTTTAATGTAGATTTTTATCTAATGTTTTTATGGGTATATGAAAGCATTTTTAATTTTACTCTTTTATGTTTTATATAATATTATTTCTGCTTTGATATGATTTTTCTAATGTAAATTTATAATTTTCAGATTGATCTTCAAAATCAGACAATACAAAATCTCCAAGATGCTCTAGTTAAATCTAAGCGTGCTTCAGATATTGCATTTCCAAAATCACCTCCTTCTATGACGAATATTAATTCAAATTTAATGAATGAGATGAAACATCCATCTAGGGGCTCTATTGTTGATATATAATTAGTTAATGTAATTTTTTTACATAAAATTGTTAATTCAGGTAGTATATACACATGTACTTAAGCATTTAATTTTTTTATTTTGAAATTCATATTTTAACAAAATAGAAAATTTCTCAAATGCAGTTAGTTATATTTTGCTTAAAATGTTATAAAAAAAAATAAAAAAAATCGTGGGCAGCTTTTTTTTTCTCTTTTGGAGGGGCATGCATTTAAGTGAGTACTTAATGCAAACATTTTATTTTTTATATAAATTCTAAGTTTTACTTTGGTTTATCTATTAATGGTGCTGTTGTAATTAAAAAAATAAGTTTTAAGTCATTGATAAATTCACTTTATAAAGTATATATATAGTCTACTCAATTCATTCTTGCTTTACTATATAAAATATGAAAACATTCCTGAAAGTGAATCATTGGAATTTATTACTAAAATAAGTCTTGGTGAAATATATCCAAAAATGTTTAAAAAATATTAAAAACCCTAGATGCTAAAAGTATATAAAGTTCCCTGAGTGCTTTTGGATAATGCTAAGCTATTATCAAGTAGGATATTAGTGGAGAAAAGCTCTAGCTGACTGACACCAGACAACAGAAAACACAATTCAAAATTTTTGTAGGCAGTCAAAACCACTAATAATGAGGAGAGACAGGTACTGCATGAGGTTGAGCTTTCTTTACCTCTCTCTTCACTCATTATTAGTGGTTTTGAGTGCCTCCAAAACTTTTTCAAGGAGTTTCTTTTTGTCTGGTGTCAATCACATCAAACATTTCTCTGCTGATTTTCTCCTTGATAATGGCTTTGTTTTAGCTGTAAACATTCAGAAAGTTTTATGTGCTTTTAACATCAAGGGTTTCAATTTTTTGAAAACCTTTTTGTATAGATTTAATCAACACCTATTTTAATAATAAATCTCAATGAATCAATCATTTTTCTGAATGTTACCACATTTTATATAGCTTTTAGTTGCATTTAACTTTCTTGACCAGCTATCAAAATTTTATAAGAATGATATTGATTTATAAAAGAATGCCATTTGTATATGTGTGTATACCTATGTATTCATATCTTACATTGCAGCATTCATACACAATTGTATATATCTTTTAAGGAATCAAGAAAAAAATAGTACTATTGTGCATTAAAAACTCTAATGCCTTAAAAATGTTAATAGAAGATTGTTTTCTCTTTTTGTTATATTTCAATGTGATGCCTAAAATATTATTAGTGTGCCTATTATGAAATAACTTCTATTTTTTGTTAATTAATTTTAATTATTTCAAAATATCCTTTCTTTGAAGGCAGTTTTGTTTCATAAATATCATATATATCATAACATTTTTCTTTGCATTTTGATTTCATTATCTGATGAAAAAAAGAAATGATGTACCAGCAAGTTTTAGTAATTTTTTCTATCTGGTTGATTTTATTTTCTATATTCTGACTTGCTTTTAAATGTTATAATGGTATACATATTTAATTTGTCTATAATGACTCTTTGATTATTTAGTCTTCCATTTTTGTTTTTGCTCAAATGAATTAAGTGCTATCAGTGATTTTAAATTTATCACTTATTCTTTGCCAACACTGTCTGACAAAAATTCTGGAACTGTTGAATGTAGAGAGTTATAAAAGCTATAGAAATGAAAGCATTGATGTTTCACTTTAAATATTTCCACTATTACACATAATAAGTAGCTATGTAAGTTTTTTTTTTTAAATATACATTTAAAAATAAATATTGAATAATAATGTTATTTGTGAATTTGATATAAGGTTTTGAAATTGGCCATTCAAATTATTTTTTCAATTATTTTTCCCTTTATTTCACCATGACATAGATTATCTTTAATTATGTTTAAGGCTAAATAATGAAGGTTTATATAGCTTTTGATAATTATCAAAAGTTGGTTAAGTTTCATTGACAGAAATTAATTGAAATCATAAATATTATTGTAATGAAATTGAAAAAAAAGTAAGTACTGTTGTCTTTCATTTATATCACTTTCATTTTACATTTTTATTATTTTGCTTATTCAGCGTTTTGTTATTTTTATATTTGGCTATCTAAAATTTTAGAAGCTTATTTTGAGACTGCAAAGCACTCACATGCTTCAAATTACATTTAGTGTCGCACTATTAGAAGGAAATGTAAAATATTTTTTGCATCCTTTAAAACTGTAGCAGTTTATTTTATGACTGTAAAGCACTCATACAGCCCTAATTATTATGCTTACTCATAAATAATTTGCAGGTAATGTGAATTTTTTGTGACTAATTTTGTTACTTATGCTAGCACATATTTTCGTAACTAACTGATAATGTACTGATATCAATATCAATTACTGTGTATTATTAATTGCTGTGTTTTTTATATATTGCTTAATTTCAATCATTTTATTCTTTATTATCAGGATTTTGAACTAAATTATAAAGCAATAATTTTCATATTTATTATAAATTCTTACATTCATAAAACAACAATTATAATTTGTCTTCTGTTATTAATTTTCTTATGGAATTGTATTGCATGACTGTTTTAATAAGACAGAGCAAGTTAATTTATTAGTGTTTTTAATCTGCAAGTATTCTGTATGCTAATCAACATCTCTATTTTCTTAACTAGCTGATAATGTACTGATGTTAATATCAATTGCTGGACATTATCAACTGCAGTGTTTTTTATATATTGCTTAGTTTTAATCATTTTATTCTTTATTATCGGGATTTTGAACTAAATTATGAAGCAATAATTTTCAGATTTATTATAAATTTTTCCACTCATAAAGTTTCAATTATAATTTGTTTTCTGTTATTATTTTTCTTATGGAATCGTATTGCATGACTGTTTTAATAAGACAAGGCAAATTAATTTAATAGTGTTTTTAATCTGCAATCATTCTCTGTTAAATCAACATCACTATTTTCTTAACTAGCTGATAATGTACTGATGTCAATATCAATTACTGTGCATTATCAACTGCAGTGTTTTTTATATATTGCTTAATTTTAATCATTTTATTCTTTGTTATCAGGATTTTTGAACTAAATTATGAAGCAATAATTTTCAGATTTATTATATGTAATAAATTTTGAAGTGCTGTTACATTTTAAATAATTAGATCATTTTTTAGACAGTCTTTTACATCATGTTGTATAACATTTGTTTAGATTTTTATACAATTGTTTTCGTAAGTGTGAAGTTAACATTTCATGGCTGCATTTTTTGAAAATTGTTTGTTATGTTTCTTTTTCTTTTATGGCAGTTTTGTTAATGAAGACTAAATATTTTTTATTATAATTTTATGTCTGCTGTTTAATATTTTTCTAAATTTGCAAATCAAGTACTTTTGTATTTCTCTTTGTCTCTAGCTTTGTATTAAATGAAAATCCACTAAAAAGAGACATTTTCTCCCATTTTCTTTTTATTGTACTGATTTCAATATAAAAGCAATTTGAGTGCATTGAATGGTGAAATATGTATATAACTACACAGTATAGGTTAATGTTCTTGTTTAATATGAAATTTACTGAAAGTGATTTTTTACATGTTTCCAATGAAAAGAAGATATCCTGTGCATTACAGATATCTATTTACAACATGTATAAGATGATGAATAATATTGTGAATAATATATAACTTCTGAAATAGTTGCATGGGGGTTAAAAAAAACAAACGATTCTCACTTAGTTTAAGTTAGGTTTATTTCCACAAACCGATTATTATTTTAATAAGAAAAGCTAATTTTAATTTATAACAAGCCAGATTCTGTTTTGAGTGAATGAAAAGTTACATGTAAATGTGGAAGCTTTTTCTTTCTTGTGTTACTCTATCATTTTAATTTTATTTAAAAGATCTTTATTAAATGAGATTAGACATCATTACCATGGCTGATTGTTTTTATATATAACTATGAAATATAGTATTAATTGATGCTAGTCATATTATCTTTGATAAGAACATTTTTCTTAGTTCAACTATAGAGTGAAGTAAATTTATTATATTAGTATAGTGTGCTTGATAATCATGTTAATTATTTACTTTATTCTGTTATATTCTTGTTTCCTCCCTATTTTTCAAAAGTTTTTTTTTTTCTGACACTGCATTTTAATGAAATATTTATTTATCAGATTGAAACAAAATTTTTCTTCAGTAACAGTAATAAAAAAAAAAGTTTGTTCATTTTGCTCATTTATTCTCAATTATGTTTTAATTGCAGTACATTATAACCATTTTATTCATTTAATGGTTGGTTCTTTTTTATCTTCCATTGCTGATTGTTATATTTAATGAACATTTATAGTATACATTTGATTTCTTGAATTTCAATTACATTTAATACACATATTTGCATATTTGATAAAAATCATACTATCTTTTAATATTTATAGTTTGAAATTTCTGTTTATAAAATAATTATTTTGTTAAAAAAAAGTCCTTGATAAATATTTCCACATAGACTTTTTGTAAACTAAATCAGCCAGATATTGCTTACAGTGCTAAAAGAATTTACTTTTTTCAAGATTTTTCCTTTGATCCCCAAGATCTTGCTTTCAAGATTCATCTGTTGTTTATGAGTTTATTTTTTATTTATTTATTTTTTTTTTTTCCAAGGGAGTGAATTGTTTTTGTAAAGTGCAGAAAATGATTAATTTAAATTTTGATGTTCATTTCTTCTAAATAGAAGTTTGATTGCTCTATTTCTGTTGGTTCTATCTGAAAAAATTGTATTTAACATTAGAATGCTGAGAAGTTGATTTGACTCCAACTATTTGATTAAATTTCAATTAGAACCAGAAAATTTTTCTTGAAATAATTTAAATCATCTCATGGTTTGTTCCTTCTTAAAGTATCTCAAAGTATAACAGTATATTGGCCAACCTTTATTTCAACCTTATAAGTAATTTTTATCATATTCTTATGTTAATTATACATCAGTTAAAAATCATTCATCATTTTACAATGTATGTTACTAAAAGTAATATAGATTTAAAATGTGTTGATTTGTCTGTAAATGATGTGTAAAATCTTTATCTTTATTAATTATTGATAAAAAAAACATTTACATTCTGAACTGTTTTGAATTTGGAAAAAAAAATTGTGATTTATTTAAAATGTATGTGTGATGTTTTGTGATATAGTGTGATATTTAAGTATGCTCTTTAAATTACTGTTATACTTTTACTCTCTTTTAAAAAATGTCTGTTTTATCTTCTGTATTTTGATTTTAAAAGTTCATTATGTATATAATAAAAGTTAAACTGCGTTATTATCAAAGGAAATTATGGGACCAATGGATTTTTATAGATGGTTAATGAATTTAAGTAATATGCAACTGCATTTCTTTTGCTCAATATAATTTCAATTGTGTTACCATATAAAAATGAGAGTTATTTTAATGCACATTGTAAACTTGTATTATTGTGCTTAATGTAATTTCACACAGAAGTTTACTCTTTCAAATACTTGTGTGTAATTTAATTGTCATGTATAAACTTATTTGGAAAGAATTAACATTTTAAACAAACACCTAAACCCAGACTATGTATTTAAATTTTTACTTTACTACTTTACCTGCATTTCTGCATTTAACCTAATAATTACAAATGTTTAAGTTACTGGTTTTACATAGTGTTTCAGATTTTTTGCATTATAAATCAATGAAAAACTTTTGCATCTTGATGAAACCTTCAAGTTCAGTTTACTTTGTGTTTTTGGCAGTAGTTAAATTGAATTATATGTAAATGAAAAATCTGCTTTATACTTTGTTGATTTTTTGCTAGATTAAACATTTATTAATCGCTTTTATGTTTGTTACTATGTTTTTGCAAAAAGCCCTTTATCTTCCAGTGAAATTTTGATGATTCAAGTGAACTTTTTTGTGTGTGTTTACTGTTACTGCAATAAGTTATTTCTATGAAAATGCTATCTAAAGTTAAAAGCATGGAGTACTACACTGATATTGAGTTTTAATTTCTTTTAAGAGTGTATTTCGATTCAAACTGCTTATTTTCTGATTTATTTTTAAATTCATTTTTGCTATCATATGCATCAAACTGGCAGATTGTCTTATTCAGAAAGTACTCAAGGTACCATAATACTCGATTCTTTGATAAATGCAGAAAATATTCCAAAAAAAGCAATAAAAAACGGCAATTTGAACTGATTTTTCTGAAGTGGGAAATTTGTGGACAAAAAAAAGAGCCATACTGAGAAAATAATTGTTTATAAATGAAATTCTAATGAATTGAACGTAAAATAACATCTCACAGCACCTTATACGTCCCTTCAAAAATCCCCTCAGCAAGTTTCATATTTCTACTTTTAAAAATGTGTCTGAAATTGTATCAGAAAGTTTCAAGCTGTTGAAGGTGGAAAAGCGTTTTTTCGAATACACCCTTAATTGAGAATTTTTGTGATGAATTTGAGTGATAAAATTGAAATGTAAAACTATTTATCTTAATTTTTTTTTTTTTAAGAATTTTTTTTTTCTGTTTTAATGCAAGATTATTTTGTTTTATTTATATTTCCATGGAAGGACTCAAATGCTAAATGTTTACATGTCTTTGATGAGCTTTTGATTTTGTTCCACAATTGTGTTCTGCTCATGACTTTAAACCTTAAAGTTGCATTTAAAAATGGAATTTGATGACATTATTTTAATAGTAATTCCTCTCTATTTTTTATGCATTTTAAAACCTCACTAGTATAGTCTTGCATTTATGTTTTGAGATTTTCTTTTTTATGATTTAAGCTGTCTAAAATAAAATCAATGTAAGAGTATTTATACATCTTCTTTAATCCACTGACTGTGTTAATTTATTCCTAAATTAAGACAATAGTCAAGCAAGTTAAATTAAGCCTGTGTTAATTTATTCGCTGAACTGCAGTTTTCACTGCAATTCAAGCATTATTCGAATTAAAATAATTTTATGAATTTTGCTGTCTTTTTTATTTAATCATTAAGTTATGATTAATACTCAGAAGTGTTATCTTCAAGTAATCCATTACATTTCTAATATTTTGGTATGATTGTTTTGTTTTAGTATTTAAAAATATTTAGAGAGAAGACAATTCATTTTTGTCTTTTTTCTCGGCAGTCAGAAGATTAAAAGAATCTTGATAATAATGTTGAAAATTTTAAAAATGATGTAATTTTAATGATTATCTTATTTAATTTTCTAATAAATTATATAATTACTGAAGTATGAAGGGATATTTCACATTCATTTTATCTTTATTACTAATAAATTTTTAAATATTTTTAAAAGTTCCATAAACTTCTCAAAAATATTCTGAAAATTAATATCTTAAAGAAAAATTTAAGAAAAATCCTGATTAGTAAACGTCTGTAAAGAAAGAAATGTGTGGGTTTGTGAAGAGTTCTGGTTTCTGAAGAATGAGACTTTATTGTGGTTTTTAATTGCTTTAGAAATTTGTTTGTATTTTTTACAGATTATTTGTTATTTGGTGGTTATGTATTCTTGCTGTTGCTCATGTCACATGTAGCAGTAGTTAATTTTTCTGTGTAGATTTGTGAATATAATAATTATATCTAAGATTATATATTTTTTGTAAATTTTGACACCAAAAGATTATAAAATTTGATTACATATATTTATAGCAAAAATAATGTGACTACATAAATTTTGCTTCATATTATTTTATTTATTGACATTGTATGTCAGTTGTTGTTAATTTCATTTTGTTGCTAATAATTTATTTTTTAAAGCAGACTGGTGCATATTATTCTTGTTTCAAAGTTGGTGTTATAGAATTTGCCTTAAATTTCAATTTATAAAATATGTGGGAAATACATTATTTGTGTGCATTACTGGTGATGAGATTTTTGTGTTTCTTTTCAAATCTAGTCAAAGTCAGCATATTAATATAAGGTGTTGGTATTTCTTAAACTGTTTAAGAAATATACTCATTTTAAATTATTTATTTAAATAAAGTTGAGCTTCCCCAAGGACCTATATTTCTGAAACAGGTATTTTAGTTATTGAATGTTTTCTTTTTAATTTATGTTCACACATATATATGTCTGTTTTCACACTGAAAGTTTTTAAGAAACTTAACTTACTAAATGTTACAAATGAATAATGTACCTTTATATTTTATGGGAGCAAGTAATTTAATCAAGTCAATTTTCACCTTTATTTGTTTATTTTTGAGGAAGAATGAAGTGAAATGTTAGAAATCCTTAAATTAATGGCAAAATGATATGTAGCATAAAATTTTCTTTAATTAAATGTTAAGGAAATACTTGAAAATATAACATCATAATGAAATTGCATATTACTCCTTTTCATCCTACTTAAAATTTTATACTTTACAAGATATTTCTAATAAACTTATTTATTCGACTTAAGATTCAAAAGATGTGAACTTCATCAAATAATCTGATCCAATTTTTTAAAAATAACTTTTTCAAGTAACCACTAATAACTGTCCTTGGAGGAAGACTTGTTTATTACCATTCGGGCAAGTACAAAACTGCATTTTTTTCTCTTTGTTATTGCAAATATGTGACTTTGTCTATCTATTGTTGACTAAACTTAAATTTGTTTGAGAATATTATTTTAATTTGAAAAAAATTATATCAAGTAGTGTAGTAACATCTCTATTTGAAAAAAATGAGCTTAAATCATTTATTTCAATACTTGTGTTGATTTTTTACACACATTTGTGACTGATGTAATTATTAAATAAACTAAGATTGTAAATAAAGCTATTTAGTATATTTCCAATTATTTGAAACTAATAAATGCAATATTAGTTAAATTCATCATTTTATTTTGTATTCTCTTCTCCTTTTCCAATCATATCCTTATAAGCATTTAGAATTAAAATAACTAATATTTTTCTCTCAAGTATATCACCATTTTTATTAGTATTTTATTAAAAAATGCAAGTGAACAATAATTTATAATGAACTTGTTTGGTCAATTAATGGCTCGGTAACATTGTAAAATGTGATATTATCTGTCTGTATAGTTTTCTTTTGTATCTAAGTGGTCTAATTGAATAAAATATCTGAATATCATATCCTAAGGGAAAATTATAATTTTGAAAATGAAGATAGAATTAAAAATGCCCTTAAACTCAATTTAAGTAGTACTTCTCTTTACAAATGAAGCCAGTGTTGTAGCTGAACAAAAATAATTTTTCTTAATAAATGAATTTAATAAATAAAAATGAAAGTGACATAATTTTTTTTAAATTTAAATATGGCGTAAGAAATATTACATTTTCAGTCATAAAAACAGCATTGATAGTCCAAGAGCTGACAGCACAAAAACCTAAGGTATCGAGCACAAGGAAAAAAACCCCTTTATTTTATGGAAAACTAGTAATAGAGAATTCTAATGATCTATGTCTGCCAGAAGTGAAGTGGTGATAAGTCAAAAATTAATACCAAAAGTGGTTTACTTGTAGGTTTAACATTGTGTTTGCTGTACAATCAAAGATATGAAGTATTTGTACAGCAAACACAATGATAATCCTGTGAACAAACTACTGGCGGTATTAATTTTTGGCTTATGCACCACTTCACTTCTGGCAGACATCGATAATTAGATTCTCCTAGCACTAGTTTTCTATAAAATAAAGTTTCTCTTGTGTTCGATACCTTAGGTTTTTGTACTGTCGGCTCTTAGACCATAAGGATAAATTGTGTTTTACTTGTTTTTAAATATCTGAAGTTATTCTTACTTGATCAGTAGCACATAACTTCTAGTAAATGAATAATATAGCTACTGAAGAAAATCCAAAGCTTGGAATTTTGAATAATTTATGCATCTTGACAAGTAGACACAAATATTAGGAATTTAGAATACAAAATACATAATCATGACAGACATTACGCATGTTGACAAAACCAAAAGAACATAATTGAAAGTAAATATCAACAAAGCCTATTTCCATTAAAACATAAGCTATCTGGGGGCAGAAAAGAAAATAGATATATGAATTGCTAGATTATATATAAATAAGGAGTATTTATAACATCTCCCTTTAATCTAGTGGTTCAAAAAAGAAATTAAATTGTTTTTTTTTTCTTAGTTTTAAAAATTAGGAAGAGGCTTTTTTTATATATCTGTAATTTTTTCTCTGAACTGCAGTAAACAACAAGCACTACATATTGTTCTTGTAAATGTCTACTGTAATGATGTTTGACATGTATGTGCTCAGTTCCAGTACTATGTTTTCCAGTTTGTGTTAACACTTTACAAGCCTTCATATAGCTTAATAGATAAGGACTGTTTGAAACCTAGGTCTTCAAGTAGTCAGAAACCACTGTATTTCTTCTGCAACATTTGCAGCGGCTATATATTCTGATTCAGCAGAAAAAAGAGCAATACAGTTTTTTCATTTTGAGAACCATGATATTGAATTGTCTCCTAAAACAAAGATATTACCACTTGTAGATTTTCCGGCTGCTTTGGCACCAGTCCAGTCTGCATCAGAATACCCAATCAAAAGGAGATTCATTTGACTGCTCATTATAAAATTCAGGTTCTTTGTTGTGTTTAGATACATGATGATCTTTTGAACTGATTTCCAGTCTTTTTCTGATGGTCTTTCAATCTTTCAACTGAGTATATTAACTGCTAGGGCAATGTCCGGTTGAAACATTGTTGCTATGTAAAAAAGAGCTTCAATGACTTGTCTATGTTCTGCATCATCATCTAGAAAATTACTGTCATCTTCATTTTTCAAGTATGATATTTCCATTGATATGTATGTAGGTTTCTTTTCTTCTATGTTAAACTTTTTGAGTAATTTTTCAATTTTATTTTTCTGATTTGATTAAAAACTTCCATCAATATTTGTTTGGATGTTGATTCCAAGATAATATTTCACTTCACCTAAATTTTTAATTTCAAAGTTAGTTATCAGTTTGTTGATTTTTGTTTCATTTTTATGAGAAATAAGATCATCAATATGGAGAATAATGGTATACTTTCATCCTCATTGGTTTTTATAAATAAACATGAATCTGCCATACTTGGCTTCAAATTGTTTTTCAGCAAAACTTTTGCAAGCTTTTGATTCCATGCATGTGCAGCCTGTTTAAGATCATATATAGATTTAATTTGCAAACTTTCTTCTCGTGGTTAACTTCATGTTGAGCATAATCACTTGGGCTATATTATATTGATATTTTCCTCAAGGTCTCCAATCAATAATGCTTCTTTAATATTAATGTGTTTGACATGTATAGTCTTCTGAGCTGCTGCTGTTAAAAATACTCTTATGGCTGTGTGCTTGACTGCAGGTATAAAAGTTTGATCCTAATCTATTCTGAACTTTTGGTTGAAACCTTTTTCTATGAGTCTGGCCTTATGTCTTTCAACTGTGTCATTTTCATTCAACTTTGCTGTAAACTTCTATTTGCAACCTATTGATTTTTTATCTTTGGTTTGCTTTACACGATCCCATGTATGATTGTTTATGAGTTATTATAGCTCCTCTTCTATTGCTTCGAATCATGTTTTCTTTTCATCAGGATTTAGAGAATTCAAAGGCAGGCTCTTTTATTGCTTCTCCTGTAAAATATGCTTTAAGCCATTTCTTCTTTTCATCAGGATTCAGAGAATTCATTTTCTTTTAAACTAGCAAATTCTTTCATTACTTTTCCTGTAAAATAGGTTAATTTTTGTGGTGGTTTTTTGTTATTTATTCTTTGAGATCTTCTTGGTTCCACTGGTGGCAAATATTGTTTCTTTATAATATTTGAATCTTCTTGAGATGTTTCTTCATTCACTTTTTTCCCCCATTCTTTATTTGTTTTGGTGGAACAATAATAATTTCTTTATCAGAACTTGTGTTTCAATTCTTCTGAGTATTTTTAGCTTCTTATCAAATTTATTTTTAGTCACAGTGATGTATTCTTTAGTTTACTTCATTTTTGTTTGTTGGTAAATAAAACGGTGAAATGTGAGTTGTCAACAGAAGTAAGTAAGTAATGCTTCCCACTGACACTGGAGGTTTGCATGGCACCACATAGGTTAAGATGGACAAGCTCAAGAGGACTCTGCTTTGAACTTTGATTAGATAGGGAAGTTTTGAAAGTTTATTTTTAATACAACTTTTGCAGTTATTTACTTTTTTGCAGTTATCAATTTTGATGCCATCAGCAAGATTTTCTATCACAAATTAATAGCATCTGAATTTTGGTGCCCAAGGCATTTGTGTCATAAATTAATACAATTTAAATTTTTGCAGATCATAGCAACTGTTTATTTTTTGCTTTTGCCTGTACATTAATTTGGGGTTACCTTATAAAAACTATTATTATTTAAAACTGCTTTTGAGTATGTATTTTATTCTTTGTAATGAAGCATTTGTTTCCATTAAATGTCACTTTGTAGAGCTTTTCAGTAATTCTTTTAACCCCTTGGGGACAAGCAACACGTGTACGTGCCACAAAAAGGCTTAAAAATCCTTGTTTATTCCCACCGGTAAAATTAAGCTGTAAAATTTCCCTTATTGAATCGAAGCAATTCCTCCATTTAAGAAGAAACAAATTTCTGGTTTTTAAAACCGGTGACAAAACATTAAAAATTTCGTAAAAGTCTCCCGTCGTGAAGGGGTTAACCAATATTAAATTACATTCTAATTCAGGTAAGAAATAATACAATTAATATCATGAATAATTCCATCAGACAACTTCCATTAAAATGTGAACATTATTGATAACTTGCAAAAATGAATTTTTCCTGTCTGCAATAATAATTTTCGCAGGTTCTGCATTTGAATTAAAATCTATAAAAATATCTGTCATTTGCAAAGTGTTACGTTGCACCGCTGTTGACATAGAAATTTCCTTTAAAGTTTTCCATTAAATTAGTTTAGTTTTAAAGTATAATCTTCAATATTTTTGTTTTCATTCAAGACTGAATTAGCTTCTCAATTCATTTAAACATTTTTATTTATCAAGTTCTTATTGTTAGCCGTATTCTGAGTATTTATTTCTGTTATTTTTATTTATTTATTTATTTATTTATTATTATTATTAGTATATTGTCTGCAATCTTGGTTAGAATTGAAATTTTGCCCAACACTTTGCTTACAGAATGAAGTTTTATTCTGTGTTATGTTTTTATCATTCGTTGTCATGGAGATTGAATTGGATCTTCTAAGGTCATCATTTTGTTTCTTATTATATTTATTATGTAAAGGAGAATACGATTTATTCCAATTGCGAGTTTGAAAAATTTTATTGTTGAGGTGATAGCATTTGTTTTGGCTGTGATTTGATTTCTTGCAATACGTGCAGACTTTGTCATTTTTCGGCCATTTTTATTTTAAAACATTCATTTTAGAAACTTGTGAAACATCATGATCAGCATTCATTTCTATTCTTCAATTGTATTTGTCTGTCAACTTATTTTTTATTAATTGGGAATTTAACTCTGTTTCAGGCTGTGATTTCTGAGCAACAATTAAGTTATTGTGAGATTTATGTACAGAAACTAGTAGCAAACAGCTATGTGATCACCTCTTATTTCTTTGCCAATTTATCTACTAATTCAAGCATTTGAGAGATATGTTGAGTCATATTACCGTCTTCTGGCATTTTAGTAGCAGATAATTTTCACAAAAGAAGCTTACAAAACAAATTTGTTCTTTCATGACATAAGTTGTTACTGACTATATTTTGGTGTAAGTCACTTGACTGGTGGTTCTGTTATGCTGCATTTTTCAGGAAGTATTAACATGTATGAGTTTTGGGATTGCCACATCTAACTAGTTCATTATTATTTTGTTTTGGTTAGTTGAGTCCAATCTGTAAAAAGGCCATTTTTTACTTTTTCGATTTTGATTACAGTTTTTTAATAAGATACTTTTTACTTTCGAAACCGGTTTCGAAAGTGAAAGTTATTCCCATAAAATAAAAAACCAAAAAGAAGGTAAGAAAAAAATTAAAACTACCTTTGTACAGATAGATCTCAGCTACTCAGTGGGAAAAAAAATATTTTGAAATACAAGTCAACTTTCTTCCATTGAATTAACATTAGTGAATGGGTGTTTTAGCTGCAAGTAATCAAAATACTTTAGGCTGTTCCGAAATCTTTTGTGCGTCCCTGTAAATACTATTCTCTTTCTATTATACAGAAAGCAACTTGTAGTAAATCTCAGCAACGTATATCAATTTCGTCAAATAAAATATGTAATACTTTAATGTAATTAAAACGATACCCAAACAATGTTTCTCCCTATACCATTATGCAATGGAATATTTTTGCGTGGCCCTGTAAATCAATAACATATATTTTTTGTACCACACGTTATACAGAATACATCTTTTATTAACTACTAAGAATGTATTTATTAAAAATACAACACATTACTGCGAATGGTGCACAAAACAAGAACTTTAATGTTAACTTGTACAATTAAAACTAGTCGTTGGAGATCACCGTAATACTTACCCATCATAAATATTCATAACATAATATATGAAAACATAACATAATGTAAACAATTTATAAAATGCATTACAATTCCAAAACAAAATATAAACGTATATTTAAGTATTTTTAACACATCATCATGCTCTATTAATGTATTTCTGATGAACCAATTTCGACAAATTGTATGAAACGCAAAACTATTCAAGTAGCACTGAATTGCATAAAAGAAACATCCTTATAACTCTAAAAATAATTATCATATTCACTAACGGTTTCTTGCATCGAATTAAGTGTCTCATTTTTAATTAAAAGATATCTTTGAATTGAAATTTGAATGAAATACAGGGTCATGAAAAATCAAAGAATGTGAAAAACAGGATTAGAAATATCTCGACAACTAATAATCCGATCGACTTCGTTTTTTATGCAAAATTTGTGTTAATTTATTGCCTTTTACGTCCACTCCTTAAAATAAAAAAAATTCGAAAAATTTTATATACCTTTCATCAGAACGAATTTTTCGAGAGTCCGAAAAAAATAGTTCCGGATAATCGAGGTTACTGATATTAAATAGGCTTCGTCCCATTCTTACATACTAAACACATACAAAATTTCAAGTCTCTATCTCAATTTGTTCGAGAGATAGAGCGGTTACAGACACACAGACGGACGGACGGCAAATTTTTTTTTCTAAAAATATTTTTTTCGGAATCTCCAGTGTCCGAAACGTGTAGATCCGTCAAAAAAAATTTTCGATTTTCAAAACGATTGCAAGACTTACCCTATACTACGTATGATGGGTAAGTAATAAAATAAAAATATTAATGTTTCGCGCCGTCTTCAGGAAAATATCATAATGAAAGGACTTAGTTTGCTTCCTGATCGAGAGATAATATTTCTAATAAATTAAAATCGAAATGAATTAAAAGTTTAAAAATGTTGCCACTTACACGTGAGTAAAAATTAAAATATTGAAACAAGACATAAAATTTAAGATTTTATGATGTTATGCCATATTTTTGGCATATTTAAAAAATAACAAATATCGAATACTATAAAATAGTAGAAATAGCTGTGTTTTTAGCTTTTGATATTTGATTTTTTGTACTAAAGCACTTAATCTTAAAATAATCTTCATGGGTCATCATTTAAGAATTTTTTTGTAAATCGTAAATGTCAAAGTTAAAATATTGCAAAAATTTAATACTCTGAAATAGATGTAAAATTTTTTTATTAAATTAAATTTTGTATAATTTAAAAATTTACTCAATTTTTTGGCTTATACTGCGATTTATACAGCTAAACAGCTGAAAGGTCCGTTGGTTGGATGGTTGTGTTTATGATAGCCAATTATCAACACGAAAGGTATAGGGCCTAAGAGGGGACAGTCTTTCTATAAGGAAACCTAACCCGTATTTACGCAAGGAAATCCAAGGTTCGAAGAAAGCCGCGGAAAACTCCGAATGATTAGGCCGACGGGCGCGATTGGGTTCGAACCCAACAATTCCCGTCTGCCAGCTTCGAGAGAAGAACCTCTCGGCCACTGGTGGTGCCTGAAGGAGTCCGGTGAGGTGCAGAGGAGACCCAATTTTAAATTCGAACTTTTAAAATTTGAAATTTATTTTTTTTTATTGAAAAATACGCCTTTTTTTAATTGAAAAAAAATCATGTTTTGGATAGGAAATTTGGTATATGTTAGTAAATTTAAGGGGTATTGCAAATCTTTTGCTTCATAACACAGCTAAGTGATTTGCAAATATATTGTTGAAATAAAAAAAGTGAAATAGATTGAATAGATTTCATTATTGAAGATTTGGCATAGACGCAATTTTTTACAAAAACTTGACTAAATATTTTCTAAATTTGAAAAGTTAACTTAAACTCCACTAAAAAGTTATAATATAAATTCCTATTTTAACTAAAAACACTTATATGTGATGAAAATTTCATGTTTCTCAAAAAAAAAGAAAAAAAAAAAAAAAAAGTACCTCAATGGTGCTGTTTTTAAATCAAAAAGGGCAACTTAATTACATAAGTTTTAATTTATTTTGTTTGGAAATGCATGAAACTAGCACTGTTGTAGTTTAGAAACTATCTAATCGCTCTCAGCTTCCCGCTTTTTTTTTTTCCAAACTCAACAGATGTTTCAGAAAATACTGTCAAAGTTGACGTTTTGAACCAAATTTCCTGACGAAAGTAGAAAAACAAGTCAGAGGGGTGGAAAACGTGATCGCCACGTGATCAATTTCGCCTATAACTCAATAGGTAATTTATCGATCACAAAATGGAAGACAGAGTTCGATTCCAAATAGCTTCCATTATCAGGTTTTACAATTTTATATCTTTCTGTTCAAAAATGAATTTGTAGATCTGTCAAAACCTTTTACGCTTGTTGAGCGGAGCAGTTGAGAACAGCCTTAAGTGGCTACTTCATTCAAATGAAAAGAGCTGTTCACTACACTAATCCTATGGAAGAAGTTTATAAACATATCTCGGTCGCATTTCAATATTTTTGCAGTGGAATTGATTTTTGCAGTAAATGGCTGAGATCGATCTCTATGTAGGCCGTTTTTTACGTTTTTGAATTTATTTACAGATTTTTTTTTTATGAGGACGCTTTCATTTTCGGAAGTGGTTTGGAAAGTGAAAGCACCCTCTTAAAACATATCTGCAATCAAAATCGAAAAACTAAAAAAACGGCATGCATTCAGATCAATCTCAACTATCCAATGCAAAATAAATAAATAAATAAAAATCATTTAAAAATATTGAAATGCATCCGAGATATCTTTATAAATTTCTTCCATAGGTTTAGCATTAGTGAATGGGTCTTTTCTTTTGACTGAAGTAGCCCCCTTAAGGGTTATTTCAATTCAAACTGCTTTTTTTCCGATTTATTTTTAAATACATTTTTGCTCTCATATGCTTCAAACTGGCAAATTGTCTTATTTAAAAACTACACAAGGTGCCGTGATTGTCGATTCTTTGATAAATGTAGAAAATATTGCAAGAAAAGCAATCAAAAATAGAACTTTGAACCGATTTTTCCTAAGCGAGCGATCTCGGAACGAAAAAAAAGGTCCTACTGAGACGATAATTGTTTATAAATCAAATTCTAATGAATTGAGTGTAAAATGACATCATACGGCACCTTATACATCAGTTCAAAAATACTCTCAGAAAATTTCATGTTTCTACTTTTAAAAATGTGTTTGAAATTGTATCAGAAAATTTCGAGCTGTTGAAGGTGGAAAAGCGTTTTTTCGAATACACCCTTAAGGATGTATTCGGAAAAATATTTTTCCATTCTCAACAGCTCGAAATTTTCTGATACATTTTCAAACTCATTTTTAAAAGCAAAAACATGAAACTTGCGGAAGTGATTTTTTGGAGAGAAGTGTAAGATGTGTGATTTCATTTTTCATTCAATTCGTTAGAATATCATTTATAAACAATTATTTCTCAGTATGGTAAAACATGTAAATTTTTTTTTCGTTCCCAGATCTCCCGCTTTCCAAAATTTTGTTCAAAACACCAACTTTTATAGCATTTTTTGCAAAATTTTCTGCATTTATCAAAAAATCGACAAACATGGCACATTGTGCGGTTTGTAAATAAGAGAATTTGCCAGTTTGATGCGTTTGAAAGCAAAAATGAATTAAAAAATAAATCCGAAAATAAGCAGTTTGTATTGGAATACACTTCTTCAATCAACTTAAAATAACTTCATCAATGTGCCAAAGTATTTAGCGGCATTTTACAAAAGTTATAAATTATATTTAGGAAATGTTATTCTTATAGTTCGTAAATATTTTTACAAAAAAATATTCAGATATCAGAAGACATGACTTCAGTTTTGTATTTCACAATGTCAAAAATTGTTCGGATGAAACAAACCGGCTGTCTAAATTTTGATCACGATTCGCTGTCTACACAAACATAACTATTTATCGGGAAAAAGATCAAAGCTCCGAAAATAAAAAATTCAATCATCTATGTCAGAAGTTCCGCTCAGTATGAATAGATGGCGGTAGTTACATGTCTGCCTCTCGACATCCAAGAAAGAATTATATTTTGATTTGATTATTGAATAAGGTTAACTTTTTATGTCCATCTGGTTACGGGAAGAAGAATTATCGGTATATAGTAGTATAATAATTAATTATAAATATGACAAATTTCTTATGGAAAAAAAAAAAAGATAGTTTTGCGGAATTATTGTGGATTCTGCTCGCAATATTACAAAAATATTCAATATTTTTCGTTTTCTTGCAAGGATTGCATATGGACTGTCTCATCGACAGTCGTAACCAGTGTTGAATTCAGACACTTTTCTCCGGAAGGGAGAAGGATTTATGGCTCCGGGGAGGGGGGAAAATTAAAGAGTTCCGGGGGACAAATTGTACTTTTTGACCATTGAATATGCAAAATTTCAAATTCTCCGGGTGGGGGACATTTTATTTCTCCGGGGGAAGGAATCCCCCTCCCGGGCCACCCCCTGAATTCAACACTGGTTGTAACTGCAGTCAAGGCTGTAGTAGGGGGAGGTGGGGCACCTTGGTACATCTCAATTTTCAAGCTTAAGGGTGTTCTTAACTGATCCGCTCAACAAGCGAAAAACGTTTTGACACATTTACAAATTCATTTTTTAACAGAAAGTTATAAAATTTTAATGCCTGCCTATGAAAGCGATTTCGAATTGAACTTATTTTTTCATTTTATGATAATTAAATTACTTATCGAGTTATAAGCTATTTCGGTGACGCAATCACCCGTTTTTCTCCTCCTTTTCGGCCGGTTTTTCTGCTTTCGTCGGGAAATAGGCTCAAAAGTGTCAACTTTGAAGGCTTGTTATGAAAAATCTGTTGTGTTTTTTAAAAAACAAAAGAATGAGTGCAATTAGATAGTTTCTGAATAAGAACACCTGCTATTTTCATGCATTTCCGAACAAAAATAAATTAATGCATGTGTTACAAATTTGCCCTTTTTGATTTAAGAACACACTTAAAAATTAGCATATATAAGTGTCAATATATGATACTACTATCTACTCCCTCATGGTCTCATGTGTTTTGGAATCGCTGATTTTTGCTGGTAACAAATAATACCATTATTTTTGTTTTGAATGAGGTTGAGTAACAATATGTGTTTTGAAGAATAAATTTTTCATTAAAGAAATTAAATAATAGAATTAGTAGCATGTTGTGATGAAAAAACAAGATTTATTATTATTTTAATGATAAAAAATGAACTGTAATGCTAAGCTTAACAGTGTAAATGTTTTTATTACTTAATGTGCGAGTTGGGGCAGGTTGGGACACTGACACTCAGTTATGAGGTACCTTGGGACAGTCCAAAACTGCTGAAAAGACCAAACGCAGCTTACAAAAGAAAAAAAAAGTACACAACAAGTTTAGGATTTTCATCAAGCAGTGAGGATGAGACAGCTACATTAACAAAATTAGTAAAAATTACTTCTGGAAAGAAAAATAATATAAATGGTTTGTGTAATACCAGTAGTGATGGGTTTAACCCTTTCCGGCGCAGACAAATTCTGTTCGTAAAATGAGAAATTGTTGACTGACACCGGAATTTACAAAAGACTATTTTAGAAATTAAGAATTCCCTGATTTAAGCTGTTACTGTAAAAGTAAAATTTTACTAAAATATTATTGGTGCCGTTTGTAAGTTTTGAATTAAAATTAGGTGTTGCCGGAGTGGTAACACTGCGCCGGAAAGGGTTAACTGTTCATGTGATGCTAATTTTCCTACAGATTGTAAACTTACTCAAAATAGGCCCAGAAACTTACAAGCTAGCCCACTGTGATAGTGTGCATTGGTTAAGTTTGCAGGAAAATAAAGCATTATAGCATTTCATTTGTGGGGGATATTTAAAATGTTGTGGACAGCAGCAAGTATGCGATATCCATTTTGAGAATACAAGATCAAAAGTTGTCATTTTTAAAAAAATCCTCATAAGCATGATAGCTCATTTGTGTATTAAACATATATTCTTTTACAATTTGGCACTCCTAAAAACGAAATAGGTCAAAGAACATCAGAATTTGAAGAACATCATTTTTTTCGCATCGCAAAATCTAATCTGCAACAACTTATTTCAAGTTCTAACTGAATCTGAAAATTGATGAAAATCCGTGCATTGGTATTAGAGATATAATTGTCGCAGAAATCGTAAAAAAAGTTACATAGATGTGCCACCTGTTGAGCAATTTACTCTAAAAACTAAAGAATACTAATTTATATCAGGGACTAACTAAATCTGAAATTTGATGAAAATTCGAGCATTAGATCTTAAGATAGAGCTATGGGGATAATCATGAAAAATACCGCATAGCATCGCCACCTGTTGATCGATTTAATCCAAAAACTACAGAATACTAATTTATATCATGGTCTAACTGAATATTATGTTTGATGAAAATTCGTGCATTAGTTCCTGAGATAAAGACATTGCGATAATCAGGAATAATACCGTATAGCAGTGCCACCTGTTGTGAGATTTACACCAAAACGTAATCAGAATCATATTATATCAAGGAATAAGGGAATCTAAAGTTGTATGAAAATCCGTCCATTAGTTCTTGAGATATAGCTATTGTGAAAATCGGAAAAAAGGCAGCATAGCACCACCACTTGTAAGGCAATATGCACGAAAAACTATAGATACAGCACCCACAAAATTTATGTCACATACAGACAGACAGACTCATAGACAGACATTTTGCAAAAGCATATTTCTTAGAATCTTAAACCTCTAAATCCGTCGAAAACCGGAATTCGAAAATTTTCACGAATCCAATTCCTGTAAAGATAGAATGAAGTAAAAATATCAATCACTTTTCAATAATATTTTTATTCACATAATAACAAAATACTTGACGGTTATAATAAAGCCAGGCGTTTACAAAAAAAAAAAAAAAAAAAAAAAAAAAAACTTCAAAGTTTATAACGGCCTTTGGCGATGGCTTTTTTTTCAGATTGGAAAAAAAAAAGTGTAGATCCGTCGAAAACCGGAATTCGAATATTTTCACGAATCCAATTCTTGTAAAGATAGAATAAAATAAAAAGATCAATCATTTTTCAATAATATTTTTATTCACATAGTAACAAAATACTTGACGATTATTATAAAGCCACGCGTATACAAAAAACAAAACTTCAAAGTTTGTAACGGCCTTTGGCGATAGCTTTTTTTCAGATTGGCAAAAAAAAAATACCCTGATAACATCGTTTTTTTTCCTTTATTAATCAGATATGTTTTTGATATAGCGTAAATGGCATGATAATTTGTTGAATGCCGCTATCTTTTAAAAGAGCGATAATATCGGAAGACTAATATGAGATAAAAATATTTATTTCGTTTCTCTTTTTTTGCTTCCTGTTTTTTCCAAAACAAGGCTGTACTTGAGAGATTAACACTTTCAATGAGAAAAAATAAAGTATCAATTGATGTTTTTTCCGGTGGTTTGTTTTTTGTTTCAGATATTAGGCTGAATGAAAAGAAATGCAAATTCACCTTTCTTTTACAATTTCATTTTCACGAAATATTAAAACAAAAAGAATATTGCCCAGTTAAACTGATGGCATCGAGCTTACAGACTTCGCATACTAATTGTACATTATAGCCTTATACTTTCAAGGGTTAATTCCGTTCGAAAAACAAATTAAGAAGGAGAAACAGCTCCCCCCATTTCCTCTTTTTAAACTTAATTATTGAACCCCCTAAACTAATCAGGGACATTCTTTATCATATAAAAAATCTATATCCAAAATTCAGAGCAAATCGGAAAATTCTTATTAAAAACACAACACATTTATATAATTTAAGAGGAGTTATCCCCCTCTTTTATACTTGACCATTAAACTTCCAAAACTATTCAGAGATTCTTCTTATCAGAAAGAACCCTCATCCAAAATTAAAAGCAAATCGGACAATTCTGCATAAAAACCCATTTATCAATTTTATGGGGGGGGGGGGGTAATCGCAAGCACCTCTTAAAGAAGAATTTAACAAAAGAATCGCACAGCTAATTAGGAAAGCATCTTATCACTATGAACCTGTGTCAAAAAACTGAAGCAAATCGGTTAAATCTGCAAGAAAAAACATTTAAATAAATTAAGAGAGTAATCCCACCAATCCCCAATTTATACTTATCCAATGAATTCCCAAAACCAATCAGGAAAGCGCTTTATCAGAATGAACCTATATCCAAAATTTGAAACAAATCGGTAAATTCTGCGGGAAAATCCCATTAACCTTAATTAAGGGGGGAGGTTACTTCCCATTCCCCCCCCCCTCTTAGAATTACCCAATGAACTCGCAAAACAAATCATGGCAGTGTCCTCATCAAAATGATGCCATGTCTAAAATTTGAATGAAATCTGATAAATTCTGCATGAAAAACATATTTATATAAATCAAGGGGAGAGGCATTACCCCCCCCCCCCGTTCACCCTCTTTATACTTATCCAATGAATACCTAATACTAATCATGGAGACGCCTTATCAGAATGATCCTACACATCTAAATTTTGAACGAAAATTGATAATTCTGCATGAAAAATCCATTTATGAAAATTAAAGGGAAGGGCATTACCCCCCTTCTCCCTGTTTAAACCTATCCAATGAACAACTCATACCAATCACGGAGGTGCTTCATCAAAATTTTGAACGAAAGCTGATAAATCTGCATGAAGAACCTATTTATATTTATTAAGGGGAGGGGCATGAGTCCCCCGTTTTTCCTCTTATACATATCGAATGAACTCCAAAAACGAATCAAGGAAGCGCCTTATCAGAATATACCTATATACAAAATTGGAAGTTCGACTTCTTATCAACAAAACAGGAGGGCAATATTCTTTCCCTTTTCTTTACTGGAAACACAAGTATAATTTCAAACATACCTCAGACCTAGCTTTTCGAACAGCGCATTACACATGGGTACATATTCAATAGAAGAATAGGCATGCCAAACGCTGGAGTATTCCATATTTTAAAATAAAAAAATTACAACCCTTTAATGATTTTAATAACAGCTTTGTGCTTTCATAAAAATAGGCAACACACTATTTTGTTGTAAAGAACAAATTATACATAAAAAGGATCGAATTACATTTTTGGTTGGATCGAAAACATATAAGGTTATCAAAAGACCCCCTTCTCTCCTCCTGCTAGAGTTATCTTACGATATCATGTGCCAAACCCCTCCTTCTAAAGTGATAACGTTATATAATAAAAGCTCCATAGGGTCGTGTTGCCAGGTGTCCAGATTTCCGCGGGACGTTCCAATTTTCCAGGGTTCTCAATAATGTTGCCAGGTCTACTATCACAAAAAACAAAATATAAAGACAAAAAAAAAAAAAAAAAAAAAAAAAAAAGCGGCAGTGTTTTCTAAGTTGGAATATGAAAATACATGAAGTCCTCTAGAAATTGTACCTGTCTGTAAAGGAAAATATTCATGTTCCTTAGGGAGTATTATACTGTGGCGTAGTGGCAGATGGGCTTGCAATAAATTGGAGAAATTTAATTAAATATTCAAGACTAAATTTTATAAACTCAACAACTATAAAATTTTAGTGAGAAATGACGGTTACAAGTGCTCTGACTTTTCAGAGCGGTTGGTTTGCCGGACACCCGGACTTCAAACCCCGATATTGGGTATAGCAGTGGTCTGAGAGAGCAGAGCTCCCTCCAACGTAATCTTGAGAGATCTATATCTCAAAACTGTCCGACCAGCAGCGAAAAAACGTCCTTCCCTGGTCAACATTCACAAGGGGGGGGGAGGAAAGACCTCTTTCTCAGACTTCTTCCAATCTGGATCCAGGGGTCAAGGCGTCCTTCTCCCATTCGATATCACAGAGTGCCTCCCCTTGACTGATTTCACAGCCCAAGGAAATCTGTACTTAGCAAGAGAAATGCAAGCAAAAACACCTGTGTAAGGTGACCTCCACATAAAGCGCGGGAGGCAGTATTGTTCAGGCATGACACTAAATCCTCGTACACCACTCAGCTGGAGACAACTTGCTCATCCTCTCACTGTCCACATAAAAGTTCAATAATTGCGACCACATTCCGAGCCTTGAGGACAAAAGGCACACCTGCAGCAGGAAATGTGGAGATATGACAACTCCTTCCCCCTAAAGAGTTTTCCTGGGCTTGACTATAGTCACGGCAGGAAATATTGTCTTTTCAAGGACGGATGTTCCCCTTTTGTTGGTCACTCCTCGGCCCCTATCTTAGGTTAGTAACTATGGTAACAGCCACGTGACCGACTGACCGAACTTCTTTTTTCCACACCGTTTGAGAGATCCAGATGATCGAATTACGCTGTAACTCATACTCTTGCAGGGGTAAATTTGTTTTGCGGAAGTGCCGTAGAAAAAAAAAGGGACGAGGGGAAGAGGGACTAGCATCCTCTAAATACCATGACAACGAAGTGAAAATGAAAAGAAAGCATTTGTCCTTGAAATGCCGATTTTTCCTGCCGTGACTATAGGAAAGCTCCACAAGGATAGCTCGTTCCCTTCAAACACCCTTTGTGAGGCAAGGCAAGGCAAGGCACATTTAAATATCCTATCACTTAATTTTAACTACCTTTTTCCGAGAACAATTTTCACATAACACCCACCTTGTCTCACTTGGAAACACAATAATAAATAACAATACATAAACACAAATGTTAAACACTGAAATTAAAAATTTGCTAGATAATTACTATTTACAACTTCGTAGTTTATTTAAAAAGGCTAAGGGATCAGTCGGCTCAGACCATCGGCGTTCCCATTTTCTTTTCCTGGCTTATGCTCTATTCTAAATTTGAACTGTTGTAGGCATAAGGCCCAGCGCATTAGCCTCGCATTAGTTCCCATCATTTTCTTTAGATACGTGAGAGGATCGTGGTCTGTCTGAATCAGGAATTCCTGGCCATCCAGATAATAAGTTAACTTTTTTACTCCAAAAATGATAGCCGCTAGCTCTTTCTCTACCGTACAATAATTTTTCTCAGCCTGACTAAATTTCTTGGACAAATAAACTATGGGATGTTCTTCCCCGTTACTCATTTGGGATAACACAATACCTGCCCCAATTTCGCTCGCATCTGATTGGACAATAAACTCCTTTGAATAATCTGGAGCATAGAGTACAGGTCTACTTACTAACTTTCCCTTTAAATTTTCAAACGCGGTTTGACAATTTTGCGTCCATTCTATTTTCTCTTTTTTAACCCTCCCCTTTAACGCGTCGGTGAGAGGAGCCGCGATAACAGAATAATTCGGGATGTACCTGCCATAGTACCCCACAATTCCTAAGAATGCTCTAATTTGAGTCTTTGTGCAAGGGGTAGGAAAATCTTTAATTGTTTGTATTTTAGCCTCCCCCGGGGATCTTTTACTCGACCCAATCTCGTGACCTAAGAATTTAACGTGGTCTTGGGCAAATTGACACTTAGAAGGTTTGATGGTAAGGTTTTCTTCCCGTAATTTCTCTAATACTCTCCCCACGTCTTTCACGTGACTTTCAAAATCGTCGATGTATGGCGACGCAAAAATCTCCATCCCCTGTAAGACCTCTGCCATTAACTTACAAAAATAGAACGGCGCATTGGCTAATCCAAACGTCATTTTCTTAGGTAAGTACGTGCCAAAGGGGATCACAAATGCCGCATACCTTTGGGCTTGCTTCGAGAGAGGAATTTGAAAATACCCCTTCGTCAGATCCATAACAGTTACAAAGGGAGCGGCGCTCACCTTTTGTAAAACTTCCTCGATATTCGGCAAGGGGAAATACATATGGCGCGTAATCGCGTTCAATTTTCTGTAGTCCACACAAGGCCTAGGATCCTTGCCAGGACTCTCAACTAGTATCATCGGACTTGTATAGTCTGACTGACCTTGTCTCTAAGAGCGCTTGTCACTAATTAACTTTCATCCCCCCCCCCCCCCTCCATGGAGCATTTTATAATATAGGTGTCTGGAGATTTTCAGCTTAAGCGCTGCTAGGTAAACTTCAATAACAGGTTAGCCCATAAGAGGTCCCTCCCTGTTACAAGTATTGCAATTCTCCTAAAGTCTAAATATTTCATATAATGTTCAATGTATACTGTAATTTAAAATGTAGTAAGTGGCACACCAATACAACTTACATTTTCCTCCTATTACTGTTTTTTTTTTTTTTTTTTTTTTTTTTGCTATGGCGGAGAGTGATTCCAAGCATATTTTAATCGTTTAACTGTATTTATTTTGAAATAACTGAGCAGATAACTATTTATAAATTGGTATATTTACTCAAAATTCATATTCGCATTTTTCTTACCGGGATATTTTTCTGTATATATATATGTGTGTATATATATATAAAATAAATAAATTAAATTTAAAAAATAAAAATTATATTAATGTAAAATATATATATATATGGATATATATATGTATGTGTATGTATGTATGTGTATGTGTATATGTATGTGCGTGTGTGTATATGTGCATGTGTGTATGTATGTATGTATATGTATATGTATATGTGTGTGTATGTGCATGTATATATTTGTATATTTGTGATAAAAATAGTATATTTACTCAAGTTAATTCATTACACGCTTCTCACTCTGGTATATACGTCCAGTAGTTCTTGAGAATGTCAAGGGCAGGGATCGACAATAATAAGCACAGAAACTAACAAAATTTTTCTCTTTTTTATTAGCAGCACAATTTTTCATTTCAACTACGTATTAGTTATTTCTTTACATTCTTCGTTTAGACCACTTCCATTAAATATTCCCCTCTTTATTCCAAAAACTATTCAAAATTAGTCTATATATATTTATTTTTTATATATATATATATTTTTTAATATTAACTTAATTTTAATTTTTATCTTAGCCATTTACGGTGAACAAGTTCACCGGTTTATGCTATAATCCATCTATATTCCTTTCTTTCAACGAGACATATAGGGGGCTCTGACGAAGCCTGGTATTTTGCATACTTTACACTTGAAAAAAAAAAAAAAAAAAAAAAAAAAAAAAAAAAAATTAACCTTTTTAAACGTAGCTATTAATAAGGGATAGTACAAAATAGCCATCATATAATTCCACAAATATGGATGAGTCTTTGGAATTAGAAAAGAGAATCCAACGTAAAGATAGATCCTCTTCCTTCCCTGATCTTACATCCCCAAGAATGGAACATCAGTCAAAGAGTGAACAACCAGTTCAAAAAAGTAAGACAAAGATTCCAGGACTAGTGTCAAGCAGTATAACCTCTCTGCAGAAAAGTAAATATCTTCAGAAGCTTGTTCCTGAAGAAGCGGAAAAATTGCCAACATCAGAACTGATAAGGATCCTTTATGATCTGATGAAATCGCGCGTCAAAGGTTCCAGGGACGAGGCAACAAAATATTATCAATTAATCCAGGGTCAATTAGCAGTCATGGAGAATAATCTAAAAGAAATACCTCACTTACAGAACAGACTCCAACAACTCCAAAAAGAAAAAAGTCCTTCCGGCAATGCCGGGAGGAAGAGGTAGCTTTCATATACTTATATATTTATTTATTTATTTTAAAGTAATTTACATTGTTCAAAAATACTAAGCTCAAATTAGTGGAAATAATCTTTAAAAATTAGTGATTTTATAAGATTGAATACTAGTTTTTGTCAAGACTGAATATTAATAGGAATTTTTAGAAATTAGTCATCTTTTATTCAACCTGGTTTTATTTTAAGCGATTTAGAGAGTCATCAAATTCCACGATATCATAAAGTGTATGCCATTTTAAAGCAACATGATGGATCGTTCAGATCAGACCGTTTCAAAATGTCAGCCATAAGCAAAATTTAAAGTGCTATAACTCAATCATTTTTTAAGATATAGACAAAATAAAAAGTGTTCTGGAATCGTTGTTTTAAGTTTTAACACGTAAAAGAAAAATATTTTTCAACTTTTAATTTTTTCGCATTTAATTTTAAATTAAAAAAAAATTTTAAATGGCCACCATTTTGAAACAAAATGGTGGATGATGCTGGCCAACGAACTCGGTTGAGACATTTGTATGTAGTATGTACATACCAAGTTTCATTGAAATCGGTTCATAAATACGCGTGTTATCACGTGACAAAATCAGATCGTTTCAAAATGTCAGCCATAAGAAAAATTCAAAGTGCTATAACTCAATCATTTTGTAAGATATAGACAAAATAAAAAGTGTTCTGGAATCGTTGTTTTAAGTTCTAACACGTAAAAGAAAAATATTTTTCAAATTTTGATTTTTTTCGCATTTAATTTTAAATTTTAAATTTTTTAAAAAATTTAAAATGGTCACCATTTTGAAACAAAATGGCGGATGATGCTGGCCAACGAACTCGGTCGAGACATTTGTATGTACTATGTACATACCAAGTTTCATTGAAATCCGTTCATAAATACGCGTGTTATTACTTGACAAAAATCAGATCGTTTCAAAATGTCAGCCATAAGAAAAATTCAAAGTGCTATAACTCAATCATTTTTTAAGATATTGACAAAATAAAAAGTGTTCTGGAATCTTTGTTTTTAGTTCTAACACGTAAAAGAAAAATATTTTTCAAATTTTAATATTTTCGCATTTAATTTTAAATTTTAAATTTTTAAAAAAATTTAAAATGACCGCCATTTTGAAACAAAATGGCGGATGATGCTGGCCAACGAACTCGGTCGAGACATTTGTATGTACTATGTACATACCAAGTTTCATTCAAATCGGTTCATAAATACGTTAGTTATCGCATGACAAAAATCAGATATATATATATATATATATATATATATATGGTTATATATATATATATATATGTCAACATTTGAACGGAGGGTGGTTTTGGGGTCTGGGGGTCATGATCGGTGAAAATATACCAAAATTTTCCGGAAGTGCTTTCCTCCGGACGGCTGCAATAGGTAGCTTTTTACTTTTTGTAATGAAAGCTACCTAAAAGACACTTGGAATGAACAATTCCAACTTCTAAAAGAAGACTTGAACTTCAAAGAAGAGCAGCTGACTAAGTCTCAGGCGCAAAGCGAAGAGAGAAAACAACAGCTATTAGTATATTTGAAAATGCCAAAAGATCACCGAGAAAGTGAAACACTTAATCTTAAAGAAGAAAATAAAAAGCTACACAGAGAAATCACAGAAAAGACTCAACAACTGCAACAAATAGAAATAGATTTACAGAAACAATTACAAAGAATAAATGAAACGTCAGAAAATTTTCCACCCGGCAAGGAATTATTTCAAGATCTTCAAATCAAGTTACAAGTAATCCAAAACAACACAGAAGAAATCATGAGTAACTTGAAAACACAAGATGATCAAAGTAAAGCTGAAAATCAACAAAACAGAAATAATTCAGAACCTCTATATTCCGACAAAATTAAAACACCAGCCAAGAATCCAACGACAACCTCAAAATCAGCAATTCTGCTGAAAAGATTGCGCAACTCAAACGTGTCACTCTCAACAATTCGCTCAATATTAAATGAAGAAACAAAAAACCACAAAGATTTGCCTACGATTTTCTGTGAAGAAGCGAGAGATCGCAACACACTCATAATCAAATCAGTAAGTGAAGACGACACAGATAAACTGCTGCATATAATAGAAGAAATACAACACCTTAAAACAATGACAGAAGTAGTATATAAGGCAATAAAATCGAAAAAATTAATCATACTCGGAATCCCAAATTTTATACAACCAGAGGAAGTCACCGAGAAAATCTTGGACGACATAAATTTAGAACTCCCAATAACGATTCACAAAAAGATCCAAAGGGAGAAAGCACAGACATACCAACTAGTCTTAGAAGTGGATGACACAATTGCTCTCTACTTAATGAAATCTGGACGTCTTCTAATCGGTTTTAACTCATGTAAAATTTCCGAATATCGCCCGGTAATAAGATGTGCTAATTGCCAGCGTTACGGACACTCAGAGGTAAATTGCGGATTCCAAGCATCCTGCGCATACTGCACTCGAACACACAACTCATCTACATGCTCGACTAAAAGTGACCCATCGAAATTTCACTGTGTCAATTGCCTACACTCCGACGACTATTTTCCACATTCAGCCGATTCAAATAAATGCCCAATTTACAAATATAACCTACAAAGAAGAAATACCTTCATCAAAAACTTCACTTCAGGTTCAACTCGTTAAGTAATGCTTCACCAACCTCTGATCAAATTCCAAGCACTCATTCTGTACAATTACAACAAATTCAAATTCCATCTGTTTCGTCTTCAAATGATCATGAAACAAACAACTTATTTTCTTCGTCTTCTTATTCACAAAATGAACAGCCACCATTAGTTCACTCCCCGGAACTTGTCTTCTTGAATTCTTCACAATCAATAAAAATTACAGATATCAAGATTGTTCAAATTAACCTTAACCATTGCAAAGCAGCCAATCAAGAACTCTTAACGTATATTCAAAAAGAAAAAATAGACATTGCTCTTATTCAGGATTATCACACAACTAAGAATAGCTTCACAGGCCTACCGATTAGTTATTCAATATACCAATCTAGAAACCACACAGCGGCTATTCTAATTACGAATCCAACCTTTTATCACGTTCAAGCACTGCAACTGGAAAACAGCGTTTTTATAAATCTTACAATAAATAAATCCTCTCCCGAAAGTCATAATAATCAGAATAAATATCCAAAAGACTCTTATATTAAAATTGGCAGCCAGTATTCAAGACCATCCGGGAATCTGGAGCTAGATTTACAAGCCTGGTCTGACTTAGTGTCCGACTGCGACAAACTCCTATTAGGTGGTGATTTCAACGCTGGATTGCGTGATTGGGGCTACATAAGAAACACCGACAGAGGAAAGATACTATTGGATTACTTGGCTTTGAACGATCTAACCATAATAAATGATCCAGATAATAGTTACACGTTCAAAACAGATAATGGACAAGGCAACCCTGATTTAACGCTATGCGGCCCTCAGATCAAGGATTTCATTAATTCATGGAAAACAGACACCACTCATGATTCTCTAAGCGATCATGTCTATATAGTTTTTCAATTACACATCACGCCAATAACCAAACAGGGCTATCGCTATAAAACCAAACATATCAATTTTACTAAGTTTAACACAGTATTTCAAAACTATTCAAATAATCTCCTTGAGGAATTGAACAAGATTAACTCTCCAACGGCCTTAGACAGCTGGACGCAGGATTTCCAGGATGTAATCTGCTTTACAATGGATGCAACTTTACGAAAGAAAAAACTGGAGCGTGAAGTTAGATTCCAGTGGTACACCGATAAATTAAAAATACAGCGAAACCGTTTAAATGCAATGCATAAACGATCTTTAAGAAATCCAAATAATCAAGAATACAAAACGGAATTTAAAAAGGAAAGAGCGATATACAAGCTAGCCATAAAAGAAGCAAAAACATCGGCATGGAAGAATTTTTGTACAAAAACCAGAGCAGTATATGGGGCGCAGGGCCGTAACCAGCGAGACATGCCAGGGGGGGCTCCGAAAATTTTTTGGGGGGCTAACATTTTTTAACAATCAATATCTTAAGCAAACTAAATATAGCAAAAACTGATAAAATGGACCTGCCTATAGTGTATAGAGTGTAAAACCTCTCTATAATGGAATTTTTCTATAAGGAAATTAAAAATTGCAAAATACTTCATGATCATCGGAAAATAAATACTTTTTTTTTAAATAAAAATTAAAACCTTTTTGAAAAACTACTGCAAGGTTTAAAATATTATTTTTACACGGTATATTTAATAAGAAATTAAATTAAGAGAATGCGTATTTACCATGCGTATTATTATATTTATTTTTGTGTACATTAATTTGACTTTTTGGTGTCTATGCAAGTCCAGCCAAGTTCAATATAAGTGTCCAATAGATGCATATCCAATTATCTATGAAATTTTTTCCGATTTAATATTTGGTTTAAAAATTTTACTCTTACCATTTTTGTAACATTTTATCTCACGTGTTTAAATGTATATTTTCAAGTAAGATTAGCAACTCGCCCAATCCACGAAAAAATGGACATGAGGATGAAAATTTAAATTTCTTTAAATATGATTGAAATTTTGCATATTAACTGTTAAGAGTGTACTATTTCATATTTTATCAAAAAAGAATTAAATTTTTGTCATTAACATACTTATTTTAATTAATAAAGTGACATTATGACTTTGTAAAATAGACTGCGGCAAAAATCTTTACATTTCATGGTCTCGTACAGCTGAACAAACATTCTGAAAATCTCCAAACTTGAATATATATGATCTGACAGCTATTATTGAGAGTTTTTGTCTGCAGAGAAGTGTTCACTAATCTTCATTACAAAAGGTAAGCATATTTAATTACTCTTAATTATTGTGTCACACCCGCAACAAAAAGTTACATTTATATTTCTGCAGAAAAATATTTTTGATTTAAAGTTATGAAACTTTATATTTAAAAATAGTTTATTAAGATACTTTGAATTACAGAAACAAAAGAAATTAATTAATATTTTAATTATAATTATTGAGCGTTGCGGGCGTGACATGTCCCTGTTGTGGGTGTGTCATTTAATTAAAGTCACACCAGCAACGTCGGTTAAAATTGATTACAAATGCATATTTGAACAAATTATATGTAAATTTATAAAAGAATAATGTGCTGGAAAACATGTACTTGGCAGCTTTAACTATACCCTTTGATTTAATAAAGGGAAATCCAGTTAATAAATAAAAATTTGCATCATCTGAGCATGTGACACTGTGTGCAGTTGATTTATTCAGTTTGGATTGATAAAATTGTTGCTTTTTTACTGAAAGAAAATATTTTTATTAGTGATATATGATTAAGAAATTAATTTCAAAAGTAAGATTTTTATAGAAATAAAAAAAAAGAAAATTACGAAACAGTATTTTAGCAATTTTCTTTAAATTTGTTAATTTTGCTTTGTTTTTATATACATTTTTTTAAATTTTGTTATTTGATAGTATTTATCTAATATATATATATATTTAGTTTTTTAAAATAAGTAAATCAATATTAGAGGAAGATTTTTTTCTCTTTTAATTCAAATTAAATAAAAGGCAGAAGTAAGAATAATAGAAACTGTTAAAATGTTTATAAAGTTAGCATAAAATGTATATAGTCAGTTTGAAATTAACCAATATTTAACATAATTAACTTTATGTAAGATTAGAAATTTCAAGGGATAACTATTAAAAGTTTGTTAAGCTTATATTTTTGGAGTGGAAGTGCTATATTTATTCAGTTTACACATTAATTTCTTCTCTTTTGCAGAGAATGAAGAGTATAGAAAGATCACAATATCATTAAAAAAAGATTAAGGAAAACCCTTTTAAATATGATTCATATCTACAACAAGAGAAGGAAAGAGACAAAGCAAGGAGAGAAAAGAGATTATTTTAAAAAATCATGGTAAAGGATGGCAATCCTTTTGCATTTCATCTCATGGTAAAGGAGTTGTCGATGGGGTTGGTGCAGTTGCCAAGAAAATGGTAACACTAGCAATGCTCTGCAACTATAAATTAAGCTTCAGATTTTGCCATGTGTGTAGAAAAATTCTAAAAAATATAAAAGAACTTTGCTGAGTGTGAAATTTCAGAAGATATTGTGAAAATGCTTCATGAATGCTGGCATCAAGCACAATCGGAGCTCAACATTCAATCGATACATCATGTTGTTTTTATTGACGCAGGAACAATTAATGTAGCAATAACTTCAGAAAGTGATCACAAGAGACTTTGTTTGTTACCATATTTTGTCAAAAATATAATATTCAATGATAAGAGTGCAGTTGGAGATTTTGTAGAAGTTGTTTTATTCTCCACATAAAAAAAAAAAAAAAAAAAAAAAAAAAAAAAATGAAAACTTTGATGGACAAATAAGACAAATGAATGGAGATATTATAGAATAAGAGTATCGGAATAAAAATCAAGAAAATGTGTATATTTGACTCAGTCAGGTAAATGTATCCATACTTTGACAAGGATATAATATCCAACGATGAATGTGCAGTTGGACATTTTGTAGAAGTTGTTTTGTTCTCGACATTAAAAAAGTGAAAACTTTGATGGACAAATAAGACAAATGGATGGTGACGATATAGAATTAGAATGTTTGAAAAAAAATTAAGAAAACGTTCATATTTGGCCCAGTCAGTTAGATGCATCCTATAAAAAAAAGAGCATTTTTGTAAAAAAAAAGCTACCACCACCAGAAATTATAAATTCAAGATTGGAAATGAAATTTTTTTTATATTTTCCTCTCTAGATATTATAATTGTAATATTGATCAATTCTTTAATTAAAAAAATCTGCCTTGAAAATATTTGTGTATGTCATTATTTTATTGGCTATACAAGTCACACCTGCAATGAAAATTTTGAATATTTTCCACAAAAGCAAGAATTGAGCAAGTAATTTAATTTTTTTATAGAATAATTTTTTAAGTATTACTGTCTAATATATAAAAATATCAATTCACTCACAAGGAAGGTCTCCATTCTGGGCATACTCAGAATTTCTTGAAAAAAATACGAATTGAGCTACTCATGTATGTAATACAGGATCAGTCAAATTTAGCGGCGGAATTACAGAAGAAACGCAGTAAAAAAATAAAATACTTTCGAGTGTTTGGCGCGAAAAGACGAAAGCGTCACTCGATTTGGCGAACAGCACATTTCCTCGCCAAAAGCAAACGATTTTAATGCACCTGAAAATTGCTTGTCAATAAATTTTTAGAATGCATGTAAATAGTATTTTATGAATTGAATTTTGAATAATGAGAGAATTTGATACTTACATACATTTTGTATCACATATTTATGTTGCTTTAGCTGTAGTTATTTAATTTTATCACTTTAAAAATAATTTCATACCTAAAAAATGAAAAATATGTTTTCATATATTTAAGTGTATGACAAAATAAAGGCTAGATGAAGAATGATACAGAAATGCATTTCACTACCGGAGAAGTTTGTGTTTCCATAGCAATGAAATTGAATCGACAGTGCTGAACTGGATTGTACTTAATTTTGAGGCTGAAACAATTTTAATTCATTTAAATTTTATTTTAATTCATAAAATTTCATAGTTAATTTTCGTTATAAATATATTATGACCAAACTATAGTTAAAACAAATTAAAACTGATAAAATTAAAGTTATTTAAATAAAATTTCTTTAAACAAGTTGAATGTGAAACAGTTTTACCTTAAAAAGTATTTGAAATAAAAAAAGTATTTTTTGAAATTTTATTTTGCCGCCAACCGGTGATAAATCGCCAAATAAACGAAATGTTCATTATTTTTTTACGAATGTTCCATCGGGATTCCGCCGAATTTTTTTTTTATAAACATATATAACCACATGAGAAGAACATTCTGTATTTTTTTCAAAATTTTCTGAATATGCCCGTATGGAGACCTTCCTTGTCAGTTGTCATAATTCACAGAGTTTTGCATTTATGCACTGAAAGATGAAAATGCATGTCCTTTTTATGTCACACCCGCAACAGGCGGAAATTATTTTTTTGTATAAATAAATGATACATCGGATAATTTTTAGATTTGGATAAATGTATGTGTAAGTGGTCTACATTGAAATTCATACAAATTGAAACCAATGCTCAAAATTTTTTTTGCTGGTGACTAAATTAAGTTGTGTAAATGTCACACCCGCAACTTTGGATTGGGCGAACTATAACTATGGTTAGTATAAAATAATGCGTTTGTACTGGCCATTATTGGGGGGGGGGGGGGGGCAACCAAACACACAGATTTTAAAATATGGGATTCTAAGTTAGAGTTGATTGATTTAAAATTAAATTTATTTTCGCAATGTTTTTGCTGAATTTTGTTATAATTTTTAAAGGACAATTATTCTTTATCTTGGTTAGATTGGCGCCGACTCCAAAAAATCAAATTAATGTACATAAATATTAATAATACACATGGTAAATACAATGCTCTTAATTTAATGTCTTATTAATTACATTCGAGTCTCTATATAATGAAATCCACCGTTCCAGTAAAAAATTCGTTATATAGAGAAATTCGATATATAGAGAATGATGTTAAAAATCGTGTTTAATGTGTGAAATTTGAAAAAATATTATTTTTGATCTTTTGAATTAAGAATTTGAAATGTTTAAAAGTAAATATTAACCTAACATTTTATTTCTTAATTATTTAAGCTGTTTCAAAAAAGAGAACAGACATTTATTTGAAAATTTAATGAAAATCAAATAAGGAAGACTTGCATTAATTTCAGACGAAAAAATCTGTAATTTTTTGTTGTTTTAATTTTAAAGTTGTTACGCTCTCAAAAAGAAATGCTTAAATTTTAGCAAGGAATGAAAAATTGTAGTTAACATTTCCCTCCATTTAAAGGAATCTCTTATGTGTCTCTCATTGATTCCTCTCTTACATGTGTATCAATCCAATTGGCTCTAGTTTGAGAAGGATGTGGAAAGGTGTGTGGGAAGTGGGATGAATTCGTTGAATTTAAAGAACAAGGAGAGAAGTAATATATAAAAAAACTCAGCACTGACGATAAATCAAAAATAAGTGATGGAAAATTGATTCCATATGATTTCGAAGCTTTTTAAAACTGAATAAATTAAGACCAATTTATGAAAAAATTCGTTATATGGAGATAGATATTTCGCTATATAGAGAATGTTTTTAATGTAATCATGCGAAAAGGGGACCGTTCCCACTAAAAATTCGTTATATAGAGAAATTCGATGTATGGAATTTCGTTATAGAGAGACTCGACTGTATTATGAAAAAAATACTTTGCAATAGTTTTTAGCTCACAGGCTATCATAGCCTGAGAGCTTATGTGCCCGCCCGTTCTGTATGTATGTGCGTAACGCGATAACTCATGATAAAAATATCGGATCCACTTGAAATTTTGTATATAGGTATATCCTGACAAGGCGCTTCCCTGATTAGTTTTTGGAGTTCATTCGATATGTATAAGAGGGGGAACGGGGGGCTCATGCCCCCCGTTAGTTGATATAAATGGGATTTTCATGCAGAATTAAGTTTTCAAAATTTAGATTAGGATCATTCTGATGAGGCGATTCCGTGACTGTTATTAGGTGTTCATTGAATAAGTATAAATAGGGGGAACAGGGGTTCTAATCCCCCCCCCCCGTTAGTTGATATAAATGGGATTTTCATGCAGAATTAAGTTTTCGTTCAAAATTTAGATTAGGATCATTCTGATGAGGCGATTCCGTGACTGTTATTAGGTGTTCATTGAATAAGTATAAATAGGGGGAACAGGGGTTCTAATCCCCCCCCCGTTAGTTGATATAAATGGGATTTTCATGCAGAATTAAGTTTTGGTTCAAAATTTAGATTAGGATCATTCTGATGAGGCGATTCCGTGACTGTTATTAGGTGTTCATTAAATAAGTATAAATAGGGGGAACAGGGGTTCTAATGCCCCCCCCCCCCCCGTTAGTTGATATAAATGGGATTTTCATGCAGAATTAAGTTTTCGTTCAAAATTTAGATTAGGATCATTCTGATGAGGCGATTCCGTGACTGTTATTAGGTGTTCATTGAATAAGTATAAATAGGGGGAACAGGGGTTCTAATGCCCCCCCCCTCTTAATGCCCTCTTAATTTATATAAATAGGTTTTTCAAGCAGAATTTTCAGATTTCGTTCAAATCTCTGAATAGTTTTGGAAGTTTAATGGTTAAGTATAAAAGAAGGGGATAACTCCTTTTAAATTATATAAATGCTAAATGGGTTTTTATTAAGAATTATCTAATTTGCTCTGAATTTTGGATATAGATTTTTTATATGATAAAGCATGTCTTTGATAGTATAGGAGATTCAATGATTAAGTATAAAAAAAAGAGGAAAGGGGAGAGCTGTTTCCCCTTCTTAATTTTTTTTTCGAACGGAATTAACCCTTGAAAATATAAGGCTTTAATGTACAATTAGTATTTGTAGCCTGTGAGCTCAATGCCATCAGTTTAACTGGGCAGTATTCTTTATTGAAATCTGTTTTCTTTTTGATAAAAAAAAAGTTTTTTTTTTAGTTAAAAATTAACAGGTTTTTTTTGCATATGTTATGGTAGAAATTACATATTTAATGAAACTTAATTTATTATTCTTATTTTAATTTCCTACTTTTAATATCTTTAACTAACGGCAAATCGTAATTTATTAAACTTTATTAATATTTTATTTTCTAATACTCTAATTATTTATTAATATTTTATACATCAAATAATTGTAGATATTTTTGCCGTAATCTTATAATAAACTTAACCTTAATCATGTTTTTTTAGCTTAATTTTTTTATTGTTATATGACAAATTGAAAAAAAAAATGTTTTCATTTAACACACAAACAAAAATACAATAAAAAAATAACTAAAAATAAAATAAAATAAACTTTTTTTTTCTAATGTACGCCCTTGTAACCCATAACATGAAACAATTACTGGCTCTTTTTATTCCACGTGAATAAATTGACATTTTTTATCTTTTTAACTTTCAAACGTTGTAGTTTCCAAGTGATATTTCATCGTTAACTAAATCTACTGATAAGTACGTATTGTCAACAAGCAAACCATTAAAATTTAGAAACATGGGTTTTTAATGACTATGTCTTAGTCAAGATTTTGAACGTCGCTTGACTAATTATCGGTCAACTTGAACACCATATGTCCATTTCCATTCATTCTGCGTAAGATCGTTGCTTTGAAAATATAACGATGTACTAACACATGTGGTGATTAGTCAGTGCATCTGGACTTAATTTTTTTCAGGATTTAAAATGTGTTTCGAGAAATGCATTATACCGCTAGCAAGATAGCAGAAAACAACTAATCTAATAAGGTTCCGAATACAAAATTCTTGGCGTGTTCCCATTTTATTCAAGGCAGTTAAAAGATCTAAAAAATTTCTCTTACTTTTTTTTTTTTTTTTTTTTTTTGAGAAAAGTTAAAATATAGATTTTGTTAAAAAAAAAAAAAAAAAAAAAAAAGTAGAAAGTAAAGAAATCGTTAGAGGGGGCTCTACAGGACGCTAGGGGGGGCTCAGCCCCACCTGCCCCCGTCTGGTTACGGGCCTGATGGGGCGGCGTTTAAAATAATTAAACAAAAATACCTTAAGAATACGGATCTAATCTCCACAATACTAAAAACATCTCAAATAACGGACTCTTTTCACAATATAGAGACACAACTGATGAATCATCATTTTAATCAAAACAGCCCTTTATCAGAAGAAAACATTCACTCATTTGTCAATAGTCAAACATTTCCTCAAGCTCAAATAGATCAGAATAAGATTTCGCTCAGAGAACTTAAATGTTGTGTTCATCAACAAAACAACAAAAAGGCCCCAGGCTACGACAACATCGATGCTCGAATAGTTAAAACTCTGCTGAAGAACTTTCCGGATTTAATGTGCACCCTGTACAATAAATGCTTTCAACTAGCACATTTTCCTTTACCCTGGAAAAAAGGTCTGGTGATATTTTTTCGCAAGAAAAACAAGGATCCAGCCCAGCTCTCAGCGTACAGACCAATTACTCTCTTACCGATGCTAGGCAAGGTCCTAGAAAGACTAATAAAAGTCCGCACAATGACTTTCTTAGAATCCAAAAATTTCTTTCATAAAGCTCAGTTTGGTTTCAGAGAAGGAAGGAGTTCCATAGATGCTCTAAAAAATATTATCAGAAAAGCAACAGAAACCTTAAGTAATCGGAGGTACTGCTCACTGATATCATTCGATATAGAAGCGGCTTTTGACACAATTAACTGGGCAACAATAGCACAAATCATCGATAACTCTCCGCTCCCAAATTATCTGAAATCTCTTTTAAAGAATTACATCTCCAACCGCTATAATGGCCTACTGCATGGTTCGGTGATATCATGGTTTATATCAAGTAAAGGATGCCCCCAGGGCTCTTGTCTCGGGCCCTTACTATGGCTTTTAGTTGCCGACTTTCTCATCAAAGAACTTCATCTTCTAGCAGAGGATTTCACTGTATATGCGGATGACTTTGCTGTCTTGGCCTACGGTAATACACGAGTTCAGCTAGAAGATGATGCCAATAAGAAAATAAATCAATTTTTCCAACTTTGCACAAGACTTGCCTTACGAATATCGCAGCAAAAAACAACAGCCATACTCTTAGGTAGAAATCTTCTAGAAAAACGTCATCCAATTTTCAAACTTAACAGACAAACGATCAGTATCAAGAAAAATCTGACTTATCTTGGACTAATTTTGGATTCCAAACTGACCTTCACAGATCACATAGCTCATCTTAGAACGAAAATTCAACTATTTTGTTCAGGTTTTGGGAATCTTCAGTTCTTCAACAAAGGAATAAAACCAGCTATTCTAAAAATCTGGTACAATACAGTTATCCTCCGTCAAATATTATACGGTTCAGAGATTTGGTTCGCCCACATCAAAAGTCCCGGACTCCTAAAAGTCAAGTCAATACAAAGAATGGCACTATTGGGAATCATCCGAGTTTACCGAAGTATCTCAACTGATGCCCTCTGTGTTTTAACCGGTTGTACACCTATTCATCTTGTACTTGCAAAAGAACTGTCCTATTCAAAAATCATAAATGGTGAACGTCCTTTCATACATCAATCAGTCACACTAACAAACACAAATCTAATGATAAAAACTAAATCTTTTGAATTCCCTAATTACAACCAACTTACTAATTTAAACATTCTAGAAGATCATATCTCGGTTAATCCCAAGGATTTCGATATAACCATTTACACAGACGGTTCAGTTATGGACTCAGGATCAGCTTCAGCATTCACAGTGGAACACAATAACTCTTTCATATTAGATAAAGCTTTTCGTCTACACCAATTTAATTCTGCTTACCAAACTGAGTTATTTGCTATCTATCAAGCTATAAGTTGGTTCATAAAATCACCATATACCTCATTAATTTTATACTCAGACAGTCACTCAGCAGTGGACGTTCTTAAATTAACATTCCCTAGAAATGAACTGATCCTGAACATATATGAATTGTTAATATCAAACCCTAATAAATTGGTAACAGTACAATGGACCAAAGCACATATTGGTACAACTGGTAACGAGAGAGCAGACTCCTTGGCCAAGGCAGCAATTTCAAGTGACTTACCAATAACGCAATTAAACTATCCAACAACATTAGTAAAACGTCTCTTACAAGATAAAATGCGAAAAGACTGGCAGTCACTATGGTCCTCTTCCACCAAGGGACGATTCACATATAAAATCATAAATAAAGTGGACCCAGACTTTATATGCGACAAAATAATTTTACCATATTTTCTTAGTGCACATGGTAGTTTCCCAAGTTTCGTATTTAAAATAGGTAAACGAAACACTCCGAATTGCCCATGTGGAAAGGGAATTGGTGATCCAATACATTATCTATATAAAAAATGCTCTTTGCTGAACTATTCCTTCCCGTTTGATAGACGAAAAACTCTTAGACAAAATCTCCTGCAAACTTTATTTAAACCAGAAAATTTCACAAAATTAAAAGACACTTACAATCGATTGAATAAACTGTTTTCTTGTATTAACAAAGACATTTAACTACAGACTTTCACTTAAGTTGAAATTTAACATTATATAATTGTCTGTCGACAATTTAACGTACGTAGCTTCAATTTTTAGTTTGTATGAAATTCTGTAATCAGCATATTGAATTATTCGCATCATTTGTCAGTACTCACGATTTCCAACTCTAAGTTATTTTTAGAGGTTAAAAAAAAAAAAAAAAAAAAAAAAATCCTCAATTAACTTTTATTAACTATATTTATGTATTCAAATTCTAATTTAAATTGGAAATTGTCAGTCATTTCCATGTTTGTCTAGATGTATTCATGTATATATATTTGCGATTAAGCATCTATGAAATGTATAATACCAGGTTCGCCCTGAAAAAATAGGGTAACCTATTGTGAATTAATTGTATATATATATTTTCTTTTTTTTTTTTCTCTTTAAGTTTTAAAAAATGGGTTAGGGTTGTTTGGATGGATGTTTCCCCTCGTGGGCATTAAGTTCCTATACCGAAAGGTTGGCTGTCCACGAGTGGGTGATTTCAAAGCCTTTCAAAGTCTGACTGACCGATTTCTATCACCCCCAAATCTAATAATCTCTGAATTTCATCTTGCAAAATTGTAATTTGTCTAGGGGACATCCTGTAAGGCCTTGCCCGCACCTGGGCATCGCTCGTGAGCTCTATGTCCATCTCCACTAATTTAGTATTACCCGGATCTGCAGAAAATACCTTCCCATTCTGTCTTAACATTCTACAGAAGCTATCAATTTGACTTTCCGTAGCGCGCTCCGCTAACCCACTTTCCCGCACAATTTCCCGCAAATCGAACTGAGTCGAATCCGGTGCCGGATAAGGTATCTCTGCGTCCCTTTCAGACTCCTGCGGTTCCTCCGGAATAATCAAATTAACTCGTTCCGGCCTGCGGTAATATGGTTTCATCAGATTTACATGATAAATGGTACTTTTGTCCCTCTTTTCAGGTAAATCAATCAAATAATTTGTATCCGAAATTTTCCCTGTTACAGTTCCCGGCCCCAGCCAATTTACAGCCATTCTATTGGGCTTAGAAGTAGCTAAAACCAACACTTTATCTCCCACATTAAAATTTCTAGACACTGCATTTCTGTCATACCAGACCTTCCTTTCCCAAGGTTTACTATCCGTTTTTTTTAACGTTTTCTTGACGCTCTCATAATAATCTAGTTTGGTCGCTATTTCAGAAGCTTCGCGAAATTCCTCCCAACTCTCTAAATACCTTTCCTTAATTTCAGGGGGAACCCGTTTTTTCAATTGCTCCGTAAGCATTAATTCCTTCAAAGATTGAAAATCAGTCACCTTTGCGGACTCTAACCAATTATCTAGATAGCCACGCAACTCATAAACCAGATCAGACCAAAACGCTCCCGGTTTTTTTTTATGCTCCTCAAATCTTAACCTTAAAGCAACCGTGCTTAGTCTAAACCTAGTCAATAACATACTCTTCATGTGATAATAATCATCTCCCTTATCTGCAGGTTCCTTGACAACTAACTCAGCTATCTCTGCAGGTAACAACGGAATTAATTGCGACACCCATTCTTCCTCCTTAACTTTCTCTTTTGTAGCCTGACGTTCAAAAATCATAAAAAATAAAGTAATATCTAAGATTTTCGGATCAAATTTTGGGACTAAGTCCTTTAACTTAACTTTTCTGGTCCCTTCAGTATTTATGGAAACCGTCGATCCTACACTCGCTGTTTCTACAGCATTAGAAAGCCTTAACCTTTCCAATTCATATTCGCGCTCTTCTTTAGCTATTTTGTCTAACCTTTCTTTTTCCCTCTCCTCTTTGGCTTCCCTAGCTAATCTTTCCTTTTCCGCTTCCTTTAATTCCTCTAAAATACGATCTAAGAAAGCTTCCCCAGTTTCCTCATCATATTCTGTCGATTCCGTTATGCCTTTTATAATATCTTTAATCAGGTCTGAATCCGACACATCAACCTCAAATTCTCTGGCTAACAAAATTAAAGTTTGTTTCTTCTGCCTTTTTAATTTATTTAGAAAAGCCATGATAACAATTAACTAACACTCCTATACACAATTCTAACCTTTCAAAAGCAAAGAACCTAATCTTTGAGTTATTTCAACATTAAATAAGATTTCCAAAATTTCAATGAGATTTCAAATTAAATATAGTTTCAAAATTAATTATAATTTCAAAATTATTACATTCCATAACTCTTACATATGCTACTCTTTTCACTTTGCCCCAACATAACATACAAAACAAATATCATTACTCCCTACCTTAACTTAAAATATATATATATATATATATATATGAATGATCAAATGTTTCCAAATGAGACAAAAATAAATATAATAACACATACAAATAACACACTAGAGAAATGCATATACAACAAAATGAAACCCTTAAACAAATTTCTACACACAATACACTAACCTATCTCTACCACACCCACATAATCGAACATTCCCAGTTCAAATTAAATTTTAAAAAATTAACTTTTCTAACTTTCTCATTGACCAGTACCTTGCAACACAAAAAGCATTTAAAAGGAACTCACCCCTCTTTTAGGCGACGGAACGGCTGCTCCACCAGACAATACCAGGCAATCAGTTAGATGAAACTCCGGAACGGGTGCTCCACCAGACGAATTCACACTAGGAAACGTTGAACAGGCATACCATTCTGGCGAAAGTCCAATTCCACAAGCGATGAAAATCCAAAAAATCGTCGAACATGCACACGACTCTGGCGAAAGTCCAATTCCACAAGCAATGAAAGTCCAAAAATCAACTGAAGAAACGGGTCCAGAGTTTTTAACTTAACTCTCAGATCCAAACGCGCTGCCACCAATATAATTTATTTAATTTAGCTGTGGCGTAGTGGCAGATGGGCTTGCAATAAATTGGAGAAATTTAATTAAATATTCAAGACTAAATTTTATAAACTCAACAACTATAAAAATTTAATGAGAAATGACGGTTACAAGTGCTCTGACTTTTCAGAGCGGTTGGTTTGCCGGACACCCGGACTTCAAACCCCGATATTGGGTATAGCAGTGGTCTGAGAGAGCAGAGCTCCCTCCAACGTAATCTTGAGAGATCTATATCTCAAAACTGTCCGACCAGCAGCGAAAAAACGTCCTTCCCTGGTCAACATTCACAAGGGGGGGGGGGAGGAAAGACCTCTTTCTCAGACTTCTTCCAATCTGGATCCAGGGGTCAAGGCGTCCTTCTCCCATTCGATATCACAGAGTGCCTCCCCTTGACTGATTTCACAGCCCAAGGAAATCTGTACTTAGCAAGAGAAATGCAAGCAAAAACACCTGTGTAAGGTGACCTCCACATAAAGCGCGGGAGGCAGTATTGTTCAGGCATGACACTAAATCCTCGTACACCACTCAGCTGGAGACAACTTGCTCATCCTCTCACTGTCCACATAAAAGTTCAATAATTGCGACCACATTCCGAGCCTTGAGGACAAAAGGCACACCTGCAGCAGGAAATGTGGAGATATGACAATACAAACGTGCCAACTAAAATCGAAACCTGTCTAAGACGGTATACTTTTCTGGTCGCTTGAAATTTCGTTTTAGGACGTTTCACCGTATGAAATAAACACAATCTTATATAGCAAAATGTGTGAAAGCGAAACAAATTCCGTTGTGGGGAAGTTTCCGATTGAGCTGTTATAATTGCATGGTATTGCTTTCGCAGAAACTTCGGATTTTTAGAGTTCAGGTAGAATTCCGTTATACATAGGTACCTTTTTCGCACGTTTTGTTTATCGAAATACATTGTTTTTATCTATATTATAAAGGATAAACATATCTATGAGTAACGTCTACATCATTTAGCGAATGGCAACAGCAGACGATTAAATTTAACTTTCATTTACTTTTATTGCGATTTTTAAAATTTTTAAGTATCGCATATTTTAAATTTTTACGCCATCGAATAGGATTTTAATGTACTTTCAAATGCAATTTGTTTGAAAACCATATCGCAATTTATATGAAAAGTGTATTGTAATTTACTCGATTTTTACTTAATTTTAAATAATTTTCAAGCATCATTTTTTTAAATCTATTTCTGCCGCTTGGGTACAGTTGAAGGATACAAATTACAAAAGATAAATATGTTTGCATTTAAATTAATCTAAATAAAATTGTTCAGCATTTGTGTCTCTCCTTTATTCCATCATGGAATTTAAATTTTCATTTATAAATAGTCATATAGGAACGCCGAAAGTCCCGATTTCTTCACTATGCGCAATTTCTTTTCGTTCAGCGAATGGAACCCACACTACTCAATGAAAAAGACACGGATGATAATGTGAAGTCTATGGGACGGCTCTTTTTCAAATCTCTCTCTCAAATTTTAATATTTTTACATGATTTTTTTTTTTTTTTGTGTGTGTGTGTGTGTGGTGTGTGCATAGAATAGCTGAGGACGATCTAAAACCGAGCTAGTTTTTACTTTTTCGATTTTGGTTATATATATTTTATATTATGGTAGTTTCAATTTTAGGACCGTTTCTAACCGGTTTCGAAAGTTAAAGTAATTAAAAAAAATCTGAAACCAAAACCGAGAAAGTGAAAACTAGCTCGATTGTAGATCGTCCTCAGCTATCCTATGAAAAAAAAAAAAAAAAAAAATCACGTAAAAATATTAAAACTTGAGCGAGATATTTGAAAAGAACGTCTCCTAGAGGTCTGCACAGGCCCGGGCCGGCGGAATCGTTTCGAATTTGCTAACGGGCCGGGCCGGCAGAATTAGAATGTTTTTTTCAACGGGCTGGGCCGGAAAAAAAATTGAACGGGCCGTACGGGCCGGGCCGATATAAAAATTTTCGGGGCTATTATGTTTAAATCTTCTTTTTGAAGATTTAAACATAAACGATAAAATATAAACCTATTTTCAACGAAAATGGTTTTAACGAGAATAAATATAAATGTGCGTCACGAGCCATACTAGTTTGACAGCATCAATATAAAAATGTAACTTGTGCAGTGTAGAGATCGGCATCGGACAGTTACATTGTGTGTAACCCGTTTTAATATTTTTTAAACTGACTCGTGCAGAGCCAAGATCAAAATTGGAGATCAAGGCATTATTTTTCTACATATAGACTTGCCGGACCGAAAGAAGACTTAATTGTTCTCAAGATCTGTAGGGCAGACAACATAATTTGTAAAATTATGAACATCGATAAAGAACTTATGTTAGCTTAATCTTTGGATATATACTTCTTGATGGTTTTTAAATACATTTTTCAATAACGCGAAAGTTTGACACATTTTTACATTAATTTTTAATTGTAAAAATATAAAAGTGATAAGCCTGACTATTGAAGGGATTTGGAATCGAATACCGTTTTTCATTTTTGGTAAATAAAATACTTGTATAAACTTGTTGAGATACAATAGTTTCTCAAATGGTTGCTGGTTTTTCTCCCTTCCCATGCTATCGCTTCCGGAAATTCTATTAAAACGCTAACTATGACAATATTTTATTTGCTTGCAGTGTTCTTAAATTGCTTGTATATCAAAAACTGGATAGCGCCATTCGATTATATAGTTTCTGAATAAAGACACCTGCTAATCTTATGCATTTCTGAGAAAAAAATGAATTTAGAAATGTATCAGAAAGGAGCTTCACTGTAAAAAAGTGTCCTGAATATTACAGGTGTTATTCTTTGAATTTTAACTTTTTTAATTGAGAAATTCCGTTCTAGAAAAAAATCTTAGTTTTCCAGGAATTCCAGGAAGTTTTCAGTTTTTGTTGACTTGATAATTGAGCATTTCCGTTTGTGGCAACAAACGCACCAAAAACAGAACACCTCCGGCGACAGCCATGTTGATTTTATGTTATAGTTGGTTATGAATGTTTAAGCTATGTTTAGAAAAGATTTCTGCGATCATTTTAGCTGATGCTGACATTTAGATGCAGCATATTATATCTTAAAACTACACGAATAAAAAAAGTTGTTTCGATTTCGTCATTTTTTTTACCTGGATTCTTTCGTTACGTTTGTAACAAAAGGTAAGTTATTCAGATTCATTTTGTAATTATTTTTTTAATGAAAATTGTACTTATTTTAAATGAATGTTAGATATTCTGATCTTGTTATGTTTATTTCTAATATTGCACGTTTGGCTTACATGCAGGGTTTGGTTCAAGCCGTCAAAATTTTTTTTGACGTGATATAAGTTTAAATTACGTTTAAAGCGATTTTAACCATCAAAAACATCAATATGTATTTTTTTAAGTATGCTCAGAAAAACAACAACTAAAGAAATAATGTTGTTAGTATAGCAAGATGCAACATTGCTTCTATATAATGATAATGCATTTTACTTTTGGAATTTACTTTACTGTAATCAATTATTAAATTATAATTTTTTTTCTTTTTTATGTCTTTCTTTTTTTTCTTATATATATGAGAGAGGGAGGAGGAGCGGGACTGACTTTTTGTAATGAACCATTTTAAGAAATGAAATCAATCACGATATCACAAAAATAAGTTATATGCGTATACAGTGTTTAACAGAAATATTTTCTGGAGCACAAATAATCTTTTTGAGAGGCGGAGGACAGATCCAAATAAAAAAAATACAATTTATTTGTTATTGAGAAAAGAATTTAGTGATGGGTTACCACAAAATGAAATTAAGATGCTAGGAGCTTTTGAAAAAATAAATTTAAAGTACCATATGTAGATTACACAATATGTAGATAAGATTTTCTAAGTTATATGGTTTTCTAATGTAACTTGTTTAGCATGTACTGGATTTATATATAACACTTAAACAATATTTTCTTTGCAGCATGCCCCCCCCCCTTTAATTCAATAGAAACACAGAACAATAAAAATGACATTTATTTTACAACTTGGAAAGAAATGAATAAATGTTAGGATTTGAAAAGAATGTTAAGATAAAATTATAAAATATGAAATTGTAATTCTTTTATCCCAAGATTAATTTTGTTAGTGACTAACAATCATTTCTTACTGATGATGTTATTTTATATATAAAATACAGCTTTACCTAGACCCGTGTTAGGAATAAATGACTAATTTATCATATCAGTAAGGGAAAAAAATTGTTTAACTTGGTTTGAAAGATGATCCAAAAATGAAAGTATCCTAATGTTTTCGTTCTTTGACAAAAAAAGTTCTTTTTTTTATGAGTCTGGAGCACATGTGAACAGTTCACATAAATATAGCTTACACTAAATTACAAAATGAAAATAAGTAGATTGGGGGGAGGGAGAGGGGAATCAGATGATTGATTTATTGTTAAAATAAAAAAAAAGAATACGGCTTTTAAATTTTGCTCAGTGGTTTGTGTTTCGGGGAAATTTTAGACAGGGGCATTTAGATAGTATTTATAAAAAATCTGACGAAATACGAAAGGTTCTCACTCATGTATTTGTCTTATTTACTTCTAAATTAATGATAAAGAAGGGTTTTAAATGATTGTTGAAAAATCTCAATTATAATCTCTCCCCTAAATTTAACTTCTTTTGTTTTTGAAAGAGAGAGAAGAAAAAAAGGGAGGGTGGAAGAAAATGCTAATAATTGGCATTTTATGGTAGTTGTTAGTTTTAAAATGTTACTTTCTTAAGTTATTACTGATATCTATCTCCATTAAAGTATAATATACATTAGCTATTTTAGAGACAAAAGTAAGCCATCATTTCAGGGTTGGCAAAATTAAATAGAACAATTAGCAAAGTTGTTTAACGCAATACTTTTTGTATTAACAATGCATAAAAAATAATATAGTAAACCGTTTATTAAAATATTGTATAATATTATAACATTTTAGAAAACATTAAATTTATTTAAATTACATTTGAAAGTAAACGAGATTGTTGCTCTTTATGTACCTGTTGACAGATGTTTTTGTGGAAGTTTCAATACAAAATCAAATATTCTACGACAGTCTTCTATTGCAGGTAAATTATAGATATAGAAGCTGACATTATTTCTCATGAAGTTAACTAAAGGAACAGAATCACAGAATTGTTATTAGGGCACTTATGAACTGTTCATATCTGCCAGAAGTAGTCTGTTCACAATTGTCCCCCACATGGTCACTTCAGTTAAAGTGACAAATCATTAATAGTTCTTAATTTTTGAAGATTTTTTTTTACAAAAAATATTTATTAGTATTCATAGTATATGTGAAAACACTAACATTCAAATGACTGGATAAATAGTTATTTGCTTAGCAAGTTGGAACTGAGATTTTACTTTTGAGATAAACAAGGTTTTGGCTGCCGAGGACAAATAAAATGTCAAAGAGCCTCAAAAAATTTTTACCATATGTCTACAAGTACTGTCATCATTGATATTTTATTTCAACTAAAAAATAATATAATAACTAGTGAAAAAATACGATGTTCACATCTGCCCCCATTCACATGTGCCCCATTCTTCCCTGCATGTTTAAAGTTTAACACAAGTATGAAATAGTCTCTCATGTATATTTTCTTAATTGGATTATCATTAACAATTTTTACCAGCCATGAAGCATGAAATGTTAGTGATAATTTTATTGAGAATTTGTTTTACTTAACTCTTTTATATCTTTATTTACTTGTAATATTTTTGTTTTTATAATAGTAGACTATAAATTTAATATGCAGATAGAAAGTTTAATCTTTAACTGACGTATCAGAAATTGCAACGCAACTAATGTGAAGCGGTTTGTGTGACTACAAGTTCGAAAGATGAATAAAAACAATAATAAACTCATACGATGGTGTTTTTGTACTAAACATTTTGTACAAGACATTATATTGTAATTAACATTCACCTATTTAAAATACTCCGGTGATAGTATTAAAGTTCCAAATGAAATGAAATTTAATCCGTATTTGTAGTTAAATTCAAAAATTGAAAGTTAAACTATAACAATTAAAAAAGCAGTGGTCTGTGAAATCAGCAATATTAGTTAAATGTTAATGAAAAGTGGGACACGTGTTTTATGCTTTATATGAAAAACTTTTTTTTCTCCCTAACCGAAAAATCATTTTTCCTAATTTTTGCAGAAGCACTAAAACTTTTTTCTTAAACAGCTTAAGTTTATTGAATTTTTAAAAACTATCTTTTAAATAATGTTATAATCAACATATTCCAGTTTTTTTAATATTAATCTACAAACTTAGCCAATCTCAGTCTCCTTTTCCATTAATACATCCAATAATCACACATATCCAGAAATACATTATAGTAATGGAACAAAACACCCCATGAAAAGTACTACCGAATTGTGTTTTTATTGTATTTATTATCAGAATTTTAAAAGTATACTACTAAAGTTATTTTTAAATAAATTTAACAGGACTCGTTAATTTTAATCAGTTTGATTTAAATCACGATTTAAATAAATTAAAAAATCATTTATTTAAATCTTTTTTCCCCAGACATTAGTTTTAAATAAATTTGCGATGAAAATAAACATATTACATTAATACATACTATGATAGCTCATTAATATAGTTTAATTTTACGCCACAGATAATAAAATTTTTTTTAAGAAGATAAAACTTAACATTTTGTCAAAAGTAAAATACTATGTAAGTAAAGAAAAGTGTTTTAGAGTTCGATTTGAATCACAATTATAAAACTTTGCCACAGTAAGGAAATCTAAGCAGAAATATATTAAATATTGTAATTACTCATTAATATTTAGAGAAACTTCTGCAAGTTGAAGTAAAATAGAACTATGTGAACGTCGCATTTTTTCACTGGTTATTATATGATTTTTTAGTTGAAAAAAATATTAATGATAACAACACCTGTAGACATATGGTAAAAAGAAGAAAAAAATTGAAGCTCTTTGACATTTTATTTAGCTTCGGTAGGCAAAACACTGTTTATAGATCTCAAAAGTAAAATTTTAATTCCCACTTGGTAAGCTAATAAGTTTATTTATTCTATCATTTGAATTTTAGTGTTTTAACATATACTATGAATACTAATAATTTTTTTTAATACAAAAAAGGTCTTCAAAAATTGAAAAAAATGTTAATAATTTGTCATTTTAACTGTATTAGACAAGTGGAGCATTTATGAAATAATTTGTTGGGGGCAAATATGAAAATTCCTTGAGCCCCAATAATCATTCTTAGATTCTGATCGTTTCAGTTAGCTTCATGAGAAATGATGTCAGCTTCTATAAGTTTCCTGCAATAGAAGACTGTTTGTCATAGAACATTTGATTTTGTATTCAAACTTCCACAAAAACATCTGTCAATAGATACATAAAGAGCAACAATCCCGTTTAACTTTAATTTAAAATAATTAATAAACTTAAATAATGTTATACTACATTTTAATAAACGGTGTTTTATGCATTGTTAATACAAAAAGTTACGCGTTAAACAGTTTAGCAAATATTTCTATTTATTTTTTTCTAAACTTGAAATGATTGCTTACTTTTCTCTAAAATAGTTATATATATGATGCTTTAAACGGTGATAGATATCAGTAATATCTTAAAGTAAAATTTTGAAACTAATAACTATCATAAAATTACGATTTTATGCAGCTCCCCCCTTCTCTCTTTCAAAAGTGAAAGAAGTTACATTTAGGGGAGATATTATAATCGAATTTTTTTTAACACTCATTAAAAATCCTTCTTTATCATTAATTTAGAAGTAAATAAGACAAATACATGGATGGGAATCTTTCATATTTTGTTAGACTTCTGATGAGAATTATCTAAATACCACCCCCCCCCCCCCAAAAAAAAAAAAAAAAAAAAATCCAGAAATACAAACCCCTAAGCAAAATTTAAAAGTTTTATATTTTCTTTTTCAAATTTACTTCTTTAATTTTTCTTTTTCTTTTAACAATTAAACCTATCATCTAATCCTCCCTCTCTTTCATAAATCTACTTATTTCAATTTTATAATGCAGTGCTTAAACATATCACCCAGAAACTAGCGAAATTTATAGATATTTTTTCGTTATAAATTCTTTTTTTTCGTCACCCCAATAGTAAGACAGTTGTGAAACAATTATTTTTAATTTATAAAACTATCAAAAGAAAGAAACTATAAAAGCGATTTTTAAAAAAATTACCATATACAAAATTGCTCTGTTTCATATATTGAGTAGTTTTTGTTTATAGAAATTAATCCATTTATGAGAAAAAGCTATATTTATGTGTACTGTTCACATATACCCCAGTCTCCCCTATAGCTTTGTGTGTTCTACTTTAGTGATGCCTAATATATTTAAGGTTGAAGAAAATCTGAACCATTCAGTATTTAAAAAAAAAAAAATCAGATTTTGTGGATTACAACCCTTTATAATGGTGGAAGTTAAGGTATTTGTTATAGTTCTCTGGATCGATGCTAAAGGGAGGGGGGCAGAGGGGACACATACCCCGGACACCATAACGAAAGGGCAGCAGTAAAAGTAGACGCCCATCCTGGGGACCAACTTTCGGCTTATGGCCAGGATGAATTTCTGATCCGAAGGGGGAGGGGGGAGAACGAAAAGGCATCAAATATTTTTTTCTTTGGTATCGATTGTTCTCATGTCTGTTTAAAAACCATGATGTTGTTAAAATTATCCTATGTGAGGCCATAAATTGCTGTAAGTTATCTTAGAACTTTTTTCTCGTATTTCCTGCAACTTTTTTATATAAAAAAAGTATTGTAAAATAAAAGGAAAGTGTGGTATTTTTTTATAATATACCATGTTACATCTTTTAACTTTATAAGTGTCTTTTATTACTAAATTTTCTATTTTAATTTTTCAGAATCTTTGCCACTATTAACCCAAATAAAAGTATCAAATCACCTTGGATGAAAGGAAGAAGAATTAATAAGATACCGAGCCAATTATATAGTTAGTAAATGGACTTAGAGATTTTGAAAGTCATTTTAATTTGGGATGCAACAATCGATAATTTTATTGTTTTATTTAGTGTTCTGATTTTTTGCATATTTATTTTTCTTAATTTTTTAACCCAATTTTTCTCAGTCTTATTTATTGTCATTGTGTTTATTAGAACTATTTGATGTGATAGAAGTTATCAGCAATCATATATTGATTGCTTTTTAAAACTTCATGATTGTTTCTCTGAATACATTTTCAATTTTCACTCTCAAATGCAAAATATTATACAAAGAATTCTATTTGTTAGAATGAATGAATTACACTGAAAACTGTAGATTTCTTTTTTAATGTGATCATCATGTATTATTTTATTTTGTTAATATTTTATATATTAATAAAGAATTATTAACGAATACTTTTGAAGTTTCTGACTTTTTTTTACTTCCTGATTTTTATGGTTTAAAACTTGACAACACAGCAAAGAAAATTCTTGTATCCAGTTCAATACATTATATATAAACACAAAAAAAGACAGTTAACATATTTAAAACTTTTGGTAGCAAGTAATTGTAACTCTGCAGAGTTGATTTTACACCAGAAATCACCAGGGATGTCAGAATGTGTGAAAATGGAAAACAGTTGATATATATGCACATTTTTTCTTCAATTTAAATATTGCCAAAAAAGTAAAATAGTTAGTTTTTGAGTAAATATGTACATAAATACAATCTGTAATGTCTATTTTATCTTTAAGATTAAACCAAAGAACGTCTAGTAAAATTGATATTGCATTTCTTTTTCTCTGCATTTTAATTTTAACGCATCCATTTTTTCAAAATATTTTAAAAACTAAAACAAAAGGTTTTCATCAAGAAAAGCATACAGGAAGAGTTAGTTACAAATAATTACTGACATAAATTATCTGTAATCTATTATAAGCTAATAAGTTTCGATCAATAAGGAGAAATGTCAAAATGCCAGCTTGTAATATGAAAAATTCTTTGGAAAACTTCTTAAGTTTATTCAGAGTATATTTCGAAGCTTTTAGATAATGCGATGCAGTTTTCAAGTTAATTTAAAATATTTGGTACCACTTGGTAATCCTGTCGGCAAAAAATTTAATGCCAAGATTAAATGCCAATAATGGATTACCGTAAATTTTGCATTCACTTGCATTAAACACATTGCACGTATTTTTTCCGTCGTCAAGGTATTTTTGATTCGACATTTTTTTTATTTATGTTCTACTAATTTATTTGTACTCTTGTTATATAAAAAAACATTGCATCAATTTGAGTAATTTGGATAATAGTTGGACGATTCGTATAATTTGGCGAAATTGGTCGACGGTATAACCAAGGAGTACAAAATTTTTAAGCAAATTGCAGAAAAAAGCATTTTTAAGAATTCTTTTCTAAATTATTTTGGTTCTCCATCAGCAATGGGCCTAAGGCTGACCTTTTCAGAAATCAGGCCCTCTACAATGTAAATATACAAGGTCTGATTATTAGAATTGATATTGTTTGATGTATTTCCTTAATACTTTAAGACATGCAGTCATTATTTTTGAAATTCTTCAACAACTAAAAAAAAAAAAAAATTAAGAAAAATACACCGAAAAAATTAGTCACAAAAAATATTTACCGACATAAATACGAAACTAATTATATGCCAATAAGTTTTGATCAGTAAGGTAAAATTTGAAAATATAAATTAGTACAACGGAAACTAATCATGCGTTAATTTGAAATTTGTTTCTGAAATGGAAAATTTTAGTCTGAAAAACAATATTCTGTTTCTAAACCATAGCGTTTCAGTTTCCCAGTTGGAGTATTTCAGTTTCCCAATCGGAGTACTTCAGTTTCCCATTTGGAGTACTTCAGTTTCGAAAACGGAATCGCTCCAGTTTCGAAAGCGGAAACGCTCCAGTTTCGAAAGCGGAAACACTCCAGTTTCGGAAACGGAAACGCTCCAGTTTCGAAAACGTAAACTCTCCACTTTCAAAAACGGAGACGCTCCAGTTTCGAAAACGGAAACTCTCCAGTTTCGAAAACGAAGACGCTCCAGTTTCGAAAACGGAGACGCTCCAGTTTCCAAAACGGAAATGCTCCCGTTTCGAAAACGGAAACTCTCCAGTTTCGAAAACGGAAACTGTCCAGTTTCGAAAACGCAGACGCTCCAGTTTCGAAAACGGAGACGCTCCAGTTTCGAAAACAGAAACGCTCCAGTTTCGAAAACGGAAATGCTCCGGTTGCGAAAACGGACAATCTCCAGTCTCAAACGGAACACTTCAGTCTTGGAAACGGAAAAGTAATGAAAAAGAATTTCTATGATTTAACGGATCAGATACGGCAACTCTGCTGCCAGTACCTTTTCCGTTTTTTTACTGGAGTTTAAGTTTACAGTGTTCTTTGAATTAACGTATGAATTTGGATTTAAAATCTTTAATAAAATGATATAGAAATATTTTTATAAATCTTCCTTTATTAAACAGCTTCAAAAGTTACGATGTTTTTAATTTTCTTTTTTTTTTCTTTTATTCTAAGCCATATTAATTTTTTAATGAATCTTTATTTGAATGTTAAAAGCCTAAGAATCTTAGTAATCATTAATGTTACTAATGTGTATTTCCTGTAAAATATACTGTAAAATCATTCCATAGATATGTATGCAGTACTCTTTAAAAAATCTTAATTATATGATAAAAATCTGAATTTTTTAGAAATCGTAGAAATTGTAACGGGCCAAAACGGGCCGGGTCTGTTTTCCCTGATTTCTTTACGGGCCGGGCCGAACTTTTGAGTTTTACAACGGGCCGGGCCGGACCGAAAATTCTTTCCTACGGGTCGGGCCCGGGCCTGGAAATTCCGGCCCGTGCAGACCTCTAACGTCTCCATAGACTTAACATTATCATCCGGGTCTTTTTCATTGAGTAGTGTGGGCTCTTAAGGAGTGTATTTATTTAAGGAGTATCTTAAGTGTGTGAACACATGAAATGATAGAGCCTGTCTATAGCGGAAAAATTTATGGCCTTCTGAAAGGAATATTTTACAAATCTACCTGACTATACGGAAGACTGTCTAAAACGGATTTTCTTAAATTCCATTTTCATAGGTTTTATTGTACTTTGTTCAATAAATCCTGCGAACCGAACCTGTTTTTAACGGAATTCTCTTTTAAAAGTAAAAATTTCACTGTCCTAGCGATTTCGCTGTGACGAGTTTTATTGTTTAACATTTTTGTGTTTATTTAACATGGTAAAATCTGCTAAGACAAAAAAAAAAAAAAAATGTTTTAAACATTTTTTGTTTTAAACATGATTTCGTTATAGACAGAATGCGTTTTGATACGATTTATTGTATGTTTATGTCCCAATTAAGGAGTGGTTGTCCCATTTTTTCTCTCCCTGTCTCAGTTCTGTAACATACGACCTTGCAATAGTACAGGGTATCCAGAAAATCTCTTTACAATTTGAAGCTTTTATTACAAACACTGGACATACACTGTAAACTTAAACTCCAGTAAAAAAACGGAAAAGGTACTGGCAGCAGAGTTGCCGTATCTGATCCGTTAAATCATAGAAATTCTTTTTCATTACTTTTCCGTTTCCAAGACTGAAGTGTTCCGTTTGAGACTGGAGATTGTCCGTTTTCGCAACCGGAGCATTTCCGTTTTCGAAACTGGAGCGTTTCTGTTTTCGAAACTGGAGCGTCTCCGTTTTCGAAACTGGAGCGTCTGCGTTTTCGAAACTGGACAGTTTCCGTTTTCGAAACTGGAGAGTTTCCGTTTTCGAAACGGGAGCATTTCCGTTTTGGAAACTGGAGCGTCTCCGTTTTCGAAACTGGAGCGTCTTCGTTTTCGAAACTGGAGAGTTTCCGTTTTCGAAACTGGAGCGTCTCCGTTTTTGAAAGTGGAGAGTTTACGTTTTCGAAACTGGAGCGTTTCCGTTTCCGAAACTGGAGTGTTTCCGCTTTCGAAACTGGAGCGTTTCCGCTTTCGAAACTGGAGCGATTCCGTTTTCGAAACTGAAGTACTCCAAATGGGAAACTGAAGTACTCCGATTGGGAAACTGAAATACTCCAACTGGGAAACTGAAACGCTATGGTTTAGAAACAGAATATTGTTTTTCAGACTAAAATTTTCCATTTCAGAAACAAATTTCAAATTAACGCATGATTAGTTTCCGTTGTACTAATTTATATTTTCAAATTTTACCTTACTGATCAAAACTTATTGGCATATAATTAGTTTCGTATTTATGTCGGTAAATATTTTTTGTGACTAATTTTTTCGGTGTATTTTTCTTAATTTTTTTTTTTTTTTTAGTTGTTGAAGAATTTCAAAAATAATGACTGCATGTCTTAAAGTATTAAGGAAATACATCAAACAATATCAATTCTAATAATCAGACCTTGTATATTTACATTGTACAGGGCCTGATTTCTGAAAAGGTCAGCCTTAGGCCCATTGCTGATGGAGAACCAAAATAATTTAGAAAAGAATTCTTAAAAATGCTTTTTTCTGCAATTTGCTTAAAAATTTTGTACTCCTTGGTTATACCGTCGACCAATTTCGCCAAATTATACGAATCGTCCAACTATTATCCAAATTACTCAAATTGATGCAATGTTTTTTTATATAACAAGAGTACAAATAAATTAGTAGAACATAAATAAAAAAAATGTCGAATCAAAAATACCTTGACGACGGAAAAAATACGTGCAATGTGTTTAATGCAAGTGAATGCAAAATTTACGGTAATCCATTATTGGCATTTAATCTTGGCATTAAATTTTTTGCCGACAGGATTACCAAGTGGTACCAAATATTTTAAATTAACTTGAAAACTGCATCGCATTATCTAAAAGCTTCGAAATATACTCTGAATAAACTTAAGAAGTTTTCCAAAGAATTTTTCATATTACAAGCTGGCATTTTGACATTTCTCCTTATTGATCGAAACTTATTAGCTTATAATAGATTACAGATAATTTATGTCAGTAATTATTTGTAACTAACTCTTCCTGTATGCTTTTCTTGATGAAAACCTTTTGTTTTAGTTTTTAAAATATTTTGAAAAAATGGATGCGTTAAAATTAAAATGCAGAGAAAAAGAAATGCAATATCAATTTTACTAGACGTTCTTTGGTTTAATCTTAAAGATAAAATAGACATTACAGATTGTATTTATGTACATATTTACTCAAAAACTAACTATTTTACTTTTTTGGCAATATTTAAATTGAAGAAAAAATGTGCATATATATCAACTGTTTTCCATTTTCACACATTCTGACATCCCTGGTGATTTCTGGTGTAAAATCAACTCTGCAGAGTTACAATTACTTGCTACCAAAAGTTTTAAATATGTTAACTGTCTTTTCTTGTGTTTATATATAATGTATTGAACTGGATACAAGAATTTTCTTTGCTGTGTTGTCAAGTTTTAAACCATAAAAATCAGGAAGTAAAAAAAAGTCAGAAACTTCAAAAGTATTCATTAATAATTCTTTATTAATATATAAAATATTAACAAAATAAAATAATACATGATGATCACATTAAAAAAGAAATCTACAGTTTTCAGTGTAATTCATTCATTCTAACAAATAGAATTCTTTGTATAATATTTTGCATTTGAGAGTGAAAATTGAAAATGTATTCAGAGAAACAATCATGAAGTTTTAAAAAGCAATCAATATATGATTGCTGATAACTTCTATCACATCAAATAGTTCTAATAAACACAATGACAATAAATAAGACTGAGAAAAATTGGGTTAAAAAATTAAGAAAAATAAATATGCAAAAAATCAGAACACTAAATAAAACAATAAAATTATCGATTGTTGCATCCCAAATTAAAATGACTTTCAAAATCTCTAAGTCCATTTACTAACTATATAATTGGCTCGGTATCTTATTAATTCTTCTTCCTTTCATCCAAGGTGATTTGATACTTTTATTTGGGTTAATAGTGGCAAAGATTCTGAAAAATTAAAATAGAAAATTTAGTAATAAAAGACACTTATAAAGTTAAAAGATGTAACATGGTATATTATAAAAAAATACCACACTTTCCTTTTATTTTACAATACTTTTTTTATATAAAAAAGTTGCAGGAAATACGAGAAAAAAGTTCTAAGATAACTTACAGCAATTTATGGCCTCACATAGGATAATTTTAACAACATCATGGTTTTTAAACAGACATGAGAACAATCGATACCAAAGAAAAAAATATTTGATGCCTTTTCGTTCTCCCCCCTTCCCCTTCGGATCAGAAATTCATCCTGGCCATAAGCCGAAAGTTGGTCCCCAGGATGGGCGTCTACTTTTACTGCTGCTCTTTCGTTATGGTGTCCGGGGTATGTGTCCCCTCTGCCCCCCTCCCTTTAGCATCGATCCAGAGAACTATAACAAATACCTTAACTTCCACCATTATAAAGGGTTGTAATCCACAAAATCTGATTTTTTTTTTTAAAAAATACTGAATGGTTCAGATTTTCTTCAACCTTAAATATATTAGGCATCACTAAAGTAGAACACACAAAGCTATAGGGGAGACTGGGGTATATGTGAACAGTACACATAAATATAGCTTTTTCTCATAAATGGATTAATTTCTATAAACAAAAACTACTCAATATATGAAACAGAGCAATTTTGTATATGGTAATTTTTTTAAAAATCGCTTTTATAGTTTCTTCCTTTTGATAGTTTTATAAATTAAAAATAATTGTTTCACAACTGTCTTACTATTGGGGTGACGAAAAAAAAGAATTTATAACGAAAAAATATCTATAAATTTCGCTAGTTTCTGGGTGATATGTTTAAGCACTGCATTATAAAATTGAAATAAGTAGATTTATGAAAGAGAGGGAGGATTAGATGATAGGTTTAATTGTTAAAAGAAAAAGAAAAATTAAAGAAGTAAATTTGAAAAAGAAAATATAAAACTTTTAAATTTTGCTTAGGGGTTTGTATTTCTGGATTTTTTTTTTTTTTTTTTTTTTTTTTGGGGGGGGGGGGGGGTGGTATTTAGATAATTCTCATCAGAAGTCTAACAAAATATGAAAGATTCCCATCCATGTATTTGTCTTATTTACTTCTAAATTAATGATAAAGAAGGATTTTTAATGAGTGTTAAAAAAAATTCGATTATAATATCTCCCCTAAATGTAACTTCTTTCACTTTTGAAAGAGAGAAGGGGGGAGCTGCATAAAATCGTAATTTTATGATAGTTATTAGTTTCAAAATTTTACTTTAAGATATTACTGATATCTATCACCGTTTAAAGCATCATATATATAACTATTTTAGAGAAAAGTAAGCAATCATTTCAAGTTTAGAAAAAAATAAATAGAAATATTTGCTAAACTGTTTAACGCGTAACTTTTTGTATTAACAATGCATAAAACACCGTTTATTAAAATGTAGTATAACATTATTTAAGTTTATTAATTATTTTAAATTAAAGTTAAACGGGATTGTTGCTCTTTATGTATCTATTGACAGATGTTTTTGTGGAAGTTTGAATACAAAATCAAATGTTCTATGACAAACAGTCTTCTATTGCAGGAAACTTATAGAAGCTGACATCATTTCTCATGAAGCTAACTGAAACGATCAGAATCTAAGAATGATTATTGGGGCTCAAGGAATTTTCATATTTGCCCCCAACAAATTATTTCATAAATGCTCCACTTGTCTAATACAGTTAAAATGACAAATTATTAACATTTTTTTCAATTTTTGAAGACCTTTTTTGTATTAAAAAAAATTATTAGTATTCATAGTATATGTTAAAACACTAAAATTCAAATGATAGAATAAATAAACTTATTAGCTTACCAAGTGGGAATTAAAATTTTACTTTTGAGATCTATAAACAGTGTTTTGCCTACCGAAGCTAAATAAAATGTCAAAGAGCTTCAATTTTTTTCTTCTTTTTACCATATGTCTACAGGTGTTGTTATCATTAATATTTTTTTCAACTAAAAAATCATATAATAACCAGTGAAAAAATGCGACGTTCACATAGTTCTATTTTACTTCAACTTGCAGAAGTTTCTCTAAATATTAATGAGTAATTACAATATTTAATATATTTCTGCTTAGATTTCCTTACTGTGGCAAAGTTTTATAATTGTGATTCAAATCGAACTCTAAAACACTTTTCTTTACTTACATAGTATTTTACTTTTGACAAAATGTTAAGTTTTATCTTCTTAAAAAAAATTTTATTATCTGTGGCGTAAAATTAAACTATATTAATGAGCTATCATAGTATGTATTAATGTAATATGTTTATTTTCATCGCAAATTTATTTAAAACTAATGTCTGGGGAAAAAAGATTTAAATAAATGATTTTTTAATTTATTTAAATCGTGATTTAAATCAAACTGATTAAAATTAACGAGTCCTGTTAAATTTATTTAAAAATAACTTTAGTAGTATACTTTTAAAATTCTGATAATAAATACAATAAAAACACAATTCGGTAGTACTTTTCATGGGGTGTTTTGTTCCATTACTATAATGTATTTCTGGATATGTGTGATTATTGGATGTATTAATGGAAAAGGAGACTGAGATTGGCTAAGTTTGTAGATTAATATTAAAAAAACTGGAATATGTTGATTATAACATTATTTAAAAGATAGTTTTTAAAAATTCAATAAACTTAAGCTGTTTAAGAAAAAAGTTTTAGTGCTTCTGCAAAAATTAGGAAAAATGATTTTTCGGTTAGGGAGAAAAAAAAGTTTTTCATATAAAGCATAAAACACGTGTCCCACTTTTCATTAACATTTAACTAATATTGCTGATTTCACAGACCACTGCTTTTTTAATTGTTATAGTTTAACTTTCAATTTTTGAATTTAACTACAAATACGGATTAAATTTCATTTCATTTGGAACTTTAATACTATCACCGGAGTATTTTAAATAGGTGAATGTTAATTACAATATAATGTCTTGTACAAAATGTTTAGTACAAAAACACCATCGTATGAGTTTATTATTGTTTTTATTCATCTTTCGAACTTGTAGTCACACAAACCGCTTCACATTAGTTGCGTTGCAATTTCTGATACGTCAGTTAAAGATTAAACTTTCTATCTGCATATTAAATTTATAGTCTACTATTATAAAAACAAAAATATTACAAGTAAATAAAGATATAAAAGAGTTAAGTAAAACAAATTCTCAATAAAATTATCACTAACATTTCATGCTTCATGGCTGGTAAAAATTGTTAATGATAATCCAATTAAGAAAATATACATGAGAGACTATTTCATACTTGTGTTAAACTTTAAACATGCAGGGAAGAATGGGGCACATGTGAATGGGGGCAGATGTGAACATCGTATTTTTTCACTAGTTATTATATTATTTTTTAGTTGAAATAAAATATCAATGATGACAGTACTTGTAGACATATGGTAAAAATTTTTTGAGGCTCTTTGACATTTTATTTGTCCTCGGCAGCCAAAACCTTGTTTATCTCAAAAGTAAAATCTCAGTTCCAACTTGCTAAGCAAATAACTATTTATCCAGTCATTTGAATGTTAGTGTTTTCACATATACTATGAATACTAATAAATATTTTTTGTAAAAAAAAATCTTCAAAAATTAAGAACTATTAATGATTTGTCACTTTAACTGAAGTGACCATGTGGGGGACAATTGTGAACAGACTACTTCTGGCAGATATGAACAGTTCATAAGTGCCCTAATAACAATTCTGTGATTCTGTTCCTTTAGTTAACTTCATGAGAAATAATGTCAGCTTCTATATCTATAATTTACCTGCAATAGAAGACTGTCGTAGAATATTTGATTTTGTATTGAAACTTCCACAAAAACATCTGTCAACAGGTACATAAAGAGCAACAATCTCGTTTACTTTCAAATGTAATTTAAATAAATTTAATGTTTTCTAAAATGTTATAATATTATACAATATTTTAATAAACGGTTTACTATATTATTTTTTATGCATTGTTAATACAAAAAGTATTGCGTTAAACAACTTTGCTAATTGTTCTATTTAATTTTGCCAACCCTGAAATGATGGCTTACTTTTGTCTCTAAAATAGCTAATGTATATTATACTTTAATGGAGATAGATATCAGTAATAACTTAAGAAAGTAACATTTTAAAACTAACAACTACCATAAAATGCCAATTATTAGCATTTTCTTCCACCCTCCCTTTTTTTCTTCTCTCTCTTTCAAAAACAAAAGAAGTTAAATTTAGGGGAGAGATTATAATTGAGATTTTTCAACAATCATTTAAAACCCTTCTTTATCATTAATTTAGAAGTAAATAAGACAAATACATGAGTGAGAACCTTTCGTATTTCGTCAGATTTTTTATAAATACTATCTAAATGCCCCTGTCTAAAATTTCCCCGAAACACAAACCACTGAGCAAAATTTAAAAGCCGTATTCTTTTTTTTTATTTTAACAATAAATCAATCATCTGATTCCCCTCTCCCTCCCCCCAATCTACTTATTTTCATTTTGTAATTTAGTGTAAGCTATATTTATGTGAACTGTTCACATGTGCTCCAGACTCATAAAAAAAAGAACTTTTTTTGTCAAAGAACGAAAACATTAGGATACTTTCATTTTTGGATCATCTTTCAAACCAAGTTAAACAATTTTTTTCCCTTACTGATATGATAAATTAGTCATTTATTCCTAACACGGGTCTAGGTAAAGCTGTATTTTATATATAAAATAACATCATCAGTAAGAAATGATTGTTAGTCACTAACAAAATTAATCTTGGGATAAAAGAATTACAATTTCATATTTTATAATTTTATCTTAACATTCTTTTCAAATCCTAACATTTATTCATTTCTTTCCAAGTTGTAAAATAAATGTCATTTTTATTGTTCTGTGTTTCTATTGAATTAAAGGGGGGGGGGGGGCATGCTGCAAAGAAAATATTGTTTAAGTGTTATATATAAATCCAGTACATGCTAAACAAGTTACATTAGAAAACCATATAACTTAGAAAATCTTATCTACATATTGTGTAATCTACATATGGTACTTTAAATTTATTTTTTCAAAAGCTCCTAGCATCTTAATTTCATTTTGTGGTAACCCATCACTAAATTCTTTTCTCAATAACAAATAAATTGTATTTTTTTTTATTTGGATCTGTCCTCCGCCTCTCAAAAAGATTATTTGTGCTCCAGAAAATATTTCTGTTAAACACTGTATACGCATATAACTTATTTTTGTGATATCGTGATTGATTTCATTTCTTAAAATGGTTCATTACAAAAAGTCAGTCCCGCTCCTCCTCCCTCTCTCATATATATAAGAAAAAAAAGAAAGACATAAAAAAGAAAAAAATATATAATTTAATAATTGATTACAGTAAAGTAAATTCCAAAAGTAAAATGCATTATCATTATATAGAAGCAATGTTGCATCTTGCTATACTAACAACATTATTTCTTTAGTTGTTGTTTTTCTGAGCATACTTAAAAAAATACATATTGATGTTTTTGATGGTTAAAATCGCTTTAAACGTAATTTAAACTTATATCACGTCAAAAAAAATTTTGACGGCTTGAACCAAACCCTGCATGTAAGCCAAACGTGCAATATTAGAAATAAACATAACAAGATCAGAATATCTAACATTCATTTAAAATAAGTACAATTTTCATTAAAAAAATAATTACAAAATGAATCTGAATAACTTACCTTTTGTTACAAACGTAACGAAAGAATCCAGGTAAAAAAAATGACGAAATCGAAACAACTTTTTTTATTCGTGTAGTTTTAAGATATAATATGCTGCATCTAAATGTCAGCATCAGCTAAAATGATCGCAGAAATCTTTTCTAAACATAGCTTAAACATTCATAACCAACTATAACATAAAATCAACATGGCTGTCGCCGGAGGTGTTCTGTTTTTGGTGCGTTTGTTGCCACAAACGGAAATGCTCAATTATCAAGTCAACAAAAACTGAAAACTTCCTGGAATTCCTGGAAAACTAAGATTTTTTTCTAGAACGGAATTTCTCAATTAAAAAAGTTAAAATTCAAAGAATAACACCTGTAATATTCAGGACACTTTTTTACAGTGTATGCTGTATGGAAAGTTGTACAATGTTAACATAACAATACATATATAGAAGTTTTTTTCATGAATTAAGGCTGTCCTTAAATCTAAAAGAGCTAGTTTCTGATACATTTCTAAAATTGTTTTTGTTCGGAAACGTAGTAAATCGGTAGATGTTCTTATTCAGAAGCTACGTAATCAAATGGCGTTTTCTATTCTTTGGCAAAGACAGAAGATCTTTCAGAAATTAAAAATACTATACAGTTAGTGATAATTTTGTACCGCATTTCCGAGATGGTAGCGGAAGAAAAGGAAAAACTTGTCGTCAAGTGACAAGAATTGCTCATAGCTCGGTAAGTAACTTATTTATCGAAAAATAAAATCGCTATTCGATTCCAAATTGCTTCAAGAGTCAGACCGGCTAATTTTATGTCTTTACATTTAGAAATGAATCCAAAAATGTGTCGGAAAAGAAAGTTTCGCGTTGTTGTACAGGGAATTTGAGAACCATTCAGTATTGAATACAGACTTTTTTCTCAGGGAGGGATTTTTGTGGCTCCGGACGGGGGGGGGGGGGTCGCATTTTAGAGTTCCCGGGGGGATATTGCACCTTTTGACCATTGAAAACACAAAATCTCAAATATTTCAGGGGAACATCTCATTGCTCCGGAGGGGGGGGGGGAGATTTCTGGGCTACCCCCTGAATCAACACTGGAACCATTTAAACCTCTACATGCGGTCCATAGGTTACACGAAGCACATCAAAGCAATAATCATCTCCTGCCCGTCATGAAGAAATTTATATCTCGGTTGCATTTTAAGAATTTTAGATGATTTTTCTCTTTTGCATTGGTTCGCTAAGTTCGATTTGTACAAAGGCCTTTTTTTTTTAATACCTTTTCGATTTTTTTTTTTTTTTTTTTTTTTTTTTTTTACAGATATTTTTAATAAGGACACTTTTATTTTCGTAATCGGTTTCAAAAATAAAAACGTCCTCATAACAAAAAAAAAAAAAAAAAAAAAAAAAAAAAAAAAAAAAAAAATCTGCAACTAAAATTGAAAAAGTGGAAAACAGCCTTTGTACAGATTGATCTCAGCTATCCAATGCAAAAAAATAGATCCTTTAAAAGTATTAAAATGCAGCTAAGCTATCTTAATAAATTTCTTCTATAGGATTAGCATTAGCTAACGTGCCTTTTCGCTTGACTGAAGGAGCTTCTTAAATTAAAATTATACGATAAGTTATAGTTAGAAAAATGAATAAAAAGTAGAACAAATATAGATTTTCAATAAAAATTATTTCACTAAAGATTCAATGGAATGAAAGAGGGGGGGAGGGATCATAATTTTTGTACATTGAATACGATTCTCTCTATGAATCATAATTCATTTGATTCTTGGCTCAATTGACTCATAACAGCAGCTGTACTGTTGATCCTATTTATACCAGTGAAGTAAACATAAATCGTGTCCATTACATATTAGGCAGATATTTAATAGGTAAACAAGATGTGAAAGTGCATATAGTTCTGAAACTATTACATAAATTTGTGTCTTGTATGGCTTTTTTAAGCAAATTTTTACACGCTATTTTCAGTTTTATGAATTCTTTTATATTTTAGTGTCGCTATATAATTTATTATTATATTATTAGTATTATCTATTATTAGAAATCTTGTCATATAAGTATTAGGCAGATATTTAATAGGTAAACAAGATGTGAAAGTGCATATAGTTCTGAAACTATTACATAAATTTGTATCTTGTATGGCTTTTTTAAGCAAATTTTACACGTTATTTTAGTTTTATGGATTCTTTGTTATTTTAATTTATGAGGTGCTGCATATTCCCATTCCCTTTGTGCGTCGAAGAGCAAAGGAAAGGAAAACAAAGCCCCAAGATGATAAATATTTATCTGTAGCGATCTTCCGATATATTGTTGCGTCGTCATAGGCCGGCCGGCGGTCTCTGAAACCTGTTTCGAAAAGCAGTAGTTGCCTCTGCCCGTCCTTTCGATTTCAATGTCAATTGCCGCATCGACTACCTATACCTTTTTGGAGTATCAAAACAGATTTTTTCACAACTTCCGCACTCGAAATATTTTTATCTTACGTAAATTTCTGCCAGGGGAGATTAGTGTGATGATAAGTTTGGAACAAAATGTTTAGGGAGGGGGGGGGGGGGGTAAGGTAAATTTGAAAGGTAGAAAAAATGTATGTTTTTTATTATTTTTATTTTTATAATGTTCTGACTTAATGTTGTTCTCAACTGCTTTGCTCAATAAGCTCAAAACGTTTTGGCACATTAAAAAATTCAATTTTTAACGGAAAGGTATAAAATTGGAAGAACACAAAAAAACTTCTTGAAACACCATAAAATAAATAAACATAAAACACCCATAAAACACCATAAAATAAATAAACATAAAACAATATTTATTTTATGGTGTTTCAAGAAGTTTTTTGTGTTCTATTGTATAACACCAGTTTCCAACTTTTTCCTGGATAAAATTGGAAGATCTGGCTATGGAAGCAGTTTCGAATCGAGCTCAGTTTTTCATTTTATGATCATTAAATTATCTAAGCTATTTTGATCCCGTGATCACGCGATTTTTTTACCTTTCGTTGACTGATTTTCTGATTTCGTCGAAAAATGCAGCTCAAAACGTCACCTTTGACAGCTTGTCCTGAAATATCTATTGCGTTTGCACAAAAACAGAAAAATGAGTGCGATTAGATAGTTTCTGAATAACAACACCTGCTAGTTTCATGCATAGTTCCGAACAAAAATGAATTAAAACTTATGCCACAAAGTTACCTTTTTTAATTTAACAACACCCTTAAGGCTGCTAGTCTCTCAGCGTTTGAATTTCCCACGGTAATGTGAAGGCTCCTGTCCCCATCAGGCGAAGCGCTTGCGAGCTAATGCTAATCCCATTGGGAGGTTATTTGCTAATATCTCGTTTGCATTTCACCTTTTTTTTGTGTGTGTACATTAAATAGTGAGGTCCCTCTCTGCATCACTCCGTTTTACTTTTTCGATTTTAGTAACCAATGAGAAAAAAAAAATAAAAGTAAATATATTGAAATGCAAATGAGATATTAGCAAATAACTTCCCCATAGGATTACCATTAGCTCACGAGCGCTTTGCATGTCGAGGACAGAAGCCTTAAATTTAATGGGCGTTTGCTGCAATTTTTTATTCAAAATACATAAACAGTAAGTTAATGTTTTTAAGGGTGTATTTCGATTCAAACTGCTTATTTTCAGATTTATTTTTAAATTCATTCTTACTCTCTTATGCATCAAACTGGCAAATTGTCTTATTTAGAAAGTACACAAGGTACCGTTATTATCGATTCTTTAATAAATGCAGAAAATATTGAAAAAAAAAAAAAAAAAAAAAAAAAAGCAATCAAAAACGGCATTTTGAACCGATTTTTCCGAAGCGGGAGATCTGGGGAACGAAAAAAAGGGTCATACTGAGAAGGTAATTGTTTATAAATCAAATTCTAATGAATATAGCATAAAATGACACCACATGGCACCTTATACGTCTTTTCAAAAATCCCCTCAACAAGTTTCATGTTTCTACTTTTAAAAATGTGTCTGAAAGTATATCAGAAAATTTCGAACTGTTGAACGTGGAAAAGCAATTTTTCGAATACACCCTTAACTTATTTTTTCTGTGTTCTTTTCTTAAACTATGTCTTTTTTTCCCCTTAGCTTTCAAATTACTTATAATAATGTAGCTTAATTTTATGAAGTGTTAAAATTTTACTCCAAGTTCGTCAGTTTTTAAAACATGCAATATTAAATTAAGGCTGTTCTCAACTGCTCCGATCAACAAGCGAAAAACGTTTTGACACGCTTACATATTTTTAACAGAAAGATATAAAATTGAAAGGCTTGACTATGAAAGCCATTTGGTATCGAACATTGTTTTCAGTTTTTTATCAATAAATTGACCTTTTGAGTTATAAGCTATTTTGATCAGGTGACAAGACGTTTTTCACTCCAATTTGACTGTTTTTTCTTCTCTTGCGCGGAAAGTTGGTTTAAAACGTCCACTTTGATACTATTTTCTGAAAAATCTATTGCGTTTCCAAAAAAAAAAAAAAAAAAAAAAAAAAAAAAAAAGGGGGAAAATGAGTGCGATTAAATAACTTCTGAACAACAACACTTGCTAGTTTTATGCATTTCCGAATAAAAATAAATTAAAAATTATGTCATAAAATTGCCATTTTTGATTTAAGAGCAGCGTTAACAATAGATTTTAGAAATACTTTGAGAACTAAGAAAAAAGTGGCTTTTCCGAAAGTCATCCTTTCTGAAAAAAAGTTAAATATATCAATTCTCCGAGGAGATAGTAATAAAATAATAAAATAAAATATTAATTTTAAAAAATACAAAATTTAGATTTTTATATTGTCCCCAGGTTCTGGAAGTTATATTTAGTAAATTTTTCCTATTACACTGAGAAGTAAGTTAAAAAAAAGTCCCGTTCATATAACACTAAAATTGACCGCGTTATGAAACTTTAAAAATGCATGACTTATACCACTTTCCAGCATTTGAAGTAAATTCGTACAAATATTTCGATTGAATTAATTTTTATTAACTTTCAGATTGTCCAGTATTATTGTATTTTAACATATGTTTTATTTCGCAAGGATTTGAGACTGTTTCTATTCATGATTTTTTTTAACAAAAATTACGTTATTTTTATAAGTTTTTATTTATCTCCGACGATCGTATGCATGTTTTTCCAGTTCAGAATTTGTAATCGAACTTTGACTGACTTTCAAATCTACAAACGAGGTTAAATTTTATATACCGACGTACATCCGATGACAATCTAATACAGTAAAATCTCCATAACGGACACTCCCGAATAGCGGACACCTCTATTTAACGGACAGTTTTCCAAACCCCACTCCCAAAACCTACATTTTTGTATGTTTAACCTCTGAATAACGGACATTCCGAATAGCGGACACTATTTTTGACGATAAAGGATGAAAAAGAATTTTTTATCCAGAAAAAAAAAACGAAAAAAGAGTACAAAGGATACTTCTAAATTTATCAGAGCAACGTGCCACCAATTTTGTGACCACAGATAAATGTAGAGGATGAGCTAGGGAAAATCTCCCCCCCCCCCCCTCTACATTTAGTGTGAAAAGGTTGCCCGGAAGGGACATCTTCTTCAACATTGCAATGTCCCCCTGGATGTTTTTAAGATTTTATGCTTTTAATAGACAAAAAGTGCAATTTCTCCTCCCCGCCCGAAATTCTATAGAGTCCAATAACGTCACATTGGAAAACAAATTATATGTAATTGCAAGCAAAAGTAAACTTTTGTAGCTGATTTTTTTTGAAGAATGTAATAAAGAGTAGATAAAGGTGTGCACAATTTTATTTAAGTTTTATTGCTTAAAAAATAATTCTAATTTCTGATTAATCATAAAATGTAGGTTTTAGGAATATAAAAGTCAATTAATGAATTATAAGCATTTCTTAGTGATTTTTGAATCTCTGAGGTTTTCCCAATAGCGGACACCTCCGAATAGCGAACAATTTCGGTGTTCCCGAGGTGTCCGTTATTTAGAGGTTTTACTGTATTATTATGGTTTTCGGTGGCTACCATTTATACTTATATTACAGGATAACCAGGGCCCGACTTAGACAGTGGTGGGCTCTGTGGCAAATATTATCAGGGGAGCCCCCTTCTATCTTAAAAATTTTCGTAAATTATATTGAAATGACTAAAACTGAAATTCATAACTATTGTATGCGTGCATAAATTTCGACTATTACCAGGTACTATTTACATCTATATACCGGGTGTCCCAAAAATGACTGATGGATTTTAAAATTCAATAACTTGCAAACGGTGACAGCTATTTAAAAAATTTTTGCAGGAGGGTTATGTATAATGTCGGGAGTTTTTTTATTGTAATTTTTTATTTTAGTTCGAATTTCAAATAATAGGTGGCGCTGACGGCAATTGAAGGCCAGGTGATCAGTGCTGAGTGAAGCATCGCCGTCAGCGCCACCTATTGTTTGAGATGCGAACTAAAATAAAAAATTACGGTAAAAAAAACTCCTGACATTATACATAACCCTCCTGAAAAAATTTTTAAATAGCTGTCACCGTTTGCAAGTTATTGAATTTTAAAATCCATCAGTCATTTTTGGGACACCCGGTACATAATAGGAGAAGAAAGACAACTTTAAGAAACTATAGAATACAGTTTTTTTTTTGATTAGAGGAATATTAGGATAAATGTGAGGCCTTAAGGAGGCATTGTGTACGGAAATAGAGGGGGTACGAGAAGAAAGACCCTTAAAATTGAAAAAAAAAGAATTTTGGTCACTTTTGACCATTTTTTATCATTTGACACTCCTTTAACGAAAAACTTATATCTGTCTTTGGGGGGCCCGGGACAATTGCCCTGCATGCCCCTGCCTTAGTGAGGCCCTGAGGATAACACTAAAATTTTTGGATAGATTATCGCCAAGAAGTTTAAGAAAAGTTTTAGATTCGATAACACATGACGACGATGTTTGTGTTTTGTAACTTTTATGTATTTTTTATCACTGAAAACGAAAGTTAATTTCATCTCTCTATTAAAGTGGGAAACTTTGAAAAACAATTTCCTTCAAATGCACGAAAAAAAAAAAAAAAAAAAAAACTTGATTTTACAGAATGAAAAGCTGTCATCCATGACGCCAATAAAAAATTATTATTCTACGAAACAAAAAATAATATTTATTACAAACTTTCTATTATTTTAACAGATTTTCTTCCGTAAGCTCGTAATCAATGCATATTATTTCCATAAAATAAACAGTTTTTTACTCCCCGTTCCGGATGACAGTATTTTCTGTAAAATCAGAAGATTTTTTTAAGTGTAGTGATTAAGTATCATTTAATTGCAGAATTTCTGATAGTTGCTCACATCATAGCAGCAAAATTTTTTGCGTTTTCTCCTCAGAACATTTAAACATATAGCTGGAAATTTACTCTAATATAAAGCAATTTTTTTTAACCACTTAAGGGTGTATTTCGATTCAAACTGCTTATTTTCCGATTTATTTTTGAATGCACTTTTGCTCTCAAACTCATCAAACTCGCAGATTCTCTTATTTAGAAACTACACAAGGTGCCGTAACTGTCAGTTCTTTGATAAATGCAGAAAATATTGCAAGAAAAGCAATCAAAAACGGAATTTTGAGCAGATTTTTCAGAAACGGGAGATTTGGGGACGAAAAAGTGTCATGCTGAGTAGATAAATGTTCATAAATCAAATTCTAATGAATGGAGCGTAAAATGACATTGTACGTCTTGTACGTCTTGTACGTCTTGACACCTTGTACGTCTCTTCAAAAATCCTCACAACAAGTTTCATGTTTCTACTTTTAATAGTGTGTCTGAAATTAAATCTGAAAATTTCGAACTCTTGAAGGTGGAAAAGCGTTTTTTCGAATACACCCTTAACTGATTCTTTTTTAACACACAATAAATTGAAAATATAGGTTAAACACCACTTTTTTAAGCTAAAATATTTGTAATATTTAGTCTAAACAATCTGCCATTAAATAGCATGAAATTATAATTTAAAAATATTAGTGGTATCAAACAGTTTTAAGTGATGGTTCAAGCAAACTCTTCTTGCCCGTCGAGCGAATCAGTTAAGAGCTCACACTACTCAATGAAAAAGACCCGCATGATAATGTTAAGTCTATGAGGCGGCTCTTTTCAGACATCTCTCTCAAATTTTAATATTTTTACATGATTTTTTTTTTCATAGGATAGCTGGGCGATCTACAACCGGGCTAGTTTTTACTTTTTCGATTTTGGTTATATATATTTTATATTATGGTAGTTTCAATTTCAGAGCTGGTTTTAACCAGTTTCGAAAGTTAAAGTAATTAAAAAAATGGGTGTGGCACTCGGGGACTGCCGCGGTAAAGCTATTGCATAGCATTTTTTATCAACTTATGCAAAAATACCGCGTCATTGTCTGCCGAAGTCTATCGAAGGATACCGTGCCGAAGTGTGCCGAACTGAAACGTCGTTAGTCGGAGTGTTAGAATTTTTTCTCGTTACGGAATTTCTAGATTGGGTCGCCGCGCTCAAAATCAGCGATAAAAACTATGCAAAAGCTTAATAAATTACCAAACAAAATTTGGTCGCGCTACGAAAATTAGATCGCGAGTTATAAGCATTTTAAATTTTTCGACCCTCACGGTAGGGGGGGGGGGAGTTCCTGTCACCAAAAATTAACACTGTCTCATAATAAATTGCCAAACAAAATTTGGCCGCGCTACGAAAAGTAGATCGCGAGTCTTAAGCATTTTAAATTTTTTGATCCTCACCGTGGGGGGGTCTCCTGTCACCAAAAATTAACACTGTCTCATAATAAATTATCAAACAAAATTTGGCCGCGATACGAAAATTAGATCGCGAGTTATAAGCATATTAAAATTTTCGACCCTCACCGTGGATGGTCTCCTGTCACCAAAAATTAACACTGTCTCATAATAAATTACCAAGCAATATTTTGCCAAACTACCAAAATTAGATCGCGAGTTATAAGCATTTTTAATTTTTCGACCCTCGCCGTGGGGGTCTCCTGTCACCAAAAATTAACAATGTCTCATAATAAATTACCAAACAAAATTTGGCCGCGCTACGAAAATTCGATCGCGAGTTATAAGCATTTTAAATTTTTCGACCCTCACCGTGGTGGTCTCCTGCCACCAAAAATTAACAGTCTCATAATAAATTACCAAACAAAATTTGGCCGCGCTACGAAAATTAGATCGCGAGTTATAAGCATTTTAAATTTTTCGACCCTCACCGTGGGGGGTCTCCTGTCACCAAAAATTAACAGTCTCATAATAAATTACCATACAAAATTTGGCCGCGCGACGAAAATTAGATCGCGAGTTATAAGCATTTAAAATTTTTGGACATTCACCGTGGGGATCTCCTGTCACCAAAAATTAACAATGTCTCATAATAAATTACCAAACAAAATTTGGCCGCGCTACGAAAATTAGATCGCGAGTTATAAGCATTTTAAATTTTTTGACCCTCACTGTGGGGGGTCTCCTGTCACCAAAAATCAACACTGTCTCATAACAAATTACCGAACAAAATTTGGCCGCGCGACGAAAATTAGATCGCGAGTTATAAGCATTTTACATTTTTCGATCCTCACCGTGTGGGTTCTCCTGTCACCAAAAATTAACACTGTCTCATGATAAATTACCAAACATAATTTGGCCGCGCTACGAAAATTAGATCACGAGTTATAAGCATTTTAAATTTTTTTACCCTCACCGTGGGGTGTCTCCTGTCACCAAATATTAACAATGTCTCATAATAAATTACCAAACAAAATTTGGCCGCGCTACGAAAATCAAATCGCGAGTTATAAGCATTTTAATTTTTTCGACCCTCACGGTGGGGGGGTCTCCTGTCACCAAAAATTAACACTGTCTCATAATAAATTACCAAACAAAATTTGGCCGCGCTATGAAAATTAGATCATAAGAAACATGAGTTTGAGACTTGATATCCTAATATCTGAAAAATACCGCGTCAATGTCTGCCGAAGTCCACCGAAGGATACCGTGCCGAAGTTTGCCGAGCTGAAACGACGTTAGCCGAAGTGTTAGGTTTTTTCGTTACGGAAGTGTTAGGTTTTCTTGTTACGGAATTTCTAGCTTCGGTCGCTGCGCTCAAAGCCCGCGATAAAAGCTATGCAATAGCTTTAAAAAAAATCTGAAACCAAAACCGAAAAAGTAAAAACTAGCCCGGTTGTAGATCGCCCTCAGCTATCCTATGCAAAAAAAAAAAAAAAAAAAAAAAAAAAAAAAAAAAAAAAAAACTTGATTTAAAACTTTCTGATTCAAAACTTGTTTATTTGATCCACGGATTATACGCCGGTGTTCACGAATATCGATATTTAAGTGATATAATAGCGGTGTTAAAGCTATACTGTTGCTATCTCGATATATGGATGTTACTTAGCATGAGAATAACTTGTAGTTAATTGCGCAATTGGATTTAGACTAGTGATAAAATCGAAACCGTTATCGCATTGCGGTCAAGGTCAATAAACTGTTTTCAAAACACAATCTGAATTCGTTGTTAGATAACGGTTCGATTTTTCAACCTGTGGGTGAACAGCTGTTTTCTTACCTGATTTTGTGATGCGTCATACAAATACAATTTTTTGAAACTTCAGCTTGAAAAATAAATTCAGTTTTCCGACATAATAAACAGTACAAGAATTCGAGACATTTTGTTTATACTCGTAAACTCAAGGACTTTTTTTATTAAATCGAAACATTAAATATTATGAATTGATTTTAAATATTTTGAACAGATTCGTGACGCCTGACGTGAATTCGTCACCTGAGAATAATAAGGTTCTATCTGTGTTTTTGAAGAAAATGACTTATCGGTATAGAAATGTTTTATTTGTATCTATGAAGGCATTTCTGGATTAAAATAATGTCATAATATAAGTTTAATGTCATATGCAAATTATACATAATATCATTTTGATGCAAAAATGCCTTCATAGGTAGAAATCAGGGCTCGAAAAATCTACATGCCCGACATCAGTGTTGTTAGACGGCGACTTTTTAAAAATTCAGATTGGCACCACTTCTTTGGATTGGTAAAATTACGTTTCGTTTAATGACATATTAATCAAGAGGAATTTTATCCTTTAATAAAAGTGGTGCCAATCAAATTTTTAAAAAGTCGCCGTCTAACAACACTGATGTCGGGCATGTAGATTTTTCGAGCCCTGGTACAAATAGATCCTTTATATACAGGGATGATAGCGCTCCGACCAAAATAACCGATTACTACCACTAAATTTTATGAAAAATTCTGGTATTGTTTAATGACAGAATTTCCGAGAAGTTATAAATCAAAGTATACTTTTAAAATTTATTGGTGGTAATCGGCCATTTGGGTCGGAACACTCTCATGCCTGTATATATCGGTAAGTCAGTTTTTTCAAAAACACAGATAGAACCTTATTATTCTCAGGTGGCGAATTCACGCCGTTTTGGTTATCTGATGTGGTACTTTTGTATTTAATTTTTTGGCTTACATTATTTCTCAGAAATGTAAACAATATACAGGGTGTCCCAAAAATGACTGATGGATTTTAAAATTTAATAACTTGCAAACGGTGACAGCTATTTAAAAAAATTTTGCAGGAGGGTTATGTATAATAACAGGAGTTTTTTTTTTTTTTTTTTTTTTTTTTTTTTTTTTTTTTTACCGTAATCTTTTATTTTAGTTCGCATCTCAAACAAAAGGTGGCGCTGACGGCGATTGAAGGCCAGGTGATCAGTGCTGAGTGAAGCGTCGACCTGGCCTTCAATCGCCGTCAGCGCCACCTATTGTTTGAGATGCGAACTAAAATAAAAAATTACGGTAAAAAAACTCCTGACATTATACATAACCCTCCTGCAAAAATTTTTTAAATAGCTGTCACCGCTTGCAAGTTATTGAATTTTAAAATCCATCAGTCATTTTTGGGACACCCGGTATATTTATGCGAATAGTGCATCATGCGTATTAAAAAATCGATTAGAAACAGCGCCATTACAGAGCAGTCATACAGTGTTGCCAATGGGCTACTTTTTTTAAATTCTGATTTCTTGATTGGCACCACTTTTTTGAAACGGTAAAATTTTCTTTGTTTCCGAGTTAATTGTCATGCTATTGAATAAGGCGCATTTCACCATTTCAAAAAAGTGGTGCCATTCAAGAATCTGAATTTTAAAAAAGTAGCCCACCTGGCATCACTGCAGCCATAAGCGACTATTTTTGTATTATGTTAGCACCAGAATATTTCTAATAGAAATTTAGAAGTATATTTCTCTTGCAAATGTTGTCAAAGTATGTATTAAGGATTTCTGTTTTGAGAAAGCAGTGTTAGCTAAAATTAAAAAATGGTCGCCTGTGGTGTCCTGGCATTACTATATTCAGATGTTGGTTTCAAAATTCGCCTTATCCTGAAAATCAAATTTTGGAAAATCGCGCAAAATTTCTGACTGCGTCCACATTGCACAGCTGCCAACTTTTGCGTTTTTTTTTTCTTATAACTAAAGTTTAAAAGAAAATTCTGCCTTATTTAAGCCACGAAATCTGCATTTAAATAATAAAAAAAATTCTTTTAAATTTTAGTGGTAAGAAAAAAGTGTAAATGTTGACAGCTATGACATTGGTTTTCCTTGTAACACAAGATTTTACAATGCCCGAAATACATAATAAAATCAGGGTTCGCACACTCCTTATATTTTTTAAAGGCTCTGGCACCATTATTAATGATAAGAAAATTTATAGTTAATTTTATAAAACAGAATTACAAACCATCACTTTTATTCTCGAACTTCGCAATATTTTTCTTCAGTGAAACACATTGAAAATACAATAAAATTTTAGTGGTAAGGTTGTGCGAACCCTGTAAAACTAGTTTTTTTTTTCTTTTTCATATTGTATAGTGGTCTTTCGATGTAGCCTCACAAATAAGCTGATTGAAGCTAATAAACAAATTGAATAAACTCGATTTTTAAAATTTTGGATGAGGCGCATTTTGAAAGTTATTTCCTTTTATATATTTATTTCTAATAAAACACGATTACAGAAAATATTTTCATTAAATAACATAATAATTTGCAAGAATGACGTGGTGTGTTCTGCAAAACCTATTACGCAAAAGTTGGGTAATAGGTCAGTTAGAATCACAAAAATTTTCATAAATATTGTCTTGAAATTCACAAATTCCATCACATTTGAATTAGTTTTTATTTTTATTTATTTTGAATTCTCAGTTTTTAAGTTCTTAATTTAAATGGAAAAGTACTTTTTTGAACAAGTCTTTTAAATCAAACGAATCTTTATTCATTTATGTTTTATATTCTTTATTTTCTTTATTTCATTAATTCGAGGACATATCCTTATTACGGTAATATTTATTAGGCCCTGGTTACAGAATAGGCACGAGAAACAGATGCTTCCCATGGAAAAATTTTTAAAAAGGCCCGAAATTGAGAAAACAGGGGTCTCCAAAATTTCTATTGAATTAATTCCATTTCAAAATGCTAATTTCTTTTCAAATTACAAATCTTACAATATTAAGAAGTCTTTCATAAAAATAGCTTTCAGAACAAATTATTTTTTCATGAGATTAAATTCTACCACTGATCTCGATTCTTCAATTTATTCATTAATTTAGAAATATTTATTATTGATTTATTTTCTTTTTTTTTTCTTTTTTTTTTTTTATACCGAGTTTAAGTAATACTGAATTTGACTTGTTTGAGCAATATAAAATATTAATAATTCTATTTCAAAATGCTAATTTCATTTCAAATTACAAATCTTACAATATATATTAAGAAGTCTTTCATATAAATAGCTTTCATAAGAAATTAATTTTCATGAGATTAAATTCAACCACTGATCTTAATTTTCCAATTTATTCATTAATTTAGAAATATTTATTATTGATTTATTTTCATTTATTTTTTATTTTATTTTATTTTTATTTTTATTTTTATTTTTATTTTTATTTTTATTTTTATTTTTATTTTTTATTTATTTATTTATTTATTTATTTATTTATTTTTTTGTATACTGAGTTTAAGTAATACTGAATTTGACTTGTTTGAGCAACATAAAATATTAATAATTCCATTTCAAAATGCTAATTTCATTTCAAATTACAAATCTTACAATATATATTAAGAAGTCTTTCATATAAATAGCTTTCATAAGAAATTAATTTTTCATGAGATTAAATTCAACCACTGATCTTAATTTTCCAATTTATTCATTAATTTAGAAATATTTATTATTGATTTATTTTCATTTATTTTTTATTTTATTTTTATTTTTATTTTTATTTTTATTTTTATTTTTATTTATTTATTTATTTATTTATTTATTTATTTATTTATTTATTTTTTTGTATACTGAGTTTAAGTAATACTGAATTTGACTTGTTTGAGCAACATAAAATATTAATAATTCCATTTCAAAATGCTAATTTCATTCCAAATTACAAATCTTACAATACATATTAAGAAGTCTTTCATATAAATAGCTTTCATAAGAAATTAATTTTTCATGAGATTAAATTCAACCACTGATCTTAATTTTCCAATTTATTCATTAATTTAGAAATATTTATTTTTTATTTTATTTTTATTTTTATTTTTATTTTTATTTTTATTTTTATTTTTATTTTTATTTTTATTTTTATTTTTTATTTATTTATTTATTTATTTTTTTGTATACTGAGTTTAAGTAATACTGAATTTGACTTGTTTGAGCAACATAAAATATTAATAATTTATTGCCAAAATTGAGACAAGTATTTCACAATATTGATATTTTATGTTGTACATACATTCTGATTTCAACCTTTTTATCCAACTTACATTTTTACGCCTCATACAGGGTTTTCGCTGTCGTTCGCCATTGCGCCAAATTACGTCTAAATTCATTATTTGGCGAGTAAACAAGCGATAAGATTCGCCAAATTGCTTGTTCTCAATTTTTGCTTTTGCTTTTTTTTTCTTTATCGTTTTTCATTCATATATGCATAATGCATATTTTTAGTATATATATATTTTTAATAAATTTGTAGCGGATAGTTGAAATTAGATTAATAACAATCGTTGTCGCAGTTATTAAAACTTAGGTTATTTTAGAACATATTGAAAAAAAAATGCATTAAAGGATTAAAGATATTTTTTTTTATCTGTTTTGATTTTGTGGTGAATCTATTTTGCTAATACTTTTTTCATTTGGCGAATGTTTTTTATTTTTAATTAGCCAAATTACTAACGCTCGTCAAAAGTCAGCGAGAACACTGCGCTCATACCACACAAAATCCTTTTTGAATATTTTCTTGATTGCATACAAGATTTGTGTAAGGGAAACATAAAAAAAGTTGTTCATAATGAAATATATGTGAATTCAATTGAGGCACTCTTTGGAATAATATTCGTAAGCAATAATAAGTTTCCGGGTATGTTGAATTCAGAGAAAATTCTTTGAATGAAGGGGGCCCTGAAATAACACTGTGCTTCCCATAGCTTCAGAGGTTAATCAGGCCCTGATATTTATTACTATAATTTTCAGTTTAGATATAGTCATTATATATATTTTCATATCATGGTCATTCTAGACTAACTCCCATATTTTGACATTTTGGATTAAGGCTATTACCACATTTCTCCAGCTAGACAAACAAGATTCGCTTTTCCTCACCGCCTCTTTCAAAATCATACACACAGAGCAATGAACTCGATTTTTAGAATAGCTATGTAGTTTACAGGCTTCAAATACCTTAAATTATGTCTGGAAAATTGCATTCAGCAAGCTATATAATTTTGTTTGAAAAAAAAAAGCATATAATTTTCAGTCGAGTTTTATAAAAATGAAGAATAGAGGTCTTTAATGAATTTTGCCTTTTTTATTTTATATAAATTTACATACAATTGCGGCATTGATATAGAGATTTTGGCTATTTTACTTTCAGGATGCAGTGGCGCCAACTTTTGAAAAATATTGGGTTGGTTGAAAGGTATAGGGTGGAAAGATTTCAAAGAAATATCTAAAAGATCTTACTGGTAGCTATGATTTTACTACTTCTAACTTAAACTATGTCAAGAATAAGAAAAAATACTTTGCAGCGTCATATTTATACATGATAAAGAAGAAAAATACAGGCCAGAAAAAGACATTCATTTTCAGTAGCAATCATTTTTTAATTATGAAAAACTATTTGTAAAATACAGAATTTGTTACCTTCATCATATATTTGTTTTGTAACATATAAATATTAATTAAATATAAAAAAGTAAAAAAAGATTTTTATACAGTATATCAAAAGGTCTTTTATTTTGCACACATACAGTATGACATATCAGGAAAATGATAGTCTGAAATTCTAAGTCTTTTAATTGCTTTATTTATGTTATTAGAAATGTAATTTCTCTTAAAAATACTTCTAAGGATATTTTTTTATTAAAATGTATCAAAAGAAATTGCATTACATAACATTTAATATGAATTTTATAGTGCGGACCGCGTTTTTCGTATTTTTTGATAAACACCCATGCACGGACCGAAATTTCCATTCAAGAGCCCGGCTCGATCCATAGAAAAAAATTCGGCCCAGCCCGGACCAAAAAAATATTGGCCCAGCCCGTTATAACAATTAAATTTCAGCCCAAGCCCGGCCCGATATAATAGTTAAAAACAAGGCCCGAGCTCGGCCCAACCCGGAATAAAAGTTAAAATTTCGGCCCGGCCCGAGTGAATTTCTACAGAGCATTGATTTATACCCTTACTGAATATTTCTGGCCAAAAAAAAACTTATCTTAGTCCTTTTTTTTTTCATGTTTATAATCTCCATTTCTGCAGAAGTGCCGTAGGCTGCGATATTTCTGCTTTTAATGAACCTTTGTTTGTTGTATGTAAACGTTTCAGTTATCATTAGTATTATTAATCCGTATTTCATGTAATGGAGACATAAAAATCTAAAAAATGGTATATGGTAAAAGTAAAATCTTCTAAGACGGAATCGCATTGGAAAGAAAAAAATATGTTCCCTTTTCAGCAGGTATAAAATGCTTAATATATGTTTTTCAGGCGTATTACTGTATTCATTTTGCATGGGTGAACAGTTTGAAAGAAGTTTAAAAGAAATTTCCAGTTTTCAGTTTGAAAGAAAATTTCGACGTAGGCAGTTTTCTTTTTCATATGTTTAACTCTATTTAAATAAGCCTAGAAATCTATGATTCTTAAAAAAGAATAAATTCTAATGTTTAATTGTAGAATAATGACGACTTAAAAGTATATGCCTTTTTTGCAAAGGCAAATTTTTGGACTAAGCCAAATTTTACTGATTTTTGAACAGACTTGGCCACGTCGAGAAAAGGATTTTCATACGGGATGATTCAATCGGAAAAGATTATTATGGTCCGTGAAGACTAGGAAGAATGAAATCAGTCTCGGCTTCCCGCGGAAAAAGTAAGCTATAGGCCCGGCCCGATATTCCAGAAAAGTAAGGCCCGAGCCCGGCCCGACCCGAATGCCGTTAATGGAAATCCTCCCGTGTAGATCTCTACCATATACATCAGAAACGGCGAATTTATGGCACGCGACTGAATATTTTTTGTATGGTATTGTTTAATGTTTTAAATAAAAATACTGTAAAATTGCACAAAATTCACGAATATAGACTAGCTGAGCATTGTCTTAAATTGAATAAGTAGACATGCAACTTATTTAGTTCCAATCTAGTTCATCATGGGTTCAAAAAATTTATTAAATTAGGTGCAATATAAAAAACGAAACCGTTATCTTTCATCATAAAACAAGTCTCATGATGGAATTATCATAACTTACAAGGAAGGTCTCCATACGGGCATACTCAGAAAATTCTGAAAAAATTACAGAATTTTCTTCTCATAAGGCTATATACGTTTATAAAAAAAATTTCGGCGGAACACCTTTAAAATGTTCGTAAAAAGTAATGAACATTTCACTTATTTGGCGATTTATCACCGGTTGGCGACGAAATAAAATTTCAAAAAGTACTTTTTTATGTCAAATACTTTTTAAGGTAAAAATGTTTCATCTTGAACTTGTTTAAAACATTTTTACCTTAAAAAATATTTGACATAAAAAAGTATTTTTTGAAATTTTATTTCGTCGCCAACCGGTGATAAATCGCCAAATAAGTGAAATGTTCATTATTTTTTACGACCATTTTAAAGGTGTTCCGCCGAAATTTTTTTATAAACGTATATAGCCTAATGAGAAGACCATTCTGTAATTTTTTTCAGAATTTTCTGAGTTTGCCCGTATGGAGACCTTCCTTGTAAGTTATGATAATTCCATCATGAGACTTGTTTTATGATGAAAGATAACGGTTTCGTTTTTTATATTGCACCTAAATTAATAAATTTTTTGAACCCATGATGAACTAGATTGGAACTAAATAAGTTGCATTTTTACTTATTCAATTTAAGACAATGCTCAGATAGTCTATATTCGTGAATTTTGTGCAATTTTACAGTATTTATTTAGCGTTAGTTTTGTCAGATTTAGTTTGTTTTAACTACATTTTTGTCACAATGTATTTAGAATGAAAATTAACTGTAAAATTTTATGAATTAAAACAAAATTTAAATTAATTAAAATTGTTTCAATCTCAAAATTAACTTCAATCTAATTGAGCTCAGTCGATTCAATTTTGTTGCTATGGAAACAAAAAAATTTCCGATATTGAAATGAATTTTTGCAGCATTCTTCATCTGGCCTTTATTTTGTCATACGCTTAAATATATGAAAAATACTTTTCAATATGAAAGTATTTTTTATGTAAGAAATTATTTTCAAAGTGATAAAATGAAATAACTGCATCAAAAGCAACAAAAATATGTAATGCAAAATGCATCTATATATCAAACTCTCTCATTTTTCAAATTTAAATTCATTAAATACTATTTCACGCATTCTAAAATTTAATTGACAAGAAATTTTCAGGTGCATTAAATCGTTTGCTTTTGGCGAGGGAAAATGCTGCTCGCCAAATCGAGTGGCGCTTTCGTCTTTTGGCGCCAAATATTCGAGAGTATTTTATTTTTTTACTGAGTTTCTTCTGTAATTCCGCCGCTAAATTTGAATGACCCTATATTACATACATGAATAGTTTAATCAGTATTTTTTTCAAAAAATTCTGAGTATGCCCAGTATGGAGACCTTCCTTGTTAGAATTTAACCCATTAGTGCCTAGCGTCCCTTTTTAGGGACGATTTTAAAAAAGGCAATAAAGCACTTTTCACACCAGTAAATAGAAAGATAAATAAGCAATATTTTTCACGAGACAAATTCCTCAATAAATTAAGGTAAAAGTTATTCGTCTTTTAAAACTGGTGGAAAACCCGAAATTTCATTTTTAATGAAGTAAATAATTTGGGCATTAATGGGTTAATTCCAGACACGTAGCGATGTTTAGCAACACTGATGATTTTGCTAATTTTTTCCTCTATCCTCTACTTCTTCCTTCAAATCAATCCTTCAATCCTTCCTTCAAATCATTATTTTATAAAATAAATAACATGAAAAACTCAAGTAACAGAAACCTCTTTTTTAGATGATTAAAGTTCAGGTTGCATTGTGTTAAAATAACTAAACATGGGCATGATATCAAGTATTTGCGATTCAAAATGTAACTACAGCAGTCATTTTAATATTGTTTTCAATTACTGTTTTAAGTATAACTCCTATATGTGCTATCCGCGTAATTTTAACCTTCAAAACAAAATTTTATGTAATTTTAATTTGTTATTGCTCATTATTTGTTTTTTGAGGCAGGTAGATGGGGCGGCGTTGCCACGTTATGATTACGTAAAATTATTTTTGAAAACAGTCGGCCCTTGGAAGTGAAAATTTCGCCAAACCTGATATACATGTTTATTTTTCTACATAAAATTTGAAAATGATATTAGAGATAATAATTATTGACACCAGTGTTGCCAATAGGCTTTTTTTTAAACTCAGATTTATCAATTGGCACCACTTTTTGAAAATGATAAAATTGATTTTGTTTTCTCTGTAAGTAAAATGTCTTTACCAAGACAACTTGCAACCAAGACCCATGCATGACAACCAAGACAACTCGCTGTCAGTGTAAAAATTTTATAATACCTGGGCAAACTAACACCAGTAAAAAAGAATTTTTTAAAATCACATTTGGAAAAGAAATTTTTCCTTCACTAAGGCACTTAAGTTATTATTAAGAGCTGACGGAATTTTCAGTTCAAGTTTACTGGTAGAAATTTTCACCGGCGTTAATCAGAAACTGTGGGTGCGAATAATAATAATAATAATAAAGGACAGTAGTCATCTTCTGACAACATCCTCAAATAAAAATCAACCTCACAACGGCTAAATAATACACTAGGGAGTCCAATAGTGATGAGGCAAAACACAAGAAGATAGGACTAGAGTAAGAGGAAAATTATCTTTATTAATCTTAGTACACCAAAAAACTAATGAAAAAGACATTAAAAAGACAACGAGCGTTATCAAAGTAGGTATTTAAAATTACAACCCCGAGCAGTGTTACATAGAAGCTTATCTCCGGCGCATGGAAGATCTAATGTTCTAGAAAATACCGAAACTGATGTCCTGAATTTCCCCCAAGAGTTTCCACGATGCGTGCAACAAGGTCCTCAGCATTGTCCCGGCATTTTTGGAGTACTAAGAATAATAAACATGTTTTCTGTCCCTGTTCGTCTCCTCAGTTTCTTGTGTTTTGTGTCATCCCTACCGCGCCAGGAAAACGTTTCCGACCATGGGTTGCTATGCAAATCTGAATCCATGTCATGTCCCTTACCTCCCCTTAAAGTTTGTGCCATTACTTCTGGGACATCCTGTATATATGGTAGCTCTAATCCACCTCGACCCGAATTGCGGATCGGATAAACTTGGATTACGCATCCAGATGCAAAACTTTACATATCCTTCTCTTCCTTTTTTCTTTTTTTTTTCCCTCTCTCTCTCTTTTTTCTTTTTTATTGCATGCAAGAAATTGAGGACACATTTTATCTAAGTAGCTCAGTTTTTATATTAACACGTTGAGTACCACGTCAGTCGCCGATGACTGACTCTGACCTCTCCGTTTAAGCCTCCTCTTATTTAAGGATATAATCCTCTAATAAATAAAAGTTAAGTAAATTTTAAATAAATTTTCAATAATTACTTAAAACAATATGTATATTTTTTAGTTTTATATCATATTTTACACTGTCAGACATCGGTGACTGACGCGGCCTGAACGGTTTGATTTGGTTTAGTTTATTTTATGACGGCCGAATATCTACACGAGGGATATAGGCACTTAAAGGCGTGGGGTGCCCTCCGTTTGAGTCTTTCTGAGGGAACCTAATCCGTATTCACGCAAGGAAATCCAAGGTTCGAAGAAAACCACGGAAAACTCCGAACGATTAGGCCGACGGCCGCGATTGTGTTCGAACTCAGCACCTGCCGTCTACCAGTTGAGAGGCCCGTGGCCTAAACGGTAAGATCAGCGTCAGTCACTGGTGAATGACCGTATTATGCACTTTTTTACTTCCCAACATAATTTTTTTCTATATAGAAATATAACAGAAAATACATTTCCAAGAACTTACAATAATATAGAAATTGTCACAAAAAAAAACCTGCTTTAAGAGATCATTTCATTTGTATCAAAATAAGTATATGAAAAACACCGCTTATCTTCTACGCATTTAGTGATTGAACTCTGCTGATGCGATAAGTTAATGCTTATTGATAACAAAAATCAAATAAAATGAGTGACGTGAAGTACTTTATGTGAATTATCAGCAGATATTTTTGATAAATTGATAATGTCACCGCGAAATGCATTTTATTTACACAACTTTTCACGTATGTATTTTTTTTAGAAATCAATAGCTCCTTCTAAAATTAGAAGGTTGTTTTGTTGTTGCAATTACTGATTCCTATCTGTCATTACCGGAAATGATAAAACTAAAAAATAAAAAAGATGATTATATGTATCATCAACGTTTAAAGAATGGTTAAACTAATTGTATTTTATAGCTTATGTAGCTTTTTCCTTTTTTGGAAAATGTCAAGCATAATTTGTTTCAACAGGTTATCAGAATAAATAATATGTCTGAAAGGGTTCAAAAGGTGTTATTTCCTGACATATTTTTTCGTTTGATCTTCATTCAGAAATGCATGAAATTAGCAGGTGTTGTTACTTTGAAACAATCCAATCAAAAGACATTTTTATTTTATTTTTATTTATATATATATATTTATTTTGGAAACGCAAATGATTTTTCAGAAAATACTGACAATTTTGGCGCTTTCAACCGTACTTCCGTGCGTGACAGCGGGAGAAAGGAGGAAAATCTATCTTCACATGACAAAAATCGCTTATAACTCGATAACTAATTTATTTATTAAACAATGGCGATCTCATTTCCAATTCAAATCGATCCAATATTTAGGAATGCCAATTTTGTGTCTTTACATTTAAAAACGAGTCGGAAAATGTGCCGGAAAGTTACTCAATTGTTGAACAGGAATTTGACATCATATAGTGGGGTATCGAGGCATAGTAAAATAGGCATTTAATTTTTAATCTCAAATTAAATCTGCGATTAAATAAGGCAAAAAATTCTACTCAAAAATATTGGTTTCATGCTGACTGCTGATGTCGGAAAGCCCGTGCTGGAGCACGATGGAGCACGCCACAGCGCATTCCTGTGTTAATGATCTTATCTAAAAAACTGCAGGGGCTGCACACCACCCTTTAAAAAAGTTAAAAAAATTTTCTTTGAGCAATTTCCGAGATTAAAAAGAGTGTGAAACTAACTTTACAAAATTAATGGTATCCAAAGTATCTGGATTCTGACCCTGGCTATGCCACTGTTCTTTTAAGGCTGTTCTCAACTGCTCCGCTCAACAAGCGAAAAACGTTTTGACGCACTTACGAATTCATTTTTTAACGTAAAAATATAAATTAGCAAAGCCTGACCACGGAAGCGATTTGGAATCGAAATGAATTTTCCATTTTTTGATCAATAAATTATCTATTGAGTTGCTTTTCAGATCACGTCCCCTGTATTGTTTGAAAAAAAAAAAAAAGAAAAAAAACTGGAAAATGAGTGTGTTGACAAAATGACACTGTAAATAACAGAAAAAGTATATCTTCTGAAATTAATCGTTTAGGCGCTTAGTAATTTAGGCTCAAAAATATGAATCTAAAACAACAAACCCCCTTAAAACACCAATGTAATGACCATTAACCTAAATTAATGCAAACACAAATTTAAGAGCTTTAAACAGGCAAATAATCTGCAAAACTCATATATATATATATATATTGAAAAATATTTAAGTTAAATAATTATAAAAATTAATCACTTTCTTACTCACACTGTCTTTGAGACATTTTTAGGCATTTTTGCAAACTCAGATGAAAATAATATTTATTTTATGAAGGATTCAGTTTAGATGCAGGTATTTATTCGTTTGCTTTCAACTTAAAAAAACATTCAGCTATTAAGGGTGTTCTTAAATCAAAAAGAGCAATTTTGTGAAATATGCTTTAATTTATTTTTGTTCGGAAATGCATGAAAGTAGCAGGTGTTGTTATTCAGAAAATGCCTAATTGCACTCAATTTTTTTTTTAACTTAATAAATCTTTTATAACAAGCCTTCAAAGTTGACGTTTTTGAGCACATTTCCCGATGAAAGCAGAAAAACCGGTCGAAAAGCAGGAGAAAAGCGGGTGATCACGCGATCGAAATAGCTTAGAACTGGACAGGTAATTTAATTATCATAAAATGAAAAACTAAGTTCGATTCGATATCGCTTCCACAGTCAGGCATTCCAATTTCATATATTTCTCTTAAAAAATGAATTTGTAAATGTGTCAAAACGTTTTGCGCTTATTGAGCGGAGCAGTTGAGAACACCCTTAATAAAAAGAATGATGCCCAGTTAAACTGATGGCATAGAGCTCACAGGCTATGCAGACTAATTGTATGTTACAGCCTTATATAATAACGCCAAAAAAAGGAAGGAAGTACCCCCCCTCCCCATTTTATTTCTTTATACTTAATCATTGAAGCCCCAAAACCAATCTGGGATACGCCTTATCATATAATAAACCTGTATCTAAAATTCGAATCAAGTTGATTAATTCTGCGTAAAAACCCATTTATGTAATTTAAGAAAAGTTGGCCCCCGTTCCCTCCTATATAATTAACCATTAAACCTCCAAAACTGTTCAGAAATTCAACTTATCAGAAAAGAACCTACATCCGAAATTTAAAGCAAATCGGATAACTCTGCATAAAACTCTATTTAGCTAACCTGAGGGGAAGACAATCACCCGTACCCCCCCCTTTATTATTATCAAAAGAACACCATAACAAATGAGCGACGCTTCTTATTACTATGAACCTGTATCCAAAAATTGAAACAAATCGGTTAATTCTGCATGAAAAACCATTTACATAAATTATGAAGGGTGATTTCCCCTATCCTCCCTTTATACTTATCTAATGAATTCCAAAAACAAATCAGGGAAGCGTCTTTTCAGAATAAACCTATATACAAAATTTGAAGGAAATCGGTAAATTTTGCCTGAAAAACCTAAATTAAGACGGGGAGATTTCCCCTCCCCCATTCCCCCTCTTTAAAATTATCCAATAAACACCCAATACTAATCACGGAGGCACCTCATTAGAATGATCCTACATCTAAGATTTGAACGAAATCTACTAATTCTGCATGAAAAACCCATTTATATAGATTATTAAGGGGAGGGGAAATAGCCCCCGTTCCCCTTCTTATACTTATCGAATGAACTCTCAAAACTAATCATGGAAGCGTCTTATCATAATAAGCCTTCATGTAAATCGGATATTTTTATCATGCGTTATCGCGTTACGTTCGTACGTACGCACGTACATACATACAGAACGGGCGGACACATAAGCTCCCAGGCTTTGATAGCCTGTGAACTAAAAAGTGATGTAAAAATGAAAAAAAAAAAAAAAAAATCACACATTTTAGTTTTTAAGGGTAATTCCATGAGCACATGTCGTGTAAGTCACACATTACGATTTTTGATACCAGTATTTTAGAACCGAAAAATGTGATTTATTTTATCAGAGGTATTTCATTAATTGAATAAGGCCATGCAAACCTTTCGCAAATAACGGTGGACAACAATTTAGCAATTACGAGAAATGCGACTTACACGACAAGTGCTCATGGAAATACCCATAAGGAAAAGATAAAAGAACAGAGGTCTCCGATCGGGGTCCAGGTACCGAAGAGGTTAAGGAAAGAACCGTCTTTCCATCTTTGAGCTTTTCGTATCTGTTTTTTTTATTTGTGAGCAAACATACAATGTAGGAATATATTGTGACCATAATTTGTACATGGACAAATGCACTGCGCTACAGTGGGCCGATTGTCACCATTAAGTTTGTTTTTCGCCTTATATAACGACCTAATATTTAAGATTAACGTCCTTATTCACCAACTACTTCAACCCCAAGTTATACCGAAAACCTCGGTCGAACGCTCAAATGGTGTTCACTTCTAATCCTGATTGGATGTCTTCTTGACAATGTCCAATGAAATGTTATTGTGAATTTCATTTGAGCGTTCAACCGAGGTTTTCTAGGTTGAGGTAAGTGGTGAATACGAGCATTAATAAGGCAAAGAATGCAGCTAAAAGTGGTGACAATTGGCCCGTTAGCACAGCGCTTTCATCAATGTTTACATGGTGTGTGAGTGAACACAGGGTAATTCCTAAACGTTACTTTCAATCAGTGTACTGTAAAAAAAAAAAAAAAAAAAAAAAAAAAAAAACCTGTAAAGTTACTAAAAGTTTTCTAGGAAACTGGGATTCCTAAAACTTTTTATCTAATGGCAACAGCAAAAATTCATATAACAGATACAGATTTGCACTGAAAATAAAAAAAAAACTGTAAGGTTACTAAGAATTTTTTCGGAAACTTGGATTCCTAGTTTTTTTTTTTTTTTTTTTATGTAACAGCAACCCAGGTTACAGATAAAGTTTTAGTAAGATAGCTGTAATTTTAGTAGATTCGTTTGTAAAGTTACAGATTTCTATAGCTTTACAAAAATTAGTTTTGTAGATTTATATTTTTCCTTGTACAGTGTACAAATAAAATATTAGTAATAATACAGATTTAAGCATATTTACATCTGTAGGATTACAGTTTTTTTTTACAGTGTACATCTGGCTATTTTTTATTCAGGAATTACAAATTATTCCCAGAAAGTTTAAAGAGTATTTTTGGTTAATATTATGACAGATATTTTGTAAATAAAATAAAATAAAATTGGTGCTAAAAATTTTATGGTATGATCTTGAAATGTCTGAATAAAAACCCCGCCAGTTTTTGCAACACTGCCACCAATTGAGTTCTCATTTGACGAATATGTTGTAGACCACTATCGCGAGAAATGTAGACATTTTTGCAAAATTCAGTTGGCAGATAAGGTATTGATTCCTTTTCTAAACCAATTTCATGCCATTTGGCGATCGGTTCTACAGGAAAAATCACCAAGAAACTGAAACAGTCGATGAAATTCAGCATTAGCAACGCAGAAATAACACCTCCAGTTTTAAAAATGGACTTTCCAGAGTTCGAATTCAGTTGATTTCATTGCATGAGAAATTTATAAAATATCCTTTTTTTTTTATTTTCTGCTCATGAGCCATTAGTTTTTGGAAAGCCAAATGGAGGAACATTAGTTTTTTTTTTTTTTTTTTAATATATACGTTTGTAATTATATAAATATGTAGCACGTATAGTCTCGTCTGGTCCGTCTGTCTATCTGCATATAGCAGCGCAAAAACTACACAAACAAATGGTGCGAAATTTAATATATGAAATCGTTTCAGAATTTTGTCGAGTCATTTTAAATTTTATGAAAAATGAATTAAAACTTAAATGATATTAATAGAAGTTTTCTCCATTCCATTAAATCTTATCATACGTAATTAATTTAATGACATCTCTTGATAGGTTATGAATCTAGGTTGCTACATTAATTAAGTCCTATGAGTCTTATCATTTCCGTATTACTGAATTTACTATAGTATAGTCGTAATAAATTTATATTCATATATTTTTGCATACGACAGTAGTAAAAACGACTTAGTACAACAGCTATTGTACTAAGATCTGAATCGTTACAAAACTAGTTATAGAACGAATGGACCTCATTTGCCACGTTTGACGTACAATTTCCTGTTTGTTCTTTGTTTTGGTCCAATAGAAATGTTTTTGTCCATGAAATTTGCCGTTTTTACCCATTTACCTTTCTATCCATTTCACACCTCTGCTGCCGCCAATTTTTCAAAAATATTGGGTAGAGTTGACATTTTTTCCCCTTTTAGTGTGTATGCGTAATGTATACAAAGAGGGGTGGGGAAGCGAATGACTAAAGATGATAATTCAAAATTAAACCATGGTGGTTTTTTTTTTCTTCAAGCAAGTTTTTCAATTATTATTATAATTTTATAAATAAGTTTATAAAATTACGCTGTCACAAATTTTTTCATATAAATACAATTGAACCTCGTTAACATGAACCTCAAGGGGAATTAAATTTTTCCATGTTATCATGTTTATCATGTAATTCATGTTATCAGTATCAAATCTTTGTATTCGTCTTTATGGGGGACTGTTAAAACAATTCATGTTAAACGTAATTCATGTTAAGCGTGTTCGTATTAACGAGGTTTGACTGTATATTAATATCTATTATAAATAACATAAAAATTGCAAACTATTGAAAGTGCAAAAAACTAAATTTCAAGAAAAACATTTTAGTTACCTAGGTGCTTTATCAAAACTGGCAACAAAATATGCAAGAAATTGAACTATACTTCCGAAGGGGTTTTCAGTGCTCCTGCAATACTAACCGACGTCCTTACTGTTTTTCATTCAAAATTACTTTTGAGAACATTAATAAAACCAAATTTCTTTTCAGCAATTAAAAAAAAAAGTATTAAACAAATTGAAATTGGATGGACGTAAAGATCAAACTCAGAGCCGTGCGAAGGGGGCGGTCGCCCCGGGTGCTGAAATTGAGGGGGCGCCAGATTTATATTACCATCGTCATTTTTCTTTTGTTTTTTATTTTTTATTTTTTTGTTTTTTCGAAAAATTATATATACAAATATATTGGCAGTGTTTCCCCCAGGACAAGGGCGCACAGGCCTTCGACCAGTAAATTTTTGATCTTCCACCAGTAAATTTTTGAAAAGAAATGTTCCCCTTATTTTTGGCATTAATTCTGTATCTTTAAGAATTTAAATAAGAAAAAAAACCTTCTGCTAACATTTACCGGTGGACGTTTCCCCGAAGGCCTGTGCGCCCTTCTCCTGGGGGAAACACTGTATTGGGATTTTTGTGTAAAAAAAAAAAAAAAAAAAAAAAAAAAAATGCATTTTTAAAATAGCATGTTGTTTTTTCCTTTAATCCAAAAGAGATTACACAATACTGTTAGATAAATTTTTTCCACATATGTTTGCTGTATCTCCTTTGCCAAATTATAAGTGCAATGTTTTTTTATATTATTTAGTTTTTAAAATTAAACCTTTTTTAAGTTTCAAATAAATGGCAAATATGTATTCAATAGACTTTAATTGTGTTTTTACACTTTTATATTTTGTGATACCTGTCACAAAGAGAAATAGTGATGGGGGGGGGGCGCCAATTTGAAACTTCGCCCCGGGCGCAATTTTCTCTTCGCACGCCGCTGATCAAACTATTTGATGGGCTTGGGCCCATTTGCCCGTATAAGTTGGCGCCACTGCACCTCTGTTCATCAGCGGCCGTTCAATCCTAAGTTTATTCTTCTAAATCGTAGACCTATTTCCAAATAAACTAATGTTTTTAACCTACTTAAGAAGAAAACAGCCACTCCTTAACAACAGTGGAATGTATTACAAAACGAGAACATATATTCTTTATCTTTTGTTTGTTTTGCTTTTTTTTTTAGCATTGTTAGACATCTTCGTCATTGTAGATAACGAGACTTTCTAATGTTTATTAAAGTTATTTTTAGTCACAAAATTAAAATGTTTTGGTAAAATTTATTCAGAGAAATGAGATATATATGCATACATATACACTGTTAAAACTAAAGGTTGCATATGGCACTCCTAGGCGTGAAACGCCTGTCCCGTCAGAGACCCCCCCCCCCCCCAAGGGAGCCAGAATTGGACCACTAGGGGTGCTTTTTTTAATTAATTGCTTTTAAATTAAGTACTGAAAACTTGATGAACTGTAATATTGTGTAAGAAATTCCTATTCAATATTCAATTCAACTATCTTTTTGTGATATCGGACTTGTGATATGTGCTCAAACCCTGCTTTTCAGAGCAAGTATGAAACAACAGGCCTTTATTATTATTTTTTTTTCGCTTGGATAAACGTCTTTCGACTGAAGCTTTCGGGAAGAATAGAAGGCGTATTCTTAAATTTCGTATTATTACGTTTTAGATTAAAAAAATTAAGCCTTTGAAAAAACAAAAACAAAAATAAATAAATAAATAAATAAATAAATAAATAAGGATCGTTTTCGCGGTTGACTTTTTATTCCTTACGGCGATACAACACTTTCCGAGAATTCGATTTCAGAAATATACCGATACACAAAAATACCAATTTTTTTAGCTGAAACCATTTTCTCTTCCACGGTTCAATCGGTTTTGACAAATACGATTTTAGCCCATTCGAAAAAATTGGCGACTGCAGGTATTGCACAAAGACGATTTTTTTTTTTTTTTTTAAACTACGCTTAAAGTAAGTAAACGTTGGTATTTCGGCACTTTTACAGCATCTCAAGCAGACCGGATTTATATTGCCTATAAAAATTTCGAAACGTTCGCATGAAAAGAAAGTATCAGGGTTCGGACGCATCAAAGGATATTCAGAGGAGTTTATAGATGTTTTAGTATAAGAAATTTCGTAATGTACTGGTCGCTATAACTGAAGATAGAATTTATTGTTATTAAGGGGGCTCAGGGGTTGAAAACTTTTCAAAAAATCGATTTTTTTATGATCTAATTTGATTATTCATTGAATTCTTAACTCAATGCAAAAAACCGCATAAAAATATTTGAATTTTTAACGGAGTTATAAGCATTTATGTATCAACACTTTCATAGCCGCATCCATATAATTTCAACTTTAAGTCGCGTTTTCTCAAAACTTAATTTTTGACGACTAACACCAAAATTAAAAAAAAAAAAAAAAAAAAAAAAAAAAAAAAACTATTTGATGGAATGGCTTAATTTTTTTTTTTTTTTTTTTTTTTTTTTTTGCATGCATATAAGATCATTATCTTGATTATGAATTAATATATTTTAGATAGTTTAATATTTTGAGTATTTTTAATGGAAAAAAAGTTGTATTTTTTGTGGTTTTTTTAAATTTTCAACTTTGAGAGATTTTTTAATAATGTTTTTTTTAAGTGATAGTTATATCCTTAATTCATAATCTAGATAATGTTGTTATATCCATGCAAAAAAAAAAAAAAAAAAAAAAAAAAAAAAAAAAAAAATTAAGCCATTCCATCAAAAAGTTTTTTTTTAAATTTTGGTGTTAGTCGTCAAAAATCAAGTTTTGAGAAAACGCGACTTAACCCCTTGAGGGGCAAAGCACTTATGTTCCTAAAATGCTCAAATGGTTGATTGACACCGGGATTCACCAACAAATTTATATGATAGAAAGTAAAAGGTGTTTTTCTCGTACATTGTAAAAAGCAAATCTTAATACTAAAATTATGGTGCCAATGTGGCATTTGGGAATTAAAATTAACTGGTATATATAATATACCGGTGCCCTTCAAGGGGTTAAAGTTGAAATTATATGGATGCGGCTATGTAAATATTGATACATAAATGCTTATAACTCCGTTAAAAATGCAAATATTTTTATGCGGCTTTTTGCATTGAGTTAAGAATTAATTGAATAATCAAACTAGATCATAAAAAAATCGATTTTTTGAAAAGTTAAGAACCCCTGAGAACCCCTTAAGGCCCCTGTCCTCGCTCGAGGAAACGCTCGCGAGCTAATGCTATTCCTATGGGGAAGCATTTTTCTAATAACTCTTTCGCATTTTCACATTTTTCAATAATTTTTTTTGCATTGGATAGCTGAGGTGCATGCCGACAGCGCACCTTTTTTACTTTTTCGATATTTCTGCAGATATTATTTTAAAAAGCACTTTCAGTTTCGAAACCGGTTTTGAAAGTGAAACTAACTTTGTAAAAAATATCTGCATTCAAAATCAAAAAAGTAAAAAAGGTGCGCTGTCGGCATGCACCTCAGCTATCCAATGCAAAAAAAATTATTCAAAAATGTGAAAATGGGAAAGAGTTATTAGAAAAATGCTTCCCCATAGGAATAGCATTAGCTCGCGAGTGTTTCCTCGAGCGAGGACAGCGGCCTTAAGGATGTTCTCAACTGCTCTGCTCAACAAGCACAAAACGTTTTGACCTATTTACAAATTCATTTTTCAACGGAAAGATATAAAATTGGAATAACTGACTTGGGAAGTGATTTGGTATCAAACTCTATTTTCCATTTTGTGATCAATAAATTACAGATTGAGTTACAGGCGAAATTAATCACGTGACGATCCGTTTTCGACCGCAGTTTGACTGGTTTTTCTGCTTTCGTCGAGAAATTCGTTTAAAAATTTTCAACTTTGAAAGTATTTTCTGAAACATCTACCGTAATTTCCGGTGTATAAGCCGCGGATCAAACAATTATTTCTCGACCAAGAAAAATTTAAAAATAAAATTAAACTTCATAGATCTCGGTAAATATTTCTCTTCAATTACTGAATAAATTTTCTGGGTCCATAAATAATTGTTTGATCTGCGGCTTATACATCGAAAATTACGGTATTGCGTTTGAAAAAAAAAAAAAAAAAAAAAAAAAAAAAAACGGGAAACCTGAATGCGATTAGATAGTTTCTGAATAATAACAATTAATAGTTTCATACATTTCCGAACAAAAATAAATTAAAACATGTGTCATAAAATTGGCCTTTTTGATTTAAGAGCAGCTTTAAGGATGTTCTCAACAGCTCCACTCAACAAGCGCAAAACGTTTTGACATATTTACAAATTCATTTTTAATGGAAATATATATTAAATTGGAAGGCTTGTCTATGGAAGCGCTTTCGAATCGAAATCAGTTTTCCATTTTATTGTAATAAAATTACCTGCTGAGTTATAAACTATTTTGATCACGTGGTCACGCGATTTTCTCCCTTTCGTCAACTGGTTTTTCTGCTTTCGTCGGAAAAGGCTATTCAAAACGTCAGCTTTGATGGCTTGTTCTAAAATATCTATTGTGTTTTTAAAAAACAGGAATATGAGTGCAATTAGACAGTTTCTGAATAACAACGCCTGCTAGTTTCATGTTCTGTCGAACAAAAATAAATAAAAATTTATGTCACAAAGTTGTCCTTTTTGATTTAAGAACACCCTTAAATAAGATAAATATTGCTTTACAAAAATTCTGGTAAAATTTGCTTGAAAGTCCTTGAAGCCAGTGTTGCCAGATATAGAGACTTTTTTTAATTCAAATTATTTGACTGTCGCCATTTTCTGCGTTCGTAATTATGTAAATATGTATCACCTATAATAGTCGTCCCCAATCCGTCCTTTCGCATTTAATAGTGCAAAAGTTAGCCAACTAAATCAATTGAAATTCAAAACATATAATTGTTGCATAATTTTGTCGTGTCATATCAAATTTTACGAAAATCTTATGCATAGTTTTTTTGCAGGGACAATCAAAAGTATTCCGTTACATTACGGCCAATGGGGAAAAATAATTTCAAGTACATTTTAATGATGATACACTTTTTCGAATATAATAAAATTGATATGCATCTATGAAGTATGAATAAAATATACATTCTGTACAATTCGTGGTGCAAAGAATATTTTTTATTAATTTACAGGGCAACACAAAAGTATTCCATTACATAATGGTATAGGGTAAAAATTGTTTGGGGCGAATTTTAATAATATTAAATTATTTCATATTTTATGAAATTGATGTACGTTGCTGAGGTTTACTATAAGTTAATTCCTGTATAGTAGAAAGCAGATGGTTTATCCAGGGACACACAAAATATTCTGGCTACTATACTGTATACTATTACACCAAGATCTGAATATTTTTAAATCTTCGTTATAGTACGAACGCACCACATTTGCTACGCTTAACGTGCAATTTCATCTTTTTTAAAATAGTATAATTCGCCTTATTTTTCAGGATTTTTCCTCTGTTTTTAAACAGGCCGAGTACATCTATTTCAGAAAAGATCAAACAATCAAACAACCTGGAGACCTATTTTGTTCAGCAATCTGAGCGTACTAACCCTGAAGCGTACTAAAGCTTGAAGCGTACTAACCCTGAATATTTTTTTCTTTTAAATAATGAAATCTGAGAAATTTTCGATGAAAGCACTAAAAAGCTGGCTGTTTCGGTGCAGTTTTGCGCATGTTTGTTGGATAGTACAAACCCCTGAAACCGAAACAAAAACTTTTAAAATATAAAAAGACATTTTAATCATAGCAAACGCGCTAGCGCAGTATTGCCAGATGGGCTACTTTTTTTAAAAATTCAGATTCTTGATTGGCACCACTTTTTACAAATGATAAAATGTGCTTTATTCAATGACATTACAATTAAGGCGAAAACAAAAGGTAATTTATCGTTTCAAAAAAGTGGTGCCAATCAAGAATCTGAATTAAAAAAAAGTAGCCCATTGGCAACACTGCGCTAGCGTTTGGTATAATATGTTTAAGAAATGAAAAAGGCAAACGTCTTTTTGAAATTTCTGGCGAACCAGTTGACATACGACACTAATTTTTTTTTTTCAAAAGATAGAACTTGACGAAACGAATAAAATGATAGCATTAAAAAAATATCGTAGTTTACTGTAGTTTTTAGTTTACCTTTTAACGAAAAAATGAAGACGTAAAACAACGAAATTCAACAAGCGATAGCTAACGATCCTGTGGATGGATTAACTCCATTTTTGTTTTGTTTTTTAAATCCTTTTGATAAAACTTAAAATAGATTTTTTTTATCATTGTATGTTTGACATGGAACTAACAAGGAAGGTCTCCTTACGGGCATACCCCGAAAAATCTGAAAAAATTACAGAATGTTCTTCTCGTGTGGATATATACATTTATTATAAAAATTTCGGCGGAACCTCCATTCAGTAACCGTAAAAAAATAATGAAAATTTCGTTATTTGGCGATTTATCGCCGGTTATCAATGGAATGTAATTAAAAAAAAATACTTTATGTCAAATACATTTCAAGAAAAAAAAAAGTTTCATGTTGAACTTGTTTTGGTAAGTTTAATTTAAATAACTTTAGTTTTGTAAGTTTTAGTTTGTTTTAAGTATAATTTTGTTATATCGAAATTTATATGTATTCATATTCAAATTTAATCATCAAAATTTGAGATTTAAAACGAAATTCATAATTTAAATTTAATTAAATTTGTTTCAAGCTCAAAGCCCAATTGAGAATTGTCGATTAGATTTTGTTGCTACGGAAACATATGACGTTTATTTTTTAATACGCTTAAATGTATAAAAATAATTTTTCTCAATATGTTTTTTTTTTTTTTTTTTTTTTTTTTTTTTTTTTTTTAGCTATGAAATTTATTTTTTCAGCGATTAATTAAATAACTACTTCAACGAGTAATATATATGTATGTAATACAATATGTATATAGATGTATATAATATATTAAAGTCTCTCATTGTTTATGTTTAAATTCATTAAATACCATTTACACGCAAACTAAATATCCAACAGTTTTGAGTTTCATTATAATCGTTTGCTTTTGGCGAGGAAAAGGGATGCTCGCCAAATCGAGTGACTCTTTAGTCTTTTTACGCCAAATATTCGAAAATATTTTATTTTTTACACAATATCTAATGTGATTCCGCCGCTAATTTTGACTGATCCTTTATCACATACATAAGTACTTTAATTAGTATCTTTTTTCATAAAATTCTGGATATGCCCAGTATGGAGACCTTCCTTGTAAGAAAGATTCATTAGTACTTCCATGTTTAACGATCGCTGAGAAAATCGAATTTGAGTCTTAAAGCTTCAGTCGAACATTGTTTCTTGTTGTAGTTTTTTTTATCCATTGCCACCAAGTTTAAATAAATATAATTTTTTTATGTATGTAACGCAATTTATTCAAATTAAATAAATCACGTGATAAACATGGTTATTTGTTTTTATTGCGAAACATTTAGTTTCAGTGCTTTGAATAAAGTTGTGAGCGCACTGTAATTTTTTTTCGTTCAACTCCTTGGTTTATTTTTTAGACATTATGCATTTTATATGACAATGCAATAACTTTCTTAATTATTCTAATACAAGAATAAAATTTTGACAGCAGCAAATATTTTGCTTTTCAATTTATAAAAAAATCTTCAGTTTTTATCCAAAATTTTAAATCACAAGTATTAAAAAATGCTCTGGTGAGAAACAAAAAAGGTTAATATGCTTTTAAGTATGAAAAAGTGTTTGACAAGTGCTTCTAACTGAGCATGAGAAAGGACAAGGGGTCCCTTCTTGGCTGCAGCTCACTATCAATGCCAAATTTGAAAAAATCATGTTTGTGCTTTTTCCATATAAAAGAAATTTGCGTAAAACTTCCCGTCTTTCTTTTTAGTAAAATTTTCAATCCAGCTTTACATGTGAACTGCACTGTTGACTCTGCAGTGCAATTGCATTATAAATTAGTTTTCTGTGCAGTTCTACGCTGCGGGCATGCTTGGTGGCACTGCATGCGTATGATAAGCTGCAGGAACTAAGGTTTCTGGTACTATTTCGCCTTACATTCATGTTTAATTACGTTGCGTTTTTTCTGGATACGTCTTCGCACTACACATTTTTATCGTAATTGTGACTAATTTCTTTTATATGGGAATTTTCAAATTTGTTAGCAGTGATAATACTTGGAAATTTCCAAGTATTATTATATTCAATCGATGCTCGATTTATTAGAATGTGTATACACATAATTTCGTGTTTGCTCCATGACGGTGACTCACGAAAACACTCCATCTTGTGCTGCATTTGTAGCATTGCCACCATGTAATAGTGAGAAGTTCAAGGCTGGGTGTCGTTCCATGTAGTATAGTCGGTAAAACGTCAGTGATCTATATTGATGGCCTGGGTTCAGGGGTGCAGTCGTAAAAATAACTGAGGGTATACGCTCTAAGCAGAGAGTATACTCTAGAGTATGAATATACTATAGTTTTCTTGAGAAACAGAGGGTATACGGCATTCCTTTAAAAAATTCCCGAAGGTATACTGCGCATACCCTCCACATACATCCCTGCCTCGGTTCGAGTCCCGGCATGGAAACTTTTTCACTTTGCGCCTCTTATGCAATAAAAATTTGAAATATTGTTAGCAGTGGTGTAGTCGTAAAAAAACAGAGGGTATACCCTAGAGTGTATGTATGTACTATAGCTTTCTTGAAAAACAGAGGGTATACGTCGTATACACCGTATACCTCCACTGCATAGCTGTTTGTTAGCAAAATCTTAAGGGCTTTACTCGTCTATTCCTATTAATAACTCTTAAAACGCCGAATATAAAAAGCGAAATATAAAACTCAAACGCCGCCGCGTGATAACTTGTTATCCATTCCATTCCTGTTTCTATTCCATTTCCGTTTTTCTCCGTCGTTCGCCAGGAGAAAAAAAAAATATCCATGTCTTTGACGTAATCTATTATTTGTTTTCTGAAATTGTACGTGAATAAAAAATAGACCTGAAATTGAGAAACGTGGTGCTGGTTCTACATTTACGGCCGTCGTAGTTGTTTACGGTCTGAGTGCAAACTGTTATACCAGTGCGTAGTAAGAATCTCTTTTGCTTTTTTTTGCATTCGTAGCTTTTAAGTAACCTTGAAGAGCTGTCATGGTCAAGGGCATTTCGAAGGAAATAACTTCTTTTAGTATTTGCTTACGGAAGAGAAAGGAATGCCATTAAATGCCTTATGATTGATCCGTTTAAGAGTATCATGCCAAGATTTTTTTTTTTTTCGGATATTAAGAATGATGGGTTTAGGATTGAGGTTGATATTCGGATTTTAACGAGCCGATAGAATAAGAAAAATCATCAATGATCTCTCTAATTCGTGTTCTTAAATTAAAAAGGGTAACTTTGGGACATAAGCTTTAATTCATTTTTGTTCGGAAATTCATGAAACTTGCAGGTATTGTTATTCAGAAACTATCTAATCGCACTCATTTTTCTGTTTTTGTACAAACGCAATAGATATTTCAGAACAAGCCGTCAAAGATGATGTTTTGAACTGCAATTTCCGACGAAAGCAAAAAATGAGTCAACGAAAGGTAAAAAATCGGGTGATCACAAATAGCTTATGATTCGGTAGTTAATATAATGATCATAAAATGGAAAACTGAGTTCGATTCGAAATTGCTTATACAGCCAGATCTTCCAATTTTATATTTTTCCGCTAAAAAAAGAATTTTTTAATGTGTTAAAACGCTTTGTGCTTATTGAGCAGAGCATTTGAGAACAACCTTAAGAGTATCATACTAAGGATTTCTTTTTTTTTTTCGGACATTAAGAATGATGGGTTTAGGATTGAGGTAGGTTGATATTCGGATTGTAACGAGCCGATAGAATAAGAAAAATCATCCATGATCACTCTAATTCTTAAAGCGAGGTGGAGGGATTCCTTCAAATTTGCTATATTTAACCACTTAACCCCTTGAGGGGCAAAACACTTCTGTTCCTAAAATCTTCAAATGATTGATTGACATCGGGATTCACAAACAAATTTATCTGATAGAAAGTAAAAACTGTTTTTCGCGTACATCGTAAAAAGTAAATCTTAAACTAAAATTCCGGTGCTAATGTGGCATAAGGGAATTAAAATTAAGTGGCATATATAATATACCGGTGCCCTTCAAGGGGTTAACTGATCAATATAAAAAAAAACAAAACTTTCAAATAATGACTGTTCTTTTTTTTCATGTTTTTTTTATAGAATTTTGATGTTTTTTCACTGGTTTTTCAAAGCAGAAATTTTTAGCTAATTGAATCAGAAAAATGCTCGGATCAAATAATGGAAAATTTACAATAAATATTTACTGGATGATGATTGGAATATGGATGCCCGTACGTGATACGGGCAAATCATCATCGGCAAAAATACGTTGCCGGTATGATATACGGACAAATCAAGGAAACGGCTAAGTTAATGCATTATCCGCTGTTGTTGTGTTCACTCAATGGTCAAAATAAACACACATATTTAAGCTATTTACGTACCCACCACTATTTTTCAAAATATGATTTTACTTAAATATATAAAATTTTAAGGTCTTATAAAGCGAAAATTATCTTTCAGAATTTATGATGACAAACGACGTTCAGCTAAAAAGTTGAAAATTTCAACCCTATAATTTTGGCGATTAATGAATTAACAATTACCGGCACGGATTTTTTTTTTTTTCGTAAAATGCGAAATTATTGATTGAGAGCGGAATTTAGAAATGACTTTTTTAGATATTAAGAACTCCTTAATTTAAACTTTCATTATAAAAGCAAAATTTTGTTAAAATATTATTGGTGGCGTTTGCAAGTTAAGAATTAAAATTAAATTTGCCCGGAGCGGTACCACTGTGCCGGAAAATGATAAGAAAATTATTATTTCATATTAGCTGATTCGCCCGCCCAATGTTGAATTCAGGCTTTTTACTCCTGAAGAGATTCCTGTGAGAGAAAGGGGAAACGAAAATTATATTTCAGAGTTTGTGGCGGCAAACAACGTTCAGCTAAATATATTTCAATCTTATGTCAAATGAAAATACCCGTTCACTAATGCTAATCCTATGGAAGAAATTTATAAAGATACCTCGGTTGCATTTCAATATGTTTTTTTTTTTTTTTTTTTTTTTTTTTGCATAGCTGAGATCGATTTGAATGCAGGCCGTTACTTACTTTTTCGATTTTGTTTGCAGTTATTTTTTATGCGGGTGCTTTCACTTTCTAAACCGGTTCCGAAAGTGAAAGCGTCCCCATAAAAAGTATCTGTAAACAAAATCAAAAAAGTAAAAAACGGCTTGCATACAAATCGATCTTAACCATCCAATGCAAAAAAAAAAAAAAAAACATTTAAAAATATTAAAATGCAACCGAGATATCTTTATAAATTTCTTCCATAGGACTAGTATTAGCGAATGTGTCTTTTCATTTGAATGAAGTAACTTCTTAATGGGTTAACCTCTAAAATTCGGAATTTCCCGCGTAAATCGGAACACACCTTTGACCCTCCCTTATAAAAATATGCCCGGGCTTCCGTGAATCCAGATTCGCTATTGTTTTAACTCTGACCTCAAGTACTTGAGCGCCCCAATTTCCAGAGTTCCCCCGCTCAGGACCTCACGAGACATATATGCTCTACCTAACCACATCCTTAGCAAAGTTCAAAGCAAACGAAAGACGAAAAAAATAAATGGAAAGTAAGAATAAATGGGAAACATGGAATTATTTCACATTTAGCCTGTGAAAACCAGGTCTATGAAGTTGGCCACTGACTTTAGCGGAACTGAGGGTGTTCTTAACACTAGAACCGCTGAATCGGGTCATTTTGACCCGTAATAAATGAATAGATGTCGATTCGAACCAGAAAATAATTTATAAAATAATTTATACATATGATGAAGAAAAATAATTTAAATAAATAACTGATTTAGTTTAAAATGAAAATTCTAGTGTGAAATATTTTTAGGAATCACGAGAAAAAATTTCCGCGGTTCTAGTGTTAAGGGTGTTCTTAACTGCTCCGCTCAACAAGCGCAAAACATTTTGACACATTTACAAATTCATTTTTTATCAGAAAGATATAAAATTGGAATGCCTGACTATGAAAGCGATTTCGAATTGAACTTATTTTTCCATTTTATGATAATTAAATTACTTATCGAGTTATAAGCTATTTAGATGGCGTGAACACCCGTTTTTCTCCTGCATTTCGACCGGTTTTTCTGCTTTCGTCGGGAAATGTGCTCAAAAGTGTCAACTTTGGAGGCTTGTTATGAAAAATCTATTGTGTTTTTTAAAAAACAGAAAATTGCGTGCAATTAGACAGTTTCTGCATAATAACTCCTGCTATTTTCATGCATTTCCGAACAAAAATAAATTAAAGCATGTGTCACAAAGTTGCTCTTTTTGATTTAAGAATACCCTTAAATCAAAAATTTAAATCGACATTGTGACATAAGTTTTAATTCATTTTTGTTCGGAAATGCAAGAAACTAGCAGATGTTGTTATTCAGAAACTATCTAATCGCACTCATTTTTCTGTTTTTGTGCAAACGCAATAGATATTTCAGAACAAGCCGTCAAAGATGATGTTTTGAACTGTGTTTTCCGACGAAAGCAGAAAATCAGTCAACGAAAGGTAAAAAATCATCTGATCACGGGATCAAAATAGCTTATAACTCAGTAAGTAATTTTATTATGATAAAATGGAAAACTGAGTCCTATAGACAAGCCTTCTAATTTAATATATTTCCATTAAAAATGAATTTGTAAGTATGTCAAAACCTTTTTACGCTTGTTGAGCAGAGCAGTTGAGAACATCCTTAAAAACAGAAAACACCATTGGTTCGAGCGACGAAAATTTTCGTGTGAGCAACCATCAGAAAAAAGTTGCAATTCAACTACATTCAAAAGTTACAACAAGTTAAAATTCAGGGCATTCGTTTTTTGCGAAGTTGGCCCTCCCAGACTTTAACGGTGTATTCGAAAAAACGCTTTTCCAACTTCAACAGCTCGAAATTTTCCGATACAATTTCAGACACATTTTTAAAAGTAGAAACACGAAACTAGCTAAGAGTATTTTTGAAATGATGTATAAGGTGCCGTGTCATGTCATTTTACGCTCAATTCATTAGAATTTAATTTATAAACAATTATCTTCGCAGTAAGACCCTTTTTAGGTAGATTTCGTATGAAATACTACCTATTGCATTGTCTCCCATGTTGGAATTACTGAAAAATTTTTGCGGATCTACACGAATCATGACTCCTAGACCCCAAAACTACCATCAGTAAAAAAGTTTATATATCTATCTATCTATCTATCTATCTATCTATCTATCTATCTATCTATCTATCGGTGTATATCACTTTCTTCTAGACACGATAACTTCCATAATTATGCTCAGATCTTTTTCAAACTTTTACATAAAATCAAGGAGCTTAAAATCTCGGTCGAGTTCGTTAATGGGCAAAATCGGACCAAGGGGGTGGAAATAGGGAGGGTTTTTGTGAAAACAGAAAAATCGCGATAACTTCTTAATTAAAATAGATATAGAATCAGTTTAAAGTTTATATTACTTCTAAGAAATGGGCAAAACTTTTAAACATGACAGATTTTTGATAAAGTTAAAAATGGGCTCAAGGGGCGAAAAAAACATGGTTTTTGGGAGAAAAAAATTCATAACTTCGTCAATTCTCAAGATATCAAATCCAACTAAATTTTATATAAATGTACTCAATATTATCTAAAACTTTTGTATTTACAAGTTTTTGATAGGACCAATTTTTACCGATGAAAAAAATTAAAAACGAAAAGAAAAAGGGGGGAGGAAAAAGAGAAAAATCCGTAACTTACTAAATTCTTAAGCAATCAAATCTAATTAAATTTATTTTACATCTTCACAATAATATCTATAACTTTTATATTACCAAGTTTTTCATAGAACCAATTCTTATAGCAAAAATAAATTAAACAAAAATAGGAGTTGGAGAAAAAACCTCAAATCCAAACTGCTTATATTCTGACTCATTTTAAAATTCATTTTTGATTTTAAACGCATCCAAATGACAGATCCTCTTATTTAGGAACTATATAATGCGACGTATTGGCCAGTTTTTTGATAAAGGCACAATATATTTTTAAAAAGGCTGCCAAAAAGGGTATTTTGAACAGAATTTCCCGAAGTTGTCAATGAAAAATTGGGCAAATATAACAAATTGCGTTTTTTCTGAGTCATTTTTAAATTCATTTTTGTTCTCAAACCCTTCTAATTTACAGGTCCTCTTATTTAGGAACTATGTAATGTGACGGATTGGCCAGTTTTTTGATAAAGTCAGAATATATTTTTAAAAAGGCTGCCAAAAAGGGTATTTTGAACAGAATTTCACTAAGTTATCGTGATTGAAATTTGAGGAAATTTAAGAAATTGCGTTTTTACCGAGTCATTTTTTAATCTTTTTTTGTTCTCAAACGCATCCAATTTACAGGTTCTTTTATTTAGGAACTATATAATGTGACGGAGTGGCCAGTTTTTTGATAAAGGCAGAATATATTTTAAAAAAGGCTGCAAAATTGGGCACTTTGCACAAAATTTCCCAAAGCGATCATGATTAATGAACTGTGGGTATTCAAATAACAAATTGGTTATTTTATGACTCATTTTTAAATCCAATTTTACTCTGAAACGCATTCAAATGACAGTTTTTTGTTACTTAGGAACTATATAATGTGCGTATTCGTCGATTTTTTGATAAAGGGTGAATATATATTTTTTAAAAGCTGTCAAAGTAAGCACTTCGCAAAAAAATTTCCCAAAGCGATCATGATAAAAGAATTGAGGCTGTATTCAAATAACAAATTGTTTATTTTATGACTCATTTTTAAATTCAATTTTCCTCTCAAACGCATGCAATTGACAGTTATTTGTTATTTAGGAACTGTGTAATTACTGTGTATTGGTCAGATTTTTGATAAAGGCTAAATATATATTTTAAAAAATCTGTCAAAGTGGGCACTTCGCACAAAATTTGTCAAAGCGATCTTGATTAAAGAATTGTGGATGTATTAAAATAATAAATCGGTTATTTTATGACTCATTTTTAAATTCAATTTTGCTGTCAAACGAATTTAATTAACAGTTTTTTGTTATTTAGGAACTATATAATGAGCATATTGGTCAATTATTTTTAAATAAAGTAAGAATATAATTCAAAATATGTTGCCAAAATGGGCATTTGAGTAGAATTTCGTTTAATATGATTTTGATAAAACCAGTTCTTACAGAAAAATGAAATAAAAAAATTTTTAAAAGCGAGTTAAACTGGATTTATCTCTAATCATTTTTTTTTTTTTTTTGATGAAAACTTTTCGAAATCTACCTTCGCCTATAGGCCATGCCGAAAGGGATTTTTTCGTTCCCAAATCTCCCGCTTCGGAAAAATCGGTTCAAAATGCCGATTTTGATTGCTTTTTTTGCAATATTTTCTGTATTTATCAAAGAATCAACAATCACGGCACCTTGTGAACTTTCTAAATAAGACAATTTGCCAGTTTGATGCATTTGAGAGCAAAAATGAATTTAAAAATAAATCGGAAAATAAGCAATTTGAATCGAAATACACCCTTAAGGGATTTGAAAAGTGAAAACACCATTCGTTTGAGCGTTGTTTGAGCGCGTTTGAGTGACAAAAATTTCGTTTGAGCGACCAACAGAAAAAAGTTTCAATTCAAGTACATTCAAAAGTTACAAGTTAAAATTCAGGGCATTCGTTTTTGTGAAGCTGCCTCCCTAACTTTAAGGGATTTGAAAACTGAAAACACCATTCGTTTGAACGCGTTTGAGTGGCAAAAATTTTTGTTTGAGCGACAAACTGGAAAAAGTTATAAGCTAAATGAAAAACGGAGGGTCCTCTTCTTCTGAACGAGCTGAAGACAGCATTCATTTGAGCGTCGTTTGAATGCGTTTATGAGCGACAAAAAATTTCGTTTGAGCTACAAACTGAGAAAAGTTATAACCCAAATAGAAAACAGAGGGGTCCCCTTCTTCTGAAGTCCCCCCCCCCCGACCTTTTTGGTTTTAAAAACTGAAGACAGCATTTGTTTGAGCGTCGTTTGAGTGCGTTTGAGCGACAAAAAATTTCGTTTGAGCGAATAACTGAAAAAAAAATATATATATATAAGCCAAATAGAAAACGGAGGGGTCCCCTTCTTCTGAAGTTCCCCCCCCCCCCCCCGACCTTTTTGGTTTTAAAAACTGAAGACAGTATTCGTTTGAGCGTCGCTTGAGTGCGTTTGAGCGACAAAAATTTTCGTTTGAGCGAATAATTGAAAAAAGTTATCAGCCAAATAAAAATCGGAGGAGCCTACATTTTGTGAAAGCCCAAAAACTATTTTTTATCAGCTTTTTTTAAGTGAAAATTGAGCTTAACAACTTTATCATTACCTAAACACGATAGAGAAAGTTTGACAGCTCCAATCATGAATATTTTCCCCTTTTATTTTCTGTTTTATTGCTCTTCTGTTTTGAATATTGCCCATACAAAAACAAAAAGATAAAAGTAAGCTTATTCATATGACTTATCTCATATAAACTCTTTCTTATCTTCAAGATAAAAATGACGTACATGCGAGATTATTTTTATTTCCCAATAAATTCATTTTTCTTATTGAAGTAGATTAAGGGGTGCAGTGTTTGCTTCGGATATTACGTGACTCTTGGGCTGTGAATGATTATATAAAAAGAACTGCCGAGTGGACAAAATATTTGCGTCCTTTTATTATCCCAGACATTTGGCTCTCGGCGATCTTAAGATAAGATTTGTTAAGATATTGCTTAAATATTGAAAGCTTTGTGAGGTCAGAACGTTCCGATGCTTTATTTTGTAGAGACTATTTTTTTTCTGGTCATCGATTAAGTTTTATGTAATGACCAGTAGCAGTTGGTCGTTAAAAGATTTTTTTTTTTTTTTTTTTTTTTTTTTTTAAAGAAAAGGTCTCGCTACAATCTAAATTATATTTTGGAAAATATTATGCAACACATCTAATTACGAAAAACGAAACCCATACGTCGGTAGAATTTACACGTCCTTTTCTAGGTGTGTTCGTAATTATGTAAATACATAGCACCTATAGTTTTCGTTCAGTCCGTCCGTCCGCATTTAAGAACGCAAAAACTACCTAGCCGAATCGTATGAAAACGTTCGAAATCATTAAAATATATAATTATTGCATAATTTTGTCGAGTCATTTCAAATTTTATGAAAATCGGATGCATAGATCAATTACAGGGGCAATCTAAAGTATTCCATTAAATTACGGTCAATGGGGAAAAAGTTTCAAATGCATTTTACACGTTTGAAATTTAAAATACATAATTATTACATAATTTTGTCGAGTTATTTCAAAATTTATGAAAATCGGATGCATAGATCAATTACAGGGACAATCAAAAGTATTCCGTTACATTACGGTCAATGGGGAAAACTGTTACAAATGCATTTTAATGGTGTTGCACACATTCGAACATAATAAAATTTATATGCATCTATAAAGTACATATTATAATATACATTTTGCATAATCTGTGGTGCAAAGAACATTTGTTATTGATTTACAAGGCCACACAAAAGTATTCCATTAAATAATGGTATAGGGAGAACATTGTTTGGTGCGCATTTTAATTGTATTTAACTATTTACAATTTTATGAGAGTGATATTTTAAAAACTTCGTTATCGTACGAAAGCACATCATTTGCTACGCTTCAATTGCAATTTCCAACTTGTTTTTGCAAAAGATAGCTGAGGACGATCTACAACCGGGCTAGATTTTACTTTTTCAATTTTGGTTTGCGATAAAAAAGAATAAATTGTTTAAATTTCGGAACTAGTTGGTACCGGTTCTGAAATTCAGACTGCCATAATATGAAAAATATAACCAAAATCGAAAAAGTAAAAACGACCCCGACTGTAGATCATCCTCAGCTATCCTATGCAAAAAAAAAAAAAAAAAAAAAAAAAAAAAAAAAAAAAATCATGTCAAAATATTGAAATTTGAGCGAGATATTTGAAAATAAAGCCTCCATAGACATAACATTATCATCCGGGTTCTTTTTGAGCGAGTCGAGTCCGAGTGGCCTCTTAAATTATTTTTTAAATTTCCTGCTCAAAATCGCGAAACTTTCTGACCTCTATTTTTTAAAAAGCTTTTTTTTTTAAATTTACGCTCGCATAAAATTGGCTCACGTAAATTTTGAAGCGATTTCGAATCGAACAGCGTTTTTCATTTTTCGATAAAATTACAAATCAAATTACAAATAATTCTTGCCATGTAACAACAAGATTTTTTTTCTTTTTTCGTGCTACCACATCGGTAATTAGGTTTAAAACGTCCGCTTTAACAGTATTTTTTGAAAGATCGTCCGCTTTTACAACCCCCCCTCCCAATATATATATATATATATATATATATATAAATAGATAAGAAAGAGGAAAAGCAAAGAGAACGCCATTCGACTACGTAGTTTCTAAACAAGAGCACCTGCTAATTACATGCGTTTCCGAACAAAAAATAATACAGAAATGTGCCAAATTTTGCTTTTTTGGATTTAAAAGCAACAATGGGTTTCATGTTTTTTTGCACGCTTTTACAATTGCATTCAAAAGCTATGTGTAATTATTTTATGTTACAGTATAAACATGCTAATCGTTTTTTGCCTCTAATGCGAAATGCGTATGTATTTTTGTGTCGTGAGTGAGTTAAATGTAAATTGTCCCAAATTGAACGAGATATTTCACAGGGGGACTAAAGCAAAAAATATTCTTCATAAATTCATGCGATTTTCTAAGAAAATAACAGGAATTCTTTCCAGAAGAAAAAAAAGTTAAAAAATCATCAATACTTTCATTTTTCTTTAAATTATAACTTTTAAAGAAATGTATTTTAGGTAGATTTCGTATGAAATACTATTTATTGCAATCGCTCCTTTGTTAGTTTTTTATGAATGCTCTTAATATTATCTAAAACTTTTGTATTCACCAGTTTTTAATCTCACCAGTTCAATAAGAGCAACTCTTATTGAAAAATAAATAAATATATAAATAAAAACGAAAACAGAAAGGGGGGGGGGGTGGTGGAAGAAGAAAGGAATCCATAACTTCGTCAATTCTTAAGATATCAAATTCGGTTAAATTTATTATACATCTTCTCAATAATATCTACGACTTTTATGCAGACAAGTTTTTGATAGGACTAATGCTTATAGTAAAAATAAATTAAATACACTCTAAAACTGGAAGGAGTGAAATGCTCACTCTTTGTGAGAGTGACAGACATTTTCACTCTTTTTAGAGTGAAATTTATAAAAATACACTCCTTAAAGAGTGGAATTTCCCACTCTCTAGAAAGGAGTGAAAAATGTCACTCCGCTCTCGAGAGTGAAGTATGTCACCCCGTTGTAGAGAGTGAAATATCTCACTCCACCAACGAGAGTGAAAGCCCGGCATTATAAACTTTTAAAAAAAATCCGTTAAACTTTGATCCAATATATGGAGTAAAATAATGAAAAACAGCAAAATATGTCAATTTTTCATTTTCAAAAACTCCCTTTCATAATATAACCTGAAAAATTAGGCTTATTTGGTTTTAAAACGCACTCTTTTTAAAGAGTCAGCTGTTAACTCTTTCGAAGAGTGAATACTCACTCCGCCAACAATAGTGACTCATCAGCCAATCAGAAATGTCCTGCACTTCCTTTACTGATAAGAAAAACGTTTCCGCCATTTTAAAATTAATCTTTCGTTTCCTCGGTTCCACATATGTGGATCTCCGTTCATTTCATTTTATTAATAATATTCAAACGTATTTTAAATTTCGATCTTTAAAAATATGCTTTGATATGTATGCTATGAAATAATCCAAATATTAGATTAATCTCTTCTTCTGGAATCACAATGAAAAAAAATCAGTAAAAGGATATAATACTTCATTAATACTCAATAACAGAGAGGTCACAGTACATGGATGTTATTTACCAAACAAGGGATTATCATTTATGAAAAAAAGGATATTATTTATCAAGGTAAGTTATGTTTAATTTCAATTTTTGTTCCCAAAAGTTTGTAAATATTCAGTTCAGTTTCACGTTATGCAGAAAATCATTTGCTATGTGTCAGCCATTCTATCTCCTCAGGAAAAAAAAATGCTGACACAAGTCATACAATATAAACATCATTAGCAATTACGTGATTTTATTATTCTGACTCAGTCTTATCTTAAAGTACTCACTTTTTTTTCTCTTTTTGAAGTTAAATGTATAATTCGAATAGGAATTTCTCTTATGGCAATATTTTTGAGAAATTGTTGAATCTAACAATAAATTTTATTCCGTTATAAAATTTATATCTGTTGTAAACTTTTGTTTGTGACGTATGTATTTCTAGACATTTAAAAATAAAACATGATATTTAAGTATTGAAACAAAGTGCTTTTTTATGTCTGATGCTTATTGAAACTGCTTCATTAATTTTAAAAGTTCGTAGTGTGACTTATATAAAATGAAATATTTTTAAAGAGATAAATAACTGCTTTTTATATTACAAATGTTTTTCAAAGCTAGTAATAAACGCCCCTGAATATTTTCGGTTTATAAAAATATAACCAATAAAAATGTAGCTTTTAGTATTTTTTTCGTAACTCCCCCCTTGCATAATTTATAATTTTGCACTATTGTTGATATTCTTAATTAAAGCAATCAGGAAGCGGAAAATAATGTTTCAATTTTAAAGTTTAATATTTATAAAGTTAGTTATTATATTTAGATTATAAATAGTTATTTTCCAGTAATGTACATCTTATATAGGAATTGCTAAAAATGCAATTTTGGGGAATGTTTATAGTGCATACAATATATTGACTTAAAAGAAAACTTAAATAATCAAATATTATTTTTAAGTTACACATATCAAAATGTAATTGCACCAAAACTTTTATAAATAGTTATATTAATGTGATTAATAAAATTTTAATATTTTTTTTATTTTATTATTATTATTATCATTATTATTATTTAAAATGAATCAATGTTTTGTATATTTTATAATCTGGCAATCAAACTATTCATGAGGCCGATAATATTATTTGAGGGCACAGTCAAAGAGGGGCTTATAGGGCTTAATCGTTCACCATTTAAATAAAAACACTTAAGTTACAGAAGTCATTAAAAACATATTTTCTGTCTTAAATATTTGTTTACTTTTACTTTTTCAATTTTGGCAGCAGATACTTTTTAGAATAACGCTTTCATTTTTGGTACCGGTTTTGAAAGTGAAAGAAACTTTATTAAAATTATCTGCGACCGAAATCGAAAAAGTAAAAAAGATGCGATATAGAGACGAACTTCAACTATTCAATGCATAATAAAAATATAAATAAATAAAATGTCGAAATGCAAACGAGATATTAGAAAAATCCCGCCCCATAGGATTAGCATTAGCTCGTGAGTGTCTTCGCCGGCAGTGTCAGATGCCTTAAGGGTGTCCATTACATGCATATCTACTCTATATACGGGAATAAAAAACTGAAATTAAATATGACTTATGTTTTATAAATACGGGTTGTATTTTTCAGCAATAAGATTTTAATTACATGTAAAAAAACATAGATAACGTACATTATGGATTTATTTAAATAATGTGTAAAACTTAATGGGTATCTGAAAAAAAATATTGACTGTTTAAGATTTTAAAATTGTTTCATAACTTGCGCTTATGGGCATTTTAAAACTATCATATATTTATGGGGCTACCAATGAAAGCAAATACAAGAGAGAAATAAAATAGTTTATTTCTGTCAATAATCTAATTTAATTCATATGTAACTTTAATTATGTTTTCCCTTAAAAAATTCAATTAATGTTACATAATATGAATTAAATAAATATTGTCAATAAAGTATTTTAATCCACTCTTTACCAAGCTTGTATATATTTTCATTGTAATTTCTAAAAGATACGATTCTTTTAAAGTGCCCATAATTGCAATAAAAAACAAAGAATTCATTGAAAAAAAAGAACATTCACTCCTATGAAAAAGTGACTACCCACTCTTTCTAGGAGTGAAAAGACGCACTCCTTTAGCAAAACTGAATAGTCACTCCTCAGAAATAGTGATTATTGACCCCTGTTTAGAGTGAATATTCACTTCCCAGGAGTGAGTATTCACTCTTTGAAAGAGTCAATTATTCCACTTTTGCTCAAAGTGAATAGTCACTCTAAAGAGGTTCGGCATATTTTGAGTCTGCGATAGAGTGAGTATTCACTCTTCCAGAGTTAATAGTCACTCCTTTTTATTTAGAGTGTATTAATAGGAGTTGAAGAAAAAATTTTCAAATCCAAACTGCTTATATTTTGACCCATTTTAAAATTCATTTTACTCTCAAACGCATCCAATTGGCAGGTTCTCTTATTTAGGAACTATATAATTAGACATATTGGCTAGTTTTGTGATAAAGGCAGAATATATTTCATAAAATGCTATCAAAATGACATTTTGAACAGAATTTCCCAAAGCGATCATGATTGAAAATTGAGGAATATTCAATTATTAATAACTTAATAAATAATATAGCTTAAATATAGCTTAATATTCAATAGCTTATTTTCTGATTCATTTTTAAATCCATTTTTGATCTTAAACACTTTCAATTGACAGGTTCTCTTATTTAGGAACTGTATATTGTGCCGTATTGGTCAGTTTTTTCATAAAGGTAAAATATATTTAAAAAAAAGCTGTCAATGTTAGCATTTCGAGCAAAATTTCCCGAAGCGATCGTGATTGAAGAATTGAGGATGTATTCAAATGAAAAATTTGCTTATTTTGTGACTCATTTTAAAATTCAGTTTAGCTCTAAAACGCATTCAATTGACAGTTTTTCTTATTTAGGAACTATATAATTTGCCATATTGGTCGATTAGAATACTTTTGTGTGGCCCTGTAAATTAATTAAAAAAATTCTTTGCACCAGAGCTTGTACAGAAGCTATATTTCTATATATATATTTCATAGATGCATGTGAATTTTATTATGTTCGAAAGAGTGTAACATCATTAAAATTCACTTGAAACTATTTTTTCCGATTGACCGTAATGTAACGGAATACTTTTGATTGTCCCTGTAATTCAACTATCATCCGATTTTCATAAAATTTGAAATGACTCGACAAAATTACGTAATAATTATTTATTTTAAATTTCAAACGATTCCATTGGGTAGTTTTTGCGTTGTTATATGCGGACACACGGACTCAACGACGACTATGACTATATAGGTGCTACGTATTTACATAATTACGAACGCACCTAAAAAGATGTAAATCTGCAAAACTGGTTTCTGTAACACTACAGAATTATGCTACATAAAAAGTTCTAGGCATGCTAGTTCCCTAAAACATTCTTACTAGGAAGGCCTCCATACGGGCATACTCAAAAAATTCTGAAAAAATTACAGAATGTTTTTCTCATTCGGGTATATATGTTTACGAAAATTTTTTGGCGGAACCCCAAACGGACGTTTGTAAAAAAATGAACATTTTGTTTATTTGGCAATTTATCACCGGCCGGAGACGAAATAGAGTCAAATACATTTTATGGTAAAAATGTTTTATATTAAACTATTTTAAAAAATCTTTATTTAAATAACTTTAGTTTTGTCAGTTTTAGTTTGTTGTAACAATAGTTTTGTGATATATATATTTATAATGAAAGTTAACAATGCAATTTTATGAATTAAAACGAAAATTAAATTAATTTTTGTTGTTGACGTTACATAAGAAGTTGTAGAAATCCCAGTTTCCTAGAAAAAATTTAGTAACTTTATTTATTTATTTATTTTTTTACAGTGTAAGAAGACGACAGTATTATTTAGAGAAAGAAATCCGTTTCAAAAATCACCACATTTCTCACTTTTATATAAAAATGATAAAACCTTAAAGAAATATATTTCTCAAATATAATGCTTAGCATAAACTGTTCTTCAGAAAATCATGAAATTTATTAAGTGTCTAAGAATTAATAGGAGTTCTTTCTAGAGAAAAAAAAATATTTTTTCAAAATCACCAAATCTTTCATTTTTCATCTTTCTGAAGAAATGTTTTTCCCAAATGAAAATGTAATCTCTTGTGACTTATACACTATATTGCCATTGATTATGGGACACTTGCGATTTTAGACATTTTACTAAATATCTAGAAAAATACTCGAGGAATCATCTCGAAACTCTTAGTGTATAAATATAATAGTATACGTCATACATCTCCGTGAAGATTTTTTACCGAAACTAAATAGGGGACCGTCAACAAATTAAAAATGAATGAATATCTTTTGAATAACCCTGTCAAAACTAATGTAGCAAAAGCGCTCAAACTCTAGATTATGATTGAATGCCTTATTGCAACACACTGTGTTCATTTTTATGCAAATAGAATGCATACTCGCAGAGTAATTAAGGTTTTTATAAAAATGGTCCCAAATTTTTCCAAGTTTTCCCTTATAATTTTCAGAGTTCTTAATTAAAAAAAAAAATATTTTTTTCAGAAAATATGACAAACAACATTGCACACAGTACCCTGTAATCAGAATTAAAAAATAATGAAAATTGTATGAAAAATGAGTAGGTTTACTAAATAATTTTTTACTGCGCATGCGTCAACGATATCAAAATTTCATTTGCATATTATGTTAGCTAAATGTATAGAGCAACTTTTGTAAAAGTCTCAAAATCATAGCTTGAAAATTCTGAAAGTAATCATCTATAGAAAAAGGACAAAATCCGTTGTTTACAAAATGAAGCAAAAAAATGTGGGATTTTATCCAAATGTAGTAGTACATCCCGTATTGTGTATTCTATATTGACACTAATCAATGAAAATATGGATACAACCCCTCTTGTTTTTCCTTCATTTTTAGAATAACGGATTTTCAACTTATTCAATTGACGATTATTTTCAGAATTTTCAAGTTATGATTTTGAGACTTTCACAAAAGTTTCTCTATACATTTAGCTAACATAATATGCAAATGAAATTTTGATATCGTTGACGCATGCGCAGTAAAAAATTATTTAGTAAACCAACTCATTTTGTGTATAATTTTCATTATTTTTTAATTCTGATTACAGGGTACTGTGTGCAATGTTGTTTGTCATATTTTCTGAAAAAAAAAATATTATTTTATATTAAGAACTCTGAAAATTATAAGGAAAAAACTTGGAAAATTTTGGGACCATTTTTATAAAAACCTTAATTACTCTGCGAGTATGCATGCTATTTGCATAAAAATGAACAAGGCGTATTACAATAAGGCATTCAATCACAATCTAGAGTTTGAGCGCTTTTGCTACATTAGTTTTGACAGAGTTATTCAAAAGATATTCATTCTTTTTTAATTTGTTGACGGTCCCCTATGGAGTTTCGGGAAAATATCTTCACGAAGATGTATGACGTATACCAGGGCTGTCCAACGCGGCGCCCGCGGGCGCCATGGCGCCCTTTGGAAGATTTCTTGGCGCCCTTTGAAGATTTCCTGTTATTAAACATTTTAACCCTTTCCGGCGCATTACTCTTTAAAGTTGGAATTTAAAGAAAAAACAAATTAGGCAATCTATTTAGGCCTAGAGGAGTACACAGGTATTGTTTTGTAAAGATTGCACTAACCATTTTAATTATACAGCTGTTGCCGAAGTGGTAACCTCCCATAAGTAAAGCATTGATAAGCGCAGTGAGAAAAGCATTGCTGTGAAGCGCGTATTACAGTAAAACATTTTACCTATTATTTAAAAACAGTAGAGTGTGATCTCTGTGGTGTTGCCATGTAGAACTCATAAAAAAGATTTAAAGTAGCCATTAGAGTAGTTTTTGAAATATTCACGGAGTTTTTGTGTCTCTAATCAGGGGGAACTTTAGGTGTTGCCGACCCGGCAACACTGCGCGTTAAGGGGTTAAAAGTAAAAAAAAAATCTTTAAAATCAGTAATATTTTATCAGAGATATTTTTAAAACATATATTTGACATGTTGTAGGCTTGCCATTGCTCATTAAAAACTATAAACATACTTTAAAAATTTAATCATGCATATTTTTGCATTTTTTAGTTATTGTTTATGTAGTGTAAGATAATTAAATTTCTTAATAGTTGGAAAATTAATACTAAGATTTAATATTAAGAAGTAAGAGAGAGAGAGAAAAAAAGAAACGTTTTCACTTATCCTCCTCCCCTTTGAAGATACATGTCCATGAAAGCTCAGCATTTTTATATTTACTGTTGTCACACTGGCTCATTGGCTGTTTTCTATGAAGGATGAAAGGGCTTAATTTTACTTTCCTGACTTTTGAAAATTTAAAGGGCTTTTTTTCTTTATTTTTTTAAATAATTTTTCTTAGAAAAAATATAATAAACAGTGCAGAATGATTTCCAACAATGAAAGCATTTCCAGACTATCCCTCTGAAACCACCCACATGCTTTGGTCACTATCATACCTGTCTGTTTATGTACTTTTCATAAAACTAAAGAAACCTAGCAATATCTCTGATTTTCATATTTATTTATTTTTTATTATTATAGATGCGATTAAAGTTTCTAGTGCCTTACCCTACAAGAATTTTTGATAAAGACTTCTTATAAAAAATGTAAAATTTGAAATTTAATACATGTAATTCCAGAATTGTAGTGGTCTTCTGTTTACCGTAATACGATTCATTTGCATTATGTTAACATGTGCGTGTGTATGCGATTAGAATGCCACATGTTTTCAGTCACGTAAATAATGGCGCCCTTCATGAGTGAAAATGGCCAAGATGCGCCCTTGGTTACTGAAAGGTTGGACAGGCCTGACGTATACTATTATATTTATACACTAAGAGTTTCGAGATGATTCCTCATGTATTTTTCTAGATATTTAACAAAATGTCTAAATTCGCAAGTGTCCAATAATCAATGGCAATATAGTGTATAACGCCTCGTATGTGTGAACGTTAAGTATATTTAATTAATAACTAGGGGAATTAATTAATGAATTAATAGGAGTTCTTTCTAGAGGAAAAAAAAATATTTTTTAATCACCAAATCTTTCATTTTTCATCATTCTGAAGAAATGTTTTTCTCAAATGAAAATGTAATCCCTTGTGACTTATATAACGCCTCGTATGTGTGAACGTTAAGTATATTTAATTGATAACTAGGGGAATTAATTAATGAATTAATAGGCGTTCTTTCTAGAGGGAAAAAAAAGATATTTTAAAACTCACCAAATCTTTCATTTTCACCATTCTCAAGAAATGTTTTTCTCAAATGCAAATGTAATCTCTTGTGACTTATATAACACGCCTCGTATGTGTGAACGTTAAGTATATTTAAATATATCTCACATTCTTTGAATAATTAACATAAAAACATGCATATATACGTTTCTCAGTACCATATAAAAAAATCAAGGCGATCTACTCAATATTCTTCAATTACCCCCCCCCCCTAAAAAAAAAAAAAAAAAAAACAAAAAAAAACAAAAAAAAAAAAAAAAAGTCTGGATAGACGGCCCCACAGACAAACGATAAAATTATCAATCTATGCACTGATAAGCCAAAGTGAAAAAATATTTAGAAATTTCTACGAAAAGATTTAAATATTTTCATCATTTACGTATGATAATAAAATCTTACTTAGTGCTACATTTTCAATTAATAATCTACATAGGTAAATCCTAGCTAATGGAAAATTATCAAGAGGCGCGATTTAGAACCTTGCTTCAAATGTTCTTAAGGGGGAAAAAATGAAAATATTGTTCAAAGAAAAAGTATTTGACATTCAAAACAAGATGACCTTCACCAACTAAAGCACTCTGTTACGCATGATTCTCCGATAGGGATGGGACTTAAATTGCAGGATGTCAGAAAAAGAAAACCAAGATTAGAGAAAACGCGGCATGTAACGCTTCAAATGCAGTATTTACTTTCGAATCCAAGAAAAAAAAAGCACACTTCAAATAATTATTGACGCATGCAGAAAGCTATGAATCCACAAACTTCTCAAATCTCTAAAAGAAAGATTTTTTTATTGAGAAAATTTTAATTAATATTATACAATACACAATAAATTCGCTCATCAGTGTATAATGAATGTTAAAAACTTTAATTAATAAACTTTTCTACCAAAAATTGAACCGACTTCAAAAACTACTGCAAAGGGAAAAATATTTTTTTTTTATATATATAACAGTAATAAGAAATTAAATTAAGAGCGTAGTATTTACCATGCGTATTATTATATTTATGTACATTAATTTGATTTTTTGGAGTCGCTGCCAGCAAAGCCGAGTTACATGTAATTTTCCAATAGACACACATTCAAGTATCTACGAGTTTTTTTACGATTTAATATTTAGTTTTAAAATGAAACTTTATTCATTTACGATTTACATTGGATAATTAATTTTAATTTTAAACTTGGCTTCGCTGGCACCGACTCCAAAAAATCAAATTAATGTACATAAATATAATAATACGCATGGTAAATACTACGCTCTTAATTTAATTTCTTATTAGTATTATATGAAAAAAAATTTTTTCCTTTGCAGTAGTTTTTGAAGTCGGTTCAATTTTTGGTAGAAAAGTTTATTTTTCTCTTTTTAGTCAAAAGTTAACTTTTTTTTTTTTTTTTTTTGAAGTCGCTTAGTAAAAAATAAAATACGGAAAAAATTATACACGCATGTCAGGGGTAGCGTTCGAACCCACGCTCTCTTCCGAGAGCCCGAGTGTAAATCTGGCGCCTTAGACCGCTCAGCCATTCAGACTGCACTACATGCGGCGAGCTTATTCAACGTCCATGCTACTAATTTTATTAGTTTTTGCCTAATTACTAAAAAAGTACAGAACCAATTTCAATGAAACGAAGTGGTACTAATTCGAGTGTAGCCTCTTTCAATTAACACAAAAACCAAATTAATCGGTTGGATAGTTTGGGAGTAATCGGTGAACATACATAAAAAAATACATGCGCGTCGATTTGATAACCTTCTGCTCCTTTTTTGAAGTCGATTATAAATTATAACACGGAAAAGATTATTGTACACTCGTATGTCAGGAGTGAATTTCAAACCCAGGCTTTTTTTCGAAAACCATAGTTTAAATGAGGTGCTTTAGATCCTTCGGCTATACTGACTGCATTCCATTCGGCGAACTTATTCAACGTCCATGTTACTTTTAATTTGCTAGAAATCACTAATTTTATTAGTTTTTGCCTAATTACTAAAAAAATACTTAACACTAGAACCGCGGCGACGGATCATTTTGACCCGTATCGTATGGAGAGACATCGATTCGAACCAGAAAACTCTTAATAAAGTAAGCTAAATATAAGCTAAGCAAAAATATTTTCAATAAACAATTTAAATTGTTTTAAATGAAAATTCCGGTGAGAAATATTTTTATAAATATTTATTGAATTTTCCCGCGGTTCTAGAGTTAACCAATTTCGATTACCCTAATTTCCTGCGTATAATCCGCGGATCAAACAATTCTTTTTCGACCCAGAAATTTTACTTTGTATTTGAAAGCAAATATTTAAGGCGATCTAAGAAGTAACATTTTATTTAATAAAATTTCTGGGTTGAAAAATGATTGTTTGATCCGCGGATTATACGCAGGAAATTAGGGTAAATGGAAGTGGTATACCAATTCGAATGTAGCTTCTTTCATTTAACACTAGAACCGCCATTAGGGGTCATTATGACCCCTACCATATTGAAAATAGCCTATTCGAACCAGAAATTTCTTGATAAGATTTGTTAAGTAAGTGCAGAACAAAAATAGGCTAATTAAACAAGTTAAACAATTCTAAATAAAAATTCTGGTGTCAAACAATTTTTATAAAAATCGCATAAAATAGCCGGCGGTTCTAGTGTTAACACAAATACTTGTTTAATCGGTTGGATTGTTTCGATGTAATCCGTGAACATACATAAAAAAAATAGATACGCATCGAATTGATGATAACCTCCTCTGCTTTTTTTTAAAGGTCGGTTAAAAAAATATATAATACGGAAAAAAATACTTTATATTATACACTAACGGGAAGTTTTATTCATCATAGCAAATTACCTTTATTTACTTTATAATAACTTTCAATAATTTTTACGTGGTAAATGATAATAAACATCGTTTTTACTTACCCATCATACGTAGTATAGGGTAAGTCTTGCAATCATTTTGAAAATCGAAATTTTTTTTGACGGATTTACACGTTTCGGACACTGGAGATTCCGAAAAACATTTTTTAGAAAAAAAATTTTGCCGTCCGTCCGTCTGTGTGTCTGTGTGTCTGTCTGTCTGTAACCGCTCTATCTTCCGAACAAATTGAGATAGAGACTTGAAATTTTGTATGTGCTTAGTATGTAAGAATGGGACGAAGCCTATTTAACATCAGTAATCTCGATTATTCGGAACTAGTTTTTTCGGACTCTCGAGAAATTCGTTCTGATAAAAGATATATAAAATTTTTCGAATTTTTTTATTTTAAGGAGTGGACGTAAAAGGCAATAAATTAACACAAATTTTGCATAAAAAACGAAATCAATCGGATTATTAGTTGTCGAGATATTTCTAATTCTGTTTTCCACATTCTTTGATTTTTCATGACCCTGTATTTCATTCAAATTTCAATTCAAAGATATCTTTTAATTGGAAATGAGACACTTAATTCGATGCAAGAAACCGTTAGTGAATATGATTTTTTTTAGAGTTATAAGGATGTTTCTTTTATGCAATTCAGTGCTACTTGAATAGTGTAGCGTTTCATACAATTTATCGTAATTGGTTCATCAGAAATTCATTAATAGAGCATGATGATGTGTTAAAAATACTTAAATGTACGTTTATATTTTGTTTTGGAATTGTAATGCATTTTATAAATTGTTTACATATGTTATGTTTTCATATTTTATGTTATGCATATCCATGATGGGTAAGTATTACGGTGGCCTCCAACGACTAGTTTTAATATAAAATGACACTATAATGGAACGAGGTTCAAACCCAAGGCCAAGCTCTCTTTCGAGAACCAGAGCTTAAATCAGGTGCCTTGGACCGCTCTGCCACCCCGACTTCAAACTTTTTGGCGAATTTATTCAACGCCATGTTACTTTTCGCAAGTCTATTATTTTAGTACTCTTTCACTGATAAAATATTGAGTTGATAAAAATCTCTGATACTCTGTGCTAACGGTTAAATAAAAAATTGTCTTAATAGCAGGATTAATATTTAATTTGTAAAATGCATATGTAAAAATTACAATACGAAAAAAGGTTATTGTACACACGTATGTCAGGAGTGGGGTTCGAACCCACTCTCTCTTTCGAGAACCAGAGCTTAAATCAGGCGCTTCAGACCGCTCGGCCATCCTGACTGCACTCCTTTCACCGAATTTATTGAACAGTTTTAATTAGCGAAAAATCACTAATTTTATTAGTTTTTGCCTAATTACTAAAAAAGTACTGAACCAATTTCTATGAAACGGAAGTGGTACCAATTCGAGAGCAAGCTCTTTCATTTAATACCAAAACCAAATTAATCGGCTTGATAGTTTCGGAGTAATCGGTGAACATACATAAAAAAAATACATACGCGTTGAATTGATAACCTCCTCTCCTTTTTGGAAGTCGGTTAAAAATTACGTACTACTTACAATATAAAGTATAATCAATTTCCTACAGTTTCGAACAATAAAACTTGTTCATCATCAGGGAAACATTAAGAGACGAAATCAACACGATTCAAAGTTTACATGATACAATACTAAAAGCTATTTTAATACTATTTTAATGAAATTTTATTAATATTGAAATTGCATAACACAAATATATGTAAATAGAAATTACCTCCTGCATTACAGCTCTGGGGTATTTTGCGATATTTCTTGGAATCTGTTATTTATCTGCATATAAAATTTTCGAAATTTAGAGGACTAGTGATTATTTCTTTTAAGGTATTATTTTAACTTTCTTAACGGGATTTAATTATTTTACATCAGGAGGGAGAGAAAAAAACAGTCGAATGAGGTGTTGATACCAGTATATTGTTAAAGAGAAATTCGCCTTTTTAATCCCTTTATATTATTTGAAGTATTTGTTTAAGAATGTACTGGTAGTTCCCAATTTTTTTGACTGTGTTTTTTCCTGACCACTCGCTTCCCTGTACACCAATGCAAAAAAAAAAAAAAAAAAAAAAAAAAAAAAAGAGAGAGAGAGAGAAATTTAGTAAATCGGAAATTGTACTTCAAACGTGGCAAATGTGGTGCGTTCTTTCTATAATTAGTTTTATAAGTATTCAGATTTTGGTGAAGTAGTTGTTGCATTCTTATGCAAAAATACATGAATACAAAATTTATTATGATTTTATATACAAGGTGGCCATAATTAAACTGGCGATACTCAGGGGCGTAGCTACAGGAGGGGTGTGGAGGGGTGCGACACTTCCCCTCCCCCCCACATTCGGTACACTCATTTCATTCGGTAAATTCACTTTCGTCCAAAAACTGTATCATTTCTCACTGTATTTTTTCCTTCTAAGGAATTTTTTAAAAAGTTATTACAAAACATAATACAATGTCAATTTATATTTAAAATATTTTCAGAATACTCATACTCCACATTCGCAATATTCACTACATTCGGCAATTTCACTTTCGTTCAAAAATTGCATTATTTCGTACAGTATTTTTTCCTTATAATAATTGCCCCACCAGTGGCCGAAAGATTCTGCCTCGAAACCGGTAGATGGCAGTTGCTGGGTTCGAACCGAATCGCAGCCGGCGGCCTAATCCTTCGGAGTTTTCCGTGTTTTTCTTAGAACCTTGGATTTCCTTGCGTAAATACCTACTAGGTTCATTTAGAAAGACCTCCACGGAGAGCACCCCTCCCCAAGGGGCTATATCCCACGTGCTGATAATTGTCCGTCGTAAACACAAAACAAAAAAAAAAAACCCTTGTAAGAATTTAAAAAAAAATAATTTATAAAACATAAAACAATGTTAAAACATATTTAAAACTATTAAATAGTTTTAGAATATTCATACCTCACATTCGGAATGTTCATTACATTAGATGATTTCACTTTATTCAAAAACTGCATGATTTTGCGCTGTATTTTTCCCTTCTAAGAATATTTAATATATATATATATATATATATATATATATCACAAAACATAAAACAATGTCAAAACAATTTTAACCTTCCTACCCTGAATGGGTCTAATCGACCCAATCCAATAATGCGTTTCATTCGATTCAAACCAGAAAATTTTTCATAAAGTAAATTAAATAAATAACAAAATGATTTAAGTTAAATAAGTATGTTAAATGGATTTGGAAAAAAATTCTGGTGGGAAATATTTTAATCAAGTTTGAGTAAAATTTCAACAGGGTAGGAAGGTTAAAACTATTAAATATTTTCGCAATACTCATACCCAGGGGTGGGGAGTTTTTCAAAAATCTTACCAGCCATGGATTTATTTCACCAGCCTGCAAGATACAACACGCATGCAGTTGAAAATAGTTTTGACAAAATCGCTCATGAAATTACTATTACTACACAATACATTTTCGTAATTCTTTTTTCCCTATAAAATTAAGAAATATATGCAACAGAGGTAAGCTTAATATAAGATAGAACTTTAGTATCATATTTACACTGTAATAGTTTGAAAAGTTAAAATATCTAGATTGAAAAAGTGTCTCTGATAATGTTTCTATTGCCTACAGTTTTTTCAAAAATTAAAAATCCACTCGCCACTGGCGAGCAAAATGATGTATTTCCCCATCCCTGTTCATACCCAACATTCGGTAATTTCACTTTTGTTCAAAAATTGCTTCATTTCGTGCTGTACTTTTCCTTTCTAAAAAAATTTAAAAATATATTTAAAAAATGTTACGAACCATAAAACAATGTAAACAGTGATGGACAGAAATTGTCAATATTTAAAACTGTTAAATATTTTCGGAATATGTATACCTCAAATTCGAAATACACATTATATTCGGTAATTTCACTTTCGCTCAAAAATTGCATCATTTCGCCTGTATATTATCCTTCTAAGAATTTTTGAAAATATATTAAAATAGTATTAAAAAACATTAAACAATGCCAAAGATTTTTAAAACTATTAAATATTTTAAAAATACTCATACCCCACATACGGAATACTCATTACATTCGGTAATTTATTTCATTCAAAAAATGCATCATTTCATGCTGTATTGTTTCCCTTCAAAGAATTTTTAAAAATGTATTACAAAACATAAAACAGTGTCAAAACATATTTAAACTAATGAATATTTTCTTAATTATTCACGCTCTACTATTTACATTATATTATTAACATTATTATTATTCATCCTGAGTTGAATACCCTTTTCCGTCATTCTCTTCTAAAAATGCAACAAGATAGAGACAAATCTTTGTCTTGCTTTCAGAACCGTAACGATCGCTCCCACTCCCCCGTAATCTTATTTTCCGATCTTTTAATTGAAATTTGTAAAAAAAAAAAAAAAAAGTACATGTTTGTAAATTAGGGAAGCACAACCTGTGACCCGCGGGTCAAAAGAGGCCCACGATGGGTTAACGTGCGGCCCGTGAATTTCGTCAATTTATAACTGGATAAAATTGCAATTTTCAGCCTAGGTCGCAGGAAAAAATCTTAAATTTCGTCAATTTGCAGTATGAAAATGGAAAATTTCTTCAGTCACTTAAGACTTGCAAATTTCGTTGATCAAGCACGGAAAATCGCGAATTTTGTTGATCAAGTGCGAAAATGTATCGAATTTTACTGATGAGGCGCGGAAAAAAAAAATCACGGTTCGGGTACAAGAAAAAATCGCAGATTTTGTCGAACAGGCTCGGAAAAATTACGAATTTTATCGATCGGACGCGAAAAATCTCAGATTTAGTTCATCGGACAAGAAAAAAATTCTAAATTTTTTGATGATGCCTAAAAAAATTGTAAATTTGTTGATAGGTTGCGGAAACGTCGCCTATTTCGTCTGTTACCGCGCGAATAAAATGCGGATTTCGTTGACCGGGCACGAAAAATCGCCAATTCGTCGATCAGGTACGAAAAAAATCGCCAATTTTGTCGATTAGAAACGAAAAAATCGATAATTTCGTTAAATTAAATAGGGAAGGAAAAACTGCAGATTTTGTCAATGATGCGTGAAAAATTGAAAATTTCTTTGAGCGGCTGCAGAACAATCGTGAGTTTCGCCAGTTTATTGCTAGAAAAAATTACGGATTTCATCAATTTACGGCGGTAAAAATTGCAGATTTCGTCAGTCAGTTAAGCATCGCACATTTCATTGTCCGTACGCGGAAAATAGCGTCTTTCATCGATCAAGGACGCAAAAAGTCTATTTTCGGCGACTAGGCACAGAAAAATTTCGAATAGGGTCGATCGCCTTCCTGATACGGGGCAAATTTAGTCGATCGGGAACGAAAAAAATCGCGAATTTTGTTGATCGAGTGCGAAAAAGAATCGAATTTTACCGATGAGGCGCGGGAAAAAATAGCAAATTTTGCCTTTCGGGCACGAAACAAATCGCGAATTTTGTCGATCAGGCTCGCAAAAATCACGCATTTTGTCGATCGGACACGCAAACTTTCAGATTTCGTCGATTGAACGAGAATAAAAATTTTAATGTTTGATGAAGCGCGAAAAAATTGCAAATTTTGTTCATAGGTTGCGGGAAAATCGCCTGTTTTGTCAGTTTACCACTCGAAAAAAAACGCGAATCTTATTGACCGGAGGCGGAAAATTCGAAATTATCGTTTATCGGACATGGAAAAATCGCGAATTTTGTCTATCGGCCTTCGAAAACTCTCGAATTTTGTCTATCGGTCTCCAAAAAGTTGCACGAAAAAAAATCGCAAACTTTTGATCTGGGACGAAAAAATCGCGTATTTTATTGAGAGGGCGCGGAAAAAATCGCCAATTTCGTCGATCAGGCACGAAAAATCGCCAATTTCGTCGATCAGGCACGAAAAATCGCCAATTTCGTCGATCAGGCACGGAAAAATCGTAAATTTTGTCGATCAGGAATGAAAAATCGCGAATTTTGTCGATTGGCTTCGTGAAAAGCGCGAATGCAGGCGATCGGGTACGAAAGACTCCCGAAATTTGTCGATTCGCAACGAAAAAATTGCTAATTACATAGATAGGGCACGGAAAAACTGCAGATTTTGTCGATGGTGCGCTGAAAAATTGGATATTACTTTGAACGGATGCAGAATAATCATGAGTTTCGTCAGTTTATCGCGAGAAAAAAATCACGGATTTCATCAATTTACGACGGAAAAAAAGACAGGTGTCATCCATCAGTTAATAATCGCGAATTTCACTGTTCGTGCGCGAAAAATACGTCTTTCATCGATGAAGGACGAAAAAAGGCACTAATTTCGTCGATTGAGCATGGAAAAATCACGAATATGGTCGATCGCCTTCATAAAAAATGCGAATTTAGTCGATCGGGAACCAAAAAATCGCGAATTTCGTTGATATGGCACGCAAAAATTGCTAATTTCGTCGATTGGGAACGAAACAATAGCGAATATGGTCAATTAGTTTTGTAAAAAGCGTAAATTCGTGTTGTCCGGTATGAAAAACTCACAAATTTTGTAGACTTGGAACGAAAAAATCGCTACACAGATTTTGTCGGCTACTACGCAGATATTGTCGATGAGGCGCGAAAAAATTGAAAATTTCTTTGAGGGGCTACTGAACTATTGTGAGTTTTGTCAGTTTATCGTGAGAAAAAATCGCGGAATTGATCAATTTGCGGCGGTAAAAAAATGCAGATTTCGTCACTCAGTTAAGAATCGCGAATTTCGTTGTTCGTAAGCGGAAAATGCGAATTTCTTCGATTGAGGACGGAAAAAGGCGCTAATTTTGTCGATTGCGCACAGAAAAATCGCGAATTTTGTCGATCACGTGGAGAAAAATCACAATTTGTTACCGATCATTTGCGGAATAATCTCATATTTCGTCAATCAGATCCAGAAAAATCGTGAATTTCGTCGATCAGGCTAAAAAAAAAATCTTAGATTTCTTCCATCAGACGTAGAGAAATTACGAATATTGTTGATCGGCTTCGAAAAAATCGAGAATTTTACCAATCGTGTGGGGAAAATTTGTGAAATATGTCAGTGAGGCGCGGAAAAATCGTGAATTTTCTCGATCGGTTTCGAAAAAAAGCGCAAATTCTTTCGATTAGGCGTGAGAAAATCGCAAATTTCATTGGTCGTGCGCGGAAAAAACGGAATATCGTTGATGAGGAAAATCTTGTTGATCAGCTCCTCTCTTGTTTTCGCACACACACACGTGTCATGAAGTTCACATTTTTTACTCGGCACTACTAACTTATGTTTGTTTTTTTAGCTCTTTTTACAAAACAAAATTTAGTCTACCGAAAAGTCAAAGATTATTATTACATCTTGAAAATAATCCTTGCGATATCGGTTATATATACAAACGTAAAAACTTTTGATACATCCTTGAAAAATTAACCAAGTTAAATACCAAATAAGTTAACCAAGAGGAGTATCACACCCTCCTTCCCACAGACTAAATTTTTATCTCATTATAGGCCACAGATAACCTCCTTAAAATAGAATTCTCTTCGTGTTCTTGATGTGGCCCTCGATCACCTTGACATATTTATTAAGTGGCCCTTCTCTTGAAAAGGTTCTGCATCCCTACCGTAGATTATCACAGTGCTCGTGCGAAAATATAATAAGGCTTTAATATACAAGAATAGAAAATTGAAACGTTAAATTAGAGGTCTGCACGGGCCGGGCCTCGGCCCGAAGCCCGAGCCCGGCCCGGCCCGCGGGCCGGGCTCGGGCCGATTTCCAATAATGGCATTCGGGCCGGGCCGGGCTCGGGCCTTACTTCTGAAGACTCGGGCAGGGCCGGACCGGGCCTAGTCACTAATCCTTTCGGCCCGGGCCGGGCCGGGCCGGGCCGGGCCGGGCCTAGTCACTAATCTTTTCGGGCCGGGCTGGGCTCGGCCTTTTTTGCTGGAGTATCGGACCTGGCCTAACTTTTTTTCGTACGAAGCCGAGACTGATTCCATTCTTCCTAGTTTTCATGGACCAAAATAATCAGTTCCTATTGAATCTTCCCATATGAAAATCCTTTTCTCAACTTTTTATAAATCAGTAATATTTGGCTTTGTCCAAAAATTTCTGCAAAAAAAGCATATACTTTTAAGCCGTCAATATTCTACAATTAAACATTAGAATTTATTCCTTTTAAAGAATCGTAGATTACTAGGCATTTTAAAATAGAATTAAACACACACACACACACACACACACACAAAAAAAAAAAAACATGATTATGACGGATTTTTTTTTTTTTTTTTTTTTTTTTTTTTTTTTTTTTTTTTACTGAAAACTGAAAGTTTCTTTTAAAATGTTCATCCATGCAAAATGAATACAACAATACGGGAGAAAAAAATATATTAAACATTTACATCTGTTAAGAAGGGAATGCATTTTTTTCGTTCCAAAGCGATTTCGTCTTTGGAAATTTTACCATATACCGCTTTTTTGATTTTTTGTCTCCATTACAGGGAATGTGGATTAATAATACTAGTGATAACTGAAACATTTACATACAACAAACAAAGATTCATTTAAAAGCATAAATATCGCAGCCTACGGCACTTCTGCATAAATGGAGATTATAAACATGGAAAAAAAGACTAATATAATTTTTTTTTGGTCAGAACTCTTCCATAAGATTAAAGATCAATGTTCTGTAGAAATTCACTCGAGCCGGGCCGGGTTCGGGCCGAATTTTAAACTTTTTTCAGGACCGGGCTGAGCTCGGGCCGAAATTTTAACTTTCGGGCCGGGCCGGGTCGGGCCATTATTTTTTTCGTTCGGGCCGGGCTCGGGCCGAAATTTTAACTTTCGGGCCGGGCCGGGTCGGGCCAATATTTCTTTCGTTCGGGCCGGGCCCGGGCCGAAATTTTAACTTTCGGGCCGGGCCCGGGCCTGGAAATCTCGGCCCGTGCAGACCTCTACGTTAAATTACAATCATTCGGTGATTTTCCATTAACATTCGGTAAATTCGACCCCCCCCCCCAAACAAAATGCTCTAGCTACGCCACTGGCGATACTCAGTGTTCCTGCAGCATGATCTAACGCGAATGGCACCAAATTTTGTAGGAAGATTAAGAAAGAAAAAGAACGAAGGATTCTGTGACAAAAATGTAGTTCCAAAAATCACCACCAGGGGAATATATGGCGCTGTGTATTCGAAAATAAGAGTTTCAGAAATTGAAGAATCAATACTGAAATAAAATTACCGTTTATTTAACGAATTTAGCAATTTAACCCAAGCTCAAAATGATAACAGTTTATATAAAAAGCTAAAAATTTGCATAAACACTGCTAAAGTTTCTTTATCTGCATTTCACTTAAAGAGCTCCAAAGAAAGCAACAACAGAAGAAGAAGTTCTTTATTCAAATTTCACGTCACAGCTTTTGGCCCAGTGCCAGCTTCTTTGGCTTTAAAAGGTAATGTGCTACTGTTAGAAGTAATTTCATTGAAAGTTATTTTTCATAATGTCTCCTTCTTTAATCTTTAGTCGAGTGAGCTCTACTAGTCAAATTCTTTTACCTCAACCAGTGCAATGCACCAGCCGCTCTTCGTGCTCTTAGAAACCGCAAAAAATGCTTAAAGGTAACGGTTTTTTTGTCAGTTAAGGGTTTAAAAGCAATGTGTGTGAAGTTTGAGAAAACAGGTTCACCTAAATGTTTAGTCAGGCAGAAGACGAAAACCCGTATCACAGGGTACAATCGAAGAAGTGGCAACGGTGATTGTCGACAGAGCACCAGACAATATTACTACCACTTCCAGCGCTCGTGGGATAGCTCGGAATTTGGATATGCCTTATTGTATGGTATGGATAATCCAACGAAAGATTATCCACTTCTATCCATACAAGATCAGCCGTGTGCAAGAGTTACGTCACACCGACCATGATAAGCAATTGACTTTTGCTCTCTCTTTTTTTGCCAGAATGGAGTTGGATGGCCTTGGAAAATCTTATGGGAAGACGAGGTCCAATTTTATCGGAATGGAACTGTAAACATCCAGAATTGCCGAATTTGGGATAACAAATCACCAAAAACATTCAAGGAAATTCCTTTGCATTCACCAAAGATAACTGTTTGGTGTGGCTTCACAGCAGATATGATCATAGGTCCATTCTTCTATGAGAACACTACTCCGATAGGACCTGTAGCTTGTTCTGTTATCGGAGACAAATATTGTCAAATGCTAAACAACTTTGTTATTCCGGCACTTCAGCAAAAACAGTGCCTTGAGAAAATCATTTTCATGCAAGATGGAGTCCCTCCACATATTGCTTTTCGGATACAGCAGCTGCTACAACAGAAAATCACAACAGAAAGAGTCATTAGCTGCTGTTTTCTAACTGCATGGCGTCCTCGGTCCGCTGATCTTACACCCTACGACTTTTGGCTATGCTGTTACCTAAAGTCCAAAGTCTATCATGGAAGTGTCCAGGACCTGGTTAAGTTGAAAGATAACATATCGCGAACTGTACGTGAGATTCCTGCAGATATGTTATTCTTTGCTGTTATAAATGCTATGCACAGAGTGCAATATGTGGTACACCAAAACGGCGGCCACATCGAACCTGAGTTGGATGCGCTAAATAAACGGTAATTTTATTTCAGTATTGATTCTTCTTTTTTGAAACTCTCTTTTTCTAATACACGGCGCCACATATTCTCCTGGCGGTAACTTTTGGAACTAAATTGTTTTTTCGCGGAATCTTTCGTCCCCTGTCTTGTTTAATCTTCCTACAAAATTTGGCTCCATTCTCGCAATTAGATCGCGCCACAGAGCACTCTGAGTACTGTCAGTTCAATTATGGCCACTTTGTATTAAATTCACTTAATATGGTAATAATAGGACTTCATCTTAAATAGGATATCATCAGCATGGCAACCTACAATCATGACCTATCATAGGATATCATTGAATTAATAATGAACTTAACAGAATGAAGGAAACTTTTATTAGTAACTTTTTAAGTTTTGATTCGATTTTCAAAATAATTGAAGTAACTCGACAAAATTCTGCAAAGATTATTTATATTAAATTTCATAATGTTCGGTTAGGTTGTTTTGCAGTATTATATGCGGGCAAGCGGACACAGACGGATGGCCGGACGACAACTATAAGTGCTATGTATATATATAATTACGAAACCACCTAAAAATAGAGATGAGTTCGGGTCCTTTCTTGGATCTCGAGCTCGCTCAAACTCGACGATTCGAAATCCGAGTCCCAAATAGGTGCGTTCGTGATTATACAAACCCATAGCACCAACAGTGGTCCTCTGGCCCATCTGTCTGTCTATTCGCATACAACAGCGCAAAAATTACTCAACCAAATGGTTTGAAATATAACATCTGTAATCACTGCAGACATCATAAACAGACGAATCATAAAATTTTAAATTTTATGAAAATTGAATCAAAACTTTAAAAAATACCAAAAAGAGTTTTCTTCGTTCTATTAAATCCTATCATGCGTAATGACTTAGTGATATCCCTTGATAGGTAATGATTCTAAGTTGGCATGGTGATGACGTCATACTTAAGATAGAGTCCTATTATTTCCGGATTAATGAATTTAATATATAGAATCGCAATAAATTTTGGATTCAAGCATTGCATAGTTAGTGAAACAGCTATACACTGTTAAAAATCTGCTGCATTTTGCTGCAACGCATTCCCCTGCTTGTATAGAAAACGGTTACTTGGCCGTGAAATGGCGCTTTTTCATTGGTTGGAATAGAGATATTATATACAAGTGGTGGAGGGCGTTGCAGCAAAATGCAGCAGATTTTTAACAGTGCAGTGCAACAGTTGAGTGCAACAACTTTTGCTCCATGATCGGAATATTTAAAAAATTAATTGCAGCACGAAAGCGCCTTATTTGCACGTTTGATGTACAATTTTTGAGTTGGTTTTTCTTTTACTGTCGGTCTTCCTTTTCTTTGCTTTTCTTTTTTATTTTACTTTTTTATTCTTTTTTTTTTTTCCTTTTTCTTAATTGTTACATTAATCTGCACGGTCTAAATTAATCAGCAGCGATCTACGCCGTGCTACACGATTTCTGTTCCCGGGGTCTATACTTATATTGCTCCACATTAAAACCAATCGTATATTAAATTCATTTTATATGAAGATGAATATAATTATTCTTGGTTTTGCAGTTCTTTCATTTCATGGTCTTCGAAGTAAGATTAAAGATTATCTGCATAAGAAAATGAATAACTTTTACGAAAAGACGAGAATAAGCATTATTATTTCTATAAACTTGATAAGAAAATATTTACATATTTTCTATTTTCTGTAAAAACATCCAATGAATTTGTTTTTATTCGGTATAAAAACATCTTTTATATGTTTCGGAATAAATACGGAAACGTTCGTTGCACCCAAATATTGTTCTTTGAAGGTTATGCACTTTTTCCATTTTTATAAGTTTTTGAATCAAAATTGAATGCGATTTCTACTTCCTGTATAATTATCAATTACATTTATTTGTTTAGGAATAAATACGGGAAAGTTCGTCGCTCCCAAGCATTCTTCCTTAAAGGTTACGTACTTTTCCATTTTTTGTAAGTTTTTGAATCAAAATTAAATATATATTCTCCACTTCCTGTATAATTTTTTAATTACATATTTGTTGATATCGTATTTATATAAGAAGCGATAATGCAGAAATTTGTAAACTTTACAAAACAAGTTTTGTAAAGGTTGCGCATTTCTTTTCGACCTTCAAAACAGTACAATCAAATCCGCTATAAAAAGAAAAAAAGAAAGAATTATATATTTAATATTTAAAGTCGGAAAGCGGTTCATTTTCTTTTTTCATTAATTTAATTTTGTTTGAATGTCGATTTACAGGTCACTAACCTTTTTAGTATCATGGGTAACGTTTGAATTTATTTAAGGGAGGGGGTCTACTTCTTTTGCCTAAAATTTATGTGATATTTAGGATTTTTTTTTATTGTTTCAAAGGAGAGATATTGTCAAATCTCGTTACAACGAATTTTTGGGGGAACAATGATTAAATTCGCTATGCTGAAAAATTCGTACAATGATTATTTTTACACTAAAACAGGATAATAAGATTTGTTTTTAGAAATTAAATTATATTCGTCAAAATGAAAAATTTGTTAAAATGGCATTCGTTGTAACAAGGATGGAATGCACTGTCAAATCGCCTTACAACGAATCTTTAGGGAACACTGGTTGAATTCTCTGTACTGAAAAATTCGTTAAAATGAATACTTTTATACTGAAATAGGATAATAGGATTGTTTTTAAAATGTATTTATAGCGAACAAAGATCAACATACTTGTCCAAAATCTCATTTTTCCTGTTACAAGAAACTCTTTCAAGCACAATAAACAAGCCGAAAATTGTACGCCAAATGTGGCAAATGAGGTGAGTTCATACTATAACTAGTTTTGCAAATATTCAGATCGCGGTGCAACAGCTGTTGCACCCATGCAAAAGTGCATAAAACAACATTTATTAAGATTAAATATATATTAAATTCAGTAATAAAGAAGTAATAGCACTTAAATAGAACGTCATCACCATGGTGACCTAGAATCATCACCTCTCATGGGATATCGTTGAATTAATTACGTATATTAAACGTTAATTTCAGTATATTAAACGTTTTTTCAGTGGTGTCAAAATTGTTAGTTTTTTTCTTCAATTTGACTTTTTTATTTTTTTACTTTATAGTTATTAATTTTATATACACACATAATACTTCATGAAAACGTTTCGTAATTTTCAAATTTGTTATTTATACCCAACGACTGTCAGAAAACTTGAGAACTCACAATTTTCCTCCTTTTCATTTCAGTGGCATAATGTCATCGGATGCTGCACCGTTCAACTAATATTATTATATAGAAATTGGCCTTTGTTTCATTCTAGAACATTATGCATTTAAATAAGGCCGAATTCCGTTTAACCCCTTGAGGGGCAAAGTACTTCTGTTCCTTAAATGTTAAAAAGATTGATTTACACCGGGATTAAATGGCAAATTTATATGAAAGAAGTAAAAGCTGTTTTTCGTGTACATTGTAAAAAACAACACTTAATTCCAAAAATTCCGGTACCAATGAGGCATAAGGGATTTAAAATTAAGTGTTATATATAATATACCGGTGCCCTTCAAGGGGTTAAAATAATACTGGTAAATATAGGATGCAGCATTTCTTGACACTACGCGACTGTTTAACACTAGAACCGCCATTAGGGGTCATTATGACCCCTGCCAAATTGAAATTAGCCGATTCGAACAAGAAATTTCTTGATAAAACTTGTTTAAGAAGTACGGAACAAATATAGGCTAATTAAATAAGCAAAATAATTTTAAATAAAAATTCTGGTGTCAAACTCTTTTTATAAAACTTGCACAAAATAGCCGGCGGTTCTAGTGTTAAAATATCATTCTGCAATTACACTGAAACCTCTAAGTAAGGGACACTTGTGGGACCGGAACCTTTGTCCCTTAAATAGAGGTGTCCCTTATTCGGAGTTTTTTTATATTATTCTTAATTAATCATGCAGAAGGATATAAAAATAACAAAGCATTAAAGGTGAAATTTAAATGTACCCCGAAGTGTATAAATTACGTTAATCAGATAAAAGGAAGAAAAAGGGTATTAGTTAAAATTTTCAATTGATTACTAAATCTTTAAATGATTTTTAGAATTATTGATTTGTATTTGTTATGTAAACTGTGTACATGCAAAAAGTATAAAAATATTTAAGAGAATTTTACTTGGAGTTATTAATCGATACGGACTATTTTGCGAATTTCAATTTTTCAGTATCAACCTTTCAAATGTTAATTTATCATATTTATAAATTTTAGTTCTTCAATACCAGCTGTGTTTACAAAAAAAAAAAAAAAAAAAAAAAAAAGTGTTCAACTGCTTTGTTTATTTTAAGGCAACAAATCTCTCAACTGCTGTATTCAGCTAGCGAAAAACGTTTAGAAATTCATTTTTTTAACGGCTCGGTATTAATATTGAAACGTTTGACTATGGAAGGGAATTGGAATTGAGCTGTGTTTTCAATATTTTGATAAATTACCTATTGAGTTAGACTGTGATTTTGATCTCGTGACAAAGACTTTTTAACCTTTCTTGAGTAGTTATTCTTCTTTCGCTTGGAAATTTGGTTCAAAACACCAACTTTATAGTATTTTCTGTAAGATCTATTGCATTTAAGAAAAATAGAAAAAAATGTCGATTGCATATTTTCTGAACAGCAACGCCCGCTAGTTTCAGGCATTTCCGAATAAAAATAAATTAAAGCTTATGACTTAAAAGTTGACTTTTTTGGATTTGAGAACAGTCTAAAAGCATCTGTACAGTCCTTTATTTCAGAATTTTCTTTTATACTCTACTTTCAGAATCATACTCACAATCTTCAGCATTACTTTCAATGGGGATAAACGCACTGATGTTAAATCAGAATAGTGGGTAAATAAATGCTTGTAAATTTTGTCGTTTGCCTCTGTATCAAGATGACTGTCCATTTGTTTCATAAGTTCACAAAAATCTGCATTTTCATTTTCATCACATACTACTTCTTATCTGAAATGCAAAATCCAGTCCCTTTAATCTCATTTTCAAGTGTCCCTTAAATCGAGTGTCCCTTATTCAGAGGTAAATACATTACGCGTCCTTATACCAAGGGACTGGGACCGGAAGTTTTGTCCCTTAAATTGAGGTGTCCCTTATTTGGAGGTTTCACTGTATAAACTGTTTTACAGTCATTCTAGAAAAGGATTTCAATCAGAAAGCGAGTATTAGAGATCAGCACGGGCCGGGCTCGGACCTTAATTTTTTTTTCCTGGAGTATCGGGCCGGGCCTATCTTATTTTTTCCGTACGAAGCTGAGACTGATTTCATTCTTCCTAATCTTCACGGACCAAAATAATCAGTTCCTGTCGAATCATCCCGCATGAAAATCCTTTTCTCGACGTGGCCAAGTCTGTTCATAAATCAGTAAAATTTGGCTTGGTCCAAAAATTTTTGCAAAAAAGGCATATACTTTTCAGTCGTCATTATTCTACAATCAAGCATTAGAATTTATTCTTTTTAAAGAAGCGTAGATTACTAGGCATTTTAAAATAACATTAAACACATAAAAAAAAAAAAAAAAAAAAAAAAAAAAAACATTTTTATGATGGAATTTTTTTTTAAACTGAAAACTGCAAATTTCTTTTAAACTGTTCATCCATGCAAAATGAATAAAACAATACGCCATAAAAAAATAGATTAAAAATTTACATCTGCTAAGAAGGGGACGTATGTATGTATATATATATATATATATATATTTTCCTCCAATGCGATTCCGTCTAAGAAGATTTTATTTTTACCATATACCATTTTTTAGATTTTTTTTTTTTGTCTCCATTACATGGAATATGGATTAATAATACTAATGATGACTGAAACATTTACATACAACAAAGATTCATTAAAAGCGTAAATATCACAGCCTACGGCACTTCTGCATAAATATAGATTATAAACATGAAGAAGAAAAAAAAAGACTAAGATAAGTTTTTTTGGTCTGAACTCTTCCGTAAGAGTAAAGATAAATTTTCTGTAGAAATTCACTGGAGCCGGGCCGGGTTCGGGATGAATTTTTAACTTTTTTTGAGCCGGGCCGAGATCGGGCCGAAATTTTAACTTTCGGGCCGGGCCGGGTCGGTCCAATATTTTTTTCGTTCGGGCCGGCCGGGCTAAGGCCGAAATTTTAACTATTGGGTCGGGGTGGACCAGGCCAATGTTTTTTTTCGCTTGGGCTGGGCCGGGCTCGGGCCGAAATTTTAACTTTCCGGCCGGGCCCGGGCCTGGAAATTTCGGCCCGCGCAGACCTCTAGCGAGTATAGACAAGGAATATCCCACGATATTTTTTATACGCTATTGAAAATTTTAAAAAAGGCTTCAGAATCATAATATTTCTCCTCATATCGCGCTAATGACAGTTCAATTTTCTTTTGAACTGATTTATTAAAGGATTGTAAGACACTTTAAAAAACTATCATATACTTGTTTCTCAAATAGCAAGTTCTTTTTCTTTCAATTTGTGAATAAAAAATTATTTTACTTTGAGATTGAGCTCAAAGACTGGTATTAAATCGAGCCCGAGCACATTTCGGGCCCGTGCTCCGGCTCATGCAGGAAAGGGAGTAAACTGACATGCTGAGAATCAGAGCCCGATTAAGGTTGTGCAGGGCCCAAGGCCTAGAACTTTTTCGGGGGCATCTCGCAGCGAAACAGCTGAGATTTTTTTAAGGGGGTCATAGGGGAGGATGGATTATATAGGTGGATATTATTAAATATTTCGATACAGTTGCAATGTTAACCAAAATATATTTTGGTTTTTGAGAAAATAACTGCAAAAACTGCAATTTTAAGGCTTCTTTTTCTAAATCATTTTGCTCAATTTAGGGCCCCTAGCAATAATGAGCCCAAGGTCACGGCCTAGTTGGCCTGTACGGTAATCAGGCCCTGCTGAGAATGGATTTTTTAATGAAAAGGTGGAGACTTATGGTGTAGACCAGGCCTGTCCAACCTTTTAGAAAGCAGGGGCGCACTTCAACTCTTGGCACTCAATGAAGGGCACCATTAGTCACTTAACGGAAAACATCCGAAAAATATTATCGCGCGGTATGAGCTAAACGTACCGCTTAACATAATGCAAAAGAATCTTATAGTGGTAGGCAAAAGGTTCCTATGGTTGTAGGGTTCATTTTACATGTCTCATTTAAAATTATACATTTTTCTATGAGAGCTCTATCTCAAAAATAATTGTAGGGTAGAGTTCAAGAAATTTTAATCGTGCTTTTAAAAAAATAACAAAGAAAAAACATTGAAATCAGAGATATTGCTAACATTGAAATCAGAGATATTGCTAGGTTTCTTTAACATGTAAAAATACGCTACAACTTATTTTGAAGGCGTGAATTTAGTTTAATAAAAAGACAGGCATGATAATGCAAATCCAATCTGGGCAGTTCCAGAGAGAGAGTCTGGAAGTTCTTTCATAGATGAAAATTACTCTGCATTGTTTTATAATTTTTTCTAAGCAAATGAAAAAAAAAAAAGATAGTGAAATCCTTAAATTTTCAAAAGTCAAAGAAAAATTAAAATAACTTATTCTTCGTTTAAAACTGTCAATAGATTAGTGTGTCAACAGCAGAAAGATAAAAGCTGCAATTTCATGCGTTTCTTCAAAGGGGAGGGAGGAAAGTTGAAAATCATTTATTTTTATGTTATATCTTAAATTAAAAAAAATCTTTTTCCAATTATTACCAAATTTAATTACCGTAATTAATTTATAACTTCAAATCATGAAAATATGCTTCATGTATTGTTCAAAGTATTTTTCCCTTTTTAATGCGTTTTCGCAAGTTTTGAAAAATCTGTGATGCAAATGTTAATTTAGCATTTTTTATAATGTAATTTACTTCTAAAAAGTCTAATAACAGCAAAACTTCAAACGGGCGCCAAGAAAATCTTCAAAGGGCGCCATGGCGCCCGCGAGCGCCGCGTTGGACAGCCCTGGTGTAGACTCTACAAGTCGCGACTGAAGTAACTGAAGTGCTTGTCACTAGATGGCTGCATTTTTTTTTTTTTTTTACATCGGACCTACAGTTTCTGATTTCCTCCAGATCAAACTTCCACTAATAAATTTTGAATACAAAATTTGGCTTTATTTAACTCATGCGAAATTTCCCTCATAAATATGGTAAAAACTTTCTATTCGTTTTCATTGATGAAATTTGTCCCAGGTATTATAATCTTTTTCACTGACGTTGACAAATGGCTGTTTAGGATGTCACAACAGAGCGGAAGCGCAGGGCCTGACTACCGCAAAAATAATCTCCCCGCAGTAAAAATGAATATCTATTTTTGCCCATAATTATAACTGAAATTCTGCATGAATAAGGGTTTTAATGAGGGGAAAATTCAAATTTATTGATGAGAATTTGCCCGGCGGTAATGAGCCACTGTGAAACCATTTTACAGTTGAGACTTCACAGTTTTGAGGAAATGTTATTTCCTCTTTATTGATAGTTCCATAGTTTTGAGCAGGCTTGGCATTTTGGCCTTCATCTTTATTGAGAAATTTCGAATTCAAAGCAAAAATAAAGAATAGTATTTTATGCTTTATTTAATGAAAAGCATTTAGGGATCATTTAAGGATGTTCTCAACTGCTCCGCTCAACAATCGCAAAATGTTTTGACACAATTACAAATTCATTTTTTAACAGAAACATAAAAAATTGGAAGGCCTGACTATGGAAGCGATTTCGAATCGAACTTGGTTTTCCATTTTATGATAATTAAATTACCTATCCTATTTTCAGCTATTTCGATCACGAGATCCCCCGTTTTTCTGCTTTCGTCGAGAAATGTGTTCAAAAACGTCAACTTTGAAGGCTTGTTATAAAAGATCTATCACGTTTGTGAAAAAACAGAAAACTGAGTGCAATTAGATAGTTTCTGAATAACAACACTTGCTAGTTTCATGCATTTCGGAACAAAAATACATTAAAATTTATCTCACAAAGTTGCCTTTTTTTTTTGAGTTAAGAACACCCTTTTCCTTCGAATTTTCCGGTGTAAATTTTAAATTTTGGATTAAATTTGGAGGCCAAACTAGCAATCCCGGTCCTGAGACGGTAATCGATTATAACTCAAGATCTAATTCATTTATCAGAAAATGAAAGAACTGTTGTATTAGAAATCCCTTCAATAATTATGTTTTTATGTTTAACCCTTTCCGGCACGGGCAAAATCTGTACTAAAATGAGAAATTATCGACTGACACCGGAATTCACAAACAAATTTTTTTATATATTTTGAATTCCTTAATTTAAGCTTTCATTGTAAAAGAAAAATTTTACTAAAGTATTACTGGTGCCATTTGCAAGTTTGGGATTAAAATTAGGTATCCCAGACCGGGCAAAAGGATTAACAGATTCGCGACGGGACCCCTTTATGGAATTTTTAATGTTTTGCAACCGGTTTTCAAAAACAGAAATTTGTACCTTATTAAATAGAGCTCCGATCGGAGCTAAATTATGCTCCAATTAAGACAAATTTTCCAGCAAAATTTTACTGGTGGGGGTAAATAGGGATTCTTAAGGGTGTTCTTAAATCAAAAAGGGCAACTTTGTGACACATGCATTAATTTATTTTTGTTCGGAAATGCATGAAAATAGCAGGGGTTGTTATTCAGAAAGTGTCTAATTGCACTCATTCCTTTGTTTTTTTAAAAAACACAATAGATTTTTCATAACAAGCCTTCAAAGTTGACACTTTTGAGCCTATTTCCCGACGAAAGCAGAAAAACCGGTCGAAAAGGAGCAGAAAAACGGGTGATTGCGTCATCGAAATAGCATAACTCGATAAGTAATTTAATGATCATAAAATGGAAAAATAAGTTCGATTGGAAATCGCTTCCATAGTCAGGCATTAAAATTTTATAACTTTCTGTTAAAAATGAATTTGTAAATGTGTCAAAACGTTTTTCGCTTGTTGAGCGGATCAGTTAAGAACACCCTTAAGCCTTTTTGCGGGACACCGGTGGTACGCGCCGGCGTGAACGTGTTAACCCCTTAACTGATTCTTTTTTTACCTACAATAATTTAAAAATGTGGGTTATCACCAGTTTTTTAAGCTTAAATATTTCGTAATATTTAGTCTAAGCATTTCTGAAAATAAATAGTATGAAATCGTACTTTAAAAAAAATTAGCGGTGTCAAAAAGTTTTAATGATGAATCAAGTAAACTTGTCTTGCCCGAACGGCGTACGGGCAAATCATTTAAGGGGTTAAAGCGAGTCGGAAAAAGCATCAGAAAATTTCTCTTTGTTGAGTTAAAAAATATACATTTTTGGAAATTGCCTTAAAAGTCAAAGCGTCGGAAAAAAAAAACTTTTTTTTTCTCTTCTATACATTATTTGCATATTTCTTTCGACATTAAACCCTATTCGCACGTGCAGTGTTTGTGGATGTGTTACATGCTTCGCTCGTAAAACTGTACATAAATCTCAAACGAATTGCATTGTTTCGTAATGCAACACGTTTCGTACCGTACAGTTATCTTTTCTCGAATTGTCTAGATTTAGAAATCAAGTAAGAAAATATGATTACGATAACAGCGAAAGATAGCCTAATTGTGATGTTTTTTGTCACAAATGAAAGGGAATATTTAAAGAAATTTACATTGAATTGAGAGTGGTTATATGAAAAAATATTTTATCCATTAGAGTAAATTTTGAGAAATAGTTCCAATTACTTTATAATCAAGATAAAACTTTATGACTAGTTAAATAACATTGTGTTCCACTCGCATGAAATACACCTAATTGTAAAATAAAGCATTTTATTTGTTTCTATAATAAATCAAAATTTTACAAGTTAGACATATGTTAAGTGTAACACAATGTGATTTAATTGGTTATATCAATTTTATGTTTTTGTATTTTATAATAATTGGACGTTTTTCTGAAAAAATGTTGTATCAGTCACAAGAGTAACAATAGGCGTTCCCACAGATTAAAAAAAAAGCAGATTATCGGAACATTAAATAAATGTTTAACAATTTGTACTATTATATTTTTGAAAAATAAATTTTTAACATTTATAATGTAAAAGGGTGAGAATGAGAGTTGTAAAATAATTTAACCAAAAAAAAATGTCTTCATTTACACCTTTTATTGTGTTAAAATCAGGACTGCGGAGTCGGACTCGGAGTTAAAGTTGGACCTATTTTTGAGCAAAAGAGTCGGAGTCGGAGTCGTTAAAAAACAAGCCGACTCCGACTCCGGGTGTTTTTTTTTTTTTTTTTTTTTTTTTGTTAGACAGTTTGAAATGTAATTAAACCAATTAGTATATTTTTAAATCCATAAAAGGAATTATTATTGTTATTTTTGGATGTATCGGGTAACCAACCTAAAGATTCTCAATATACTGACCGACGTATACAGTAGATGAAAACTGTTTTTAATTAAAAACTCTAGTAGATCGTGAATTTTTTTTTTCCGAGTTAGTAAAATTTTCACCCTTTCCATGGAAATTTTTCTGCTCTGAATTAACATTAAAATTGTAAAGGTTTCCCCTTTTCAAATCCACATATCCGAAATAGTAAAATTTCTATTTTAGTTTCTCCTTTAGATTTCAATATTTGGATTTTTCAGATTTTTGGGACATGAATTTGAAAAATTAGTAAAACGGGAAATATTTTTCCCCATTTTTTTTTTTTTTTTTTTTCAAAGCTCTAAGAAGTGAATAGATAACGAAATAGTGAAAAATTTCCACCTTATTTCCCTTGCGTTCCCGCATAATTTTAATCCACAATACTAGTATATTAGTCAGCGTGGAGTCGGAGTCGGAGTCGGAGTTGTAGTCGGAGTCGAAGACATTAAAATTTCCGGAGTCGAAGTTGGAGTCGGCCATTTTTGCCCCCGACTCCGCAGCCCTTGTTAAAATTCTTATTTATTTAGTAACTTAATTTTTATATAAAAAAATATGACATTTTTAAAGACTTGCGTAGTATTGTTTTCTATATTATTTCATTAGATAATCTCTACTAAATCTATTTATACATTATTCATTGTTAAACTCTTATATACCCATTTTACCCACACTATACCCATTTTCACTTGCGTGGGAGTAAAATGGATATAGCAAACATACATCTATTTAATGTTTTGTTATAGACATATTTTTGTAACCTAATACATAAAAATTTTGTATTTTCATTCTAGGAATATGCAATGTAAAGAAAATACCAAAAAAGTTTTTCTTTTGCGTTGATCCCGAATTCATAATTTTATGTGGAATCGATCAATTTCAAACGTAGGAAAAATCATTTCGTTTATTGGATTGCAGAAACATAATTCCTTTGAATATGTCAATTTAAAAGCCAGACACCTGGTCTAGAATAAAAACAACTGGCCATTTTTATAGTTCAATTATTTCACGATGTATAAAATTTTCACACTAGAAAAATTTCCCAGATTTATACAGATTTATGCAATTTTATCGATGCTGGATGCTCTATAGTTTCGTGTTTGCCCCAGAGTCGGTATGTCACGGAATAATATTCAATTTTGTGCTGCGGTTGTAGCCTTGCCAACATATGATAGTGAGAAATGACAAGTTGGGTATCGTTCCAAGTGGTTCCGTTGGTAGAATGTCGGTGCCCTATACCAATTACCCGGGCTCGATTCCCAAGTTAGGCTCTTTTTAACTCTCTTGGCATTACGCTTGTCAGGCAACTAAAATAGTTAATATTATTCAATGAAGGACGTGAGAAATTTTTTACAGAAAAATTTCCAAGATTTATAAGTATTTCTATTTATATATTGTGGTCTGTCGCAATTGTATTTATTAAAGGTATCATTTAAACCCATTATCAACCGACGGTACTTATAAAAACCATAAAAATTACTTATTATAAAATTTTTTTAATACGTCAGTTAGTTGTAATACTGTTTAGAATGAGTTACAGATACATTACTTTATTTTGTTTCAAAAGCATTATTGGTTACACAAAACAAAAATATTTTTTAAAATGATGATTTCTTTTGCCTTTGTATCTTTTCAGATTTCTCGAATCTGAAGTAGGGGGATAGGGATTTTTCAATTCGGAAATATTTCTATATTTATATTCTAAGAGCATCATATTTGTACATATTATAATTCTACAAAATACTAAGAAAACAATTTAAAATAAAAGATTTGAGTGGGGTTATAAATATTGCACAAAATCCCTGTAAATTCAAATTTAATTAATCTTTCTCAATCCTTCTAAAATCCTTCAAATATTTATTAAATGATTATGTAAATCTTTTAATTTAGTTTAAACAATTTACGTAAAATGCTTTAGAATGTAAAATTTTCACGAATTAATAATTCGGTAGATAAAGGCTTAATGGATTCCTATAAGCATCAAAGCAAAGAGTTAGGTATATTGTCACCAAAATTGAATTATTGTTAACCTTCATTTAGATTAATCGCCTTCGTAGGCACGTGTATCTGTAGTTTGCATTGTTATTGAGTTCATGTGTATCTGCAAACGTGTCATCTTTTGCGTATCGAGCAATTTTTTTTTAACTGATATTTTATTGTTGTTGTTGTTATTGTTTATTCGTGGATAAATTGTTTCTCGAAAAACGAAAACTGATGTATGCATTTATATCAGGCCATGACCGAAGCGACATTCTTATCAACAAGTTGATAAAAAGTTTTATCTAACGATATTTGTCGTAAAAAACTTAGTGTTAACGAACTGTTCAAAATAGTTTTTAAAACCTTTTTTTTTAACACCTTAACTGCCCCGGGCGTATATATACGTCTCGCTGAAATAAATGCGTATTTCTGAAATTAACTGTCGAGCAACCAATTTTTTGAGTTAAAAATTTTGCTTTATTACCGAAAAGAAACTTTTACTCAATAGCTACTTTAAACTAATAAAGGAAAGATTATTTTCCAAAATTTGTGGTGGCAAATTTTTTTAGCAAAAAAGTTGAAGATTCTTTTCTTAAAGCTTCGGCAGTTAAGGGTGTATTCGAAAAAACGCTTTTCCACCTTCAACAGCTCGAAATTTTCAGATTTAATTTCAGACACACTATTAAAAGTAGAAACATGAAACTTGCCGTGGGGATTTTTGAAGAAGCGTACAAGGTGCCGTGTGATGTCATTTTACGCTCCATTCATTAGAATTTGATTTATGAACATTTGTCTACTCAGCATGACCCTTTTTTTCGTCCCCAAATCTCCCGCTTCTGAAAAATCTGCTCAAAATGTCGTTTTTGATTGCTTTTTTTGCAATATTTTCTGCATTTACCAAAGAATTGACAGTCACGGCACCTTGAGTAGTTTCTAAATAAGAGAATCTGCGAGTTTGATGAGTTTGAGAGCAAAAGTGGATTCAAAAATAAATCGGAAAATAAGCAGTTTGAATCGAAATACACCCTTAAGGGGGTTATCCTTTGCAATTTTTTAATTAATCGTGTCTGTTATACCAAGCATTTGCTATTCATGGTTACAAGACTTAAACACATAAAGTGGATATAAACATAAACAGGGCTGGCTCCCACTCGGTCCGCTGTTTGAACACCATTTTTTTTCTAAGGAAAAACTTCTTTATAAATTTCTTAGATAGTTACATAGAACGGCCTTTTTTTGCAATGGTTGCAGAAACCTACCACGAACTTTTCTGTGTAATAATACTGGTTTTCAAAAAGCGGACCAGTGGGCGCCCTGTATATAATTAATAGAATTCAGGAGACTTCGATTCAAGTATAAATTTCAAAAATGTCTCAAAATTTATTATATATCATAGGAAAAACATTTAAAGTTTGGACTTTTCTTTAACCACTTAATCGTCGCACCCGAGACATTCACGGGCTGCAAGCTTCACGGCTTTTATTCAGAATTCTTTGATTCCCACCAGTTTTATAAAAGAGTGTAATTGGTTTTTTCTGGTATCATTTTACTTGCCATTAAATAAGAAGAACATTTTTTTCAAAAAACTAGTTGCAATAATGAATTTGAATTTTTAAACCGTAATTTAACGCGACCATTAAGTGGTTAAGCAATAAAACGACATGCTTTTGAACAAATAAACGGTATTTTGAAAAGGAAAAACTTGAAAAATATTAAAAATCGATATTGGAAAATTGAGGGTAATGCATTAGATGAAAATTTTCGTAAAAATAGAAATGTAATTGAAGATTCCATAAAACATTCATAGTTTTTATTTTAGTTTGTATTTTTACTCCCTCAGAGTGGATACAAATTTGCAACAATATTGTAATAGTACTTTTCTTGTTTCACTTTTTCAAATTTCAGCGATGGATTTATATTAACAAACTGATAACTAAGACAGATCGAACAAAGAAAAAAATTAAATTTTATTTTTCGTTCTTTAAATTTTATGATACAGTAAGACTGGAAAAGTACATTTTTTGACGATTTCTTAGCATTTTTAGGTGCGTTCGTAATTATGTAAATACGTAGCGCCTATAGTGGTCATTTAGTCCGTCCGTCTGTCCCCATATAACAACGCAAAAACTACCCAACCGAATCATTTGAAATTTAAAATACATAATTATTACATAATTTTGTCGAGTCATTTCAAATTTTATGAAAATCGGATGGATAGATGAATTACAGGGGCAATCAAAAGTATTCCATTACATTACGTTCAATGGGGAAAAAAGTTTCAAATGCATTTTAATCGTTTGAAATTTAAAATACATAATTATTACATAATTTTGTCGAGTTATTTAAAATTTTTTGATAATCGGATGCATAGATCAATTACAGGGGCAATCAAAAGTATTCCATTACATTATGGTCAATGGGAAAAAAGTTTCAAATGTATTTTAATCGTTTGAAATTTAAAATACATATTTATTACATAATTTTGCCGAGTTATTTCAAATTTTATCAATGTGTTTCAAATGCATTTTAATGGTGTTACACTCATTCGAACTTAATAAAATTTATATGTAACTATAAAGTACATATTATAATATACATTTTACATAATTTGTGGTGCAAAGAACATTTATTATTGATTTACAAGGCCACACAAAAGCATTCCATTACATAATGGTATAGGGTGAACATTGTTTGATGAGCGTTTTAGTTGTAATTCACTATTTACAATTTTATGAGATTGATATATGAGAGTAATATTTTTAAAACTTCGTTATCGTACGAACGCACCTCATTTGCTACGCTTCACGTGCCATTTCCAACTTGTTAAATTTAATTTTACTTTTACATTGCAAAAATATTAAAAAACATAAAACAAATGGTATCTTAATGCACAGTAAACTTATTTATGTTTTCATTTTTGCACATTTCCTACATTTCTGCTGCAAGCCATTTTTAGGTGCATTCGTAATTATGTAAATACGTAGCACCTATAGTTGTCGTTCAGTCCGTTCGTTTGTCCGCATATGACAGCGCAAAAACTGCCCAATCGAATCGTTTGAAATTTAAAATATATACATTACATAAAAATATTAATTAATATATATATAAATATATAAAATATTAAAATATTAATATTATATAAAATAATATAAAATAATATAATATATATAAATATAATATTATATAAAATATTAATATATAAAATATACATTACATTTAAAATATATATATTACATAATTTTGTCACGTCATTTAAAAATTTTTGAAAAAAGATGGATAATTCAATTACAGGGACAATCAAAATTATTCCGTTACATTACAGTCAGTGGGGAAAAAAAAAGAGTTTCATGTGTATTTTAATGATGCATGCCTTTCGATAATAAGGAAATTATATGCATCTATGAAATACATACTGAAATATACATTCTGTACAGTATGTGGTGCAAAGAATATTTTTTATTAATTTACAGGGCCATACAAATTCTACTACATAATGGTGTAGGGGGAAACATTGTTCGAGGTGCTTTTTAGTTGTATTAAACTATTTCACATTTTATGAAATTGATATACGTTGCTGAGGTTTACTACAAGTTAATTCCTGTATAATACAAAGCATATAGTATTTACAGGGACACACAAAATATTTCGGATGCTGAACGGTATCCAAAGTGTTGTGTATTTTTAAAAATTCGTTGTAACATGGTTCGTACGGGTACCATTATTTTCCAGGTGATATACCAGCATTTCTTTATAGATAAATAAATATAATTCAAAAACACGAAACTTTGTCTTATTTCAGGAGATATTTTCTATATGGAAAGACTTCGATTCATGTATAAATTTCAAAAACGTCTCAAATTTTATTATATATCATAGGAAAAACATTTAAAGTTTGGACTTTTCTTTAACCACTTAATTGTCGCACCCGAGACATTCACGGGCTGCAAGCTTCACGGCTTTTATTCAGAATTCTTTGATTCCCACCAGTTTTATAAAATAGTGTCATTGGTTTTTTTCTGGTATCATTTTACTTGCCATTAAATAAGAAGAACATTTTTTTCAAAAAACTAGTTGCAATAATGAATTTGAATTTTTAAACCGTAATTTAACGCGACCATTAAGTAATTAAGCAATAAAACGACATGCTTCTGAACAAATAAACGGTATTTTGAAAAGGAAAAACTTGAAAAATATTAAAAATCGATATTGGAAAAATTGAGGGTAATGCATTAGATAAAAATTTTCGTAAAAATAGAAATGTAATTGAAGATTCCATAAAACATTCATAGTTTTTATTTTAGTTTGTATTTTTACTCTCTCAGAGTGGATATAAATTTGCAATATTGTAATAGTATTTTTCTTCTTTCACTTTTTTCAAATTTCAGCTATGGAGTTATATTAACAAACTGATAACTAAGATAGATTGAACAAAGAAAAAAATTAAATTTTATTTTTCGTTCATTAAATTTTATGACACATTAAGACTGGAAAAGTACATTTTTTGACGATTTCTTAGCATTTTTCAATTTAATTTTACTTTTACAATGCAAAAATATTGAAAAACATAAAATAAATGGTATCTTAATGCACAGTAAACTTATTTATGTTTTCATTTTGGCACATTTCATACATTTCTGCTGCAAGCCATTTTTAGGTGCATTCGTAATTCTGTAAATACGTAGTACCGTAGTTTCGTCGTACAGTCCGTTCGTTTGTCCGCATATGACAGCGCAAAAACTGCCCAATCGAATCGTTTGAAATTTAAAATATACAATTATTACATCATTTTGTCACGTCATTTCAAATTTTTTGAAAAAAGATGTATAATTCAATTACAGGGACAATCAAAATGATTCCGTTACATTACAGTCAATGGAAAAAAAAAAAAGAGTTTCAAGTGTATTTTAATGATGCATGCCTTTCGATAATAAGGAAATTCATATGCATCTATGAAATACATACTGAAATATACATTCTGTACAATATGTGGTGTAAAGAATATTTTTTATTAATTTACAGGGCCATTACAAATTCTACTACATAATGGTGTAGGGGGAAACATTGTTCCAGGTGCTTTTTAGTTGTATTAAACTATTTCGCATTTTATGAAATTGATATACGTTGCTGAGGTTTACTACAAGTCAATTACTGTATAATACAAAGCATATAGTATTTACAGGGACACACAAAATATTTCGGATGCTGAACTGTATCCAAAGTGTTGTGTATTTTTAAAAATTCGTTGTAACATGGTTCGTACGGGTACCGTTATTTCCCAGGTCATATGCCAACATTTCTTTATAGATAAATAAATACAATTCAAAAACACGAAACTTTGTCTTATTTCAGAAGATATTTTCTATATGAAAATACTGGTAACGAAGAATTTCCTGCTCATAAAATTCCAGGACCGGTACGAACCATGTATAATACGAACGCACCTCATTTGCTACGTTTGACGTGCAATTTCTGACTAGTTATATAGCACGTAGCTCGCTAAAACAGCACTAAGAAACAAACTGCTATTTTATTTAGTTCTGCTATCTGTTAGGCTCCATTCACACCCATTTCTCTTTTTTTAACATTATTTATATAGGGTAAAATCCCCAGTAATTGGCACATTAAGGATTTGTCTTTAAACTTACTTCTATTTTCATTACCAAGCAATAAAATATTTACATGCAAATATTTTGAAATCAGAGAGTGTATATCTGGGCATCCATTTTGCCCATTAAAAGCAAAAATGTTTGAAAAAGTATTTTTATAAAAATACATTTATAAAAAGTTGCTGTAATCACCAGTAATTGGCACTTGGATTTTTACACAATTAAAGTAACACTTTTCAACAAAACAAAACTGTTGTCAATTAAAATTTAAAATATACTATAAATCAGATTATAATAAATTGAAATGCATGCCTTTCTTAAGCCAGAGAAGAAGCATTTGCAACAAAAATGGCTAATTTGATACAAGCCATAATTGTTTCTCTTTCCTAGGCACTATTGTCATTTAGTAGCATAAATCAAAGTTATAATCTGTAAAGTAAATGAATTGGTTGATCAACTGGGGCAAGTTTTTTCCGCATATTACACACTTATTCGAAAAGTGTTAAATAATAAATTAAGTTTTCATGAAAATTGAAAAACGGTTCCGGAAAAAAATATATTTTCCCCTAATATTTATTGGAATGTGCTTTTAAGCATATATTGATACATACTTTTGTCATTTCATCGCATTAATGTCACATTTTTCACAACTCTGATTTTTTTAATGGAAATTTAGATGAAATTATGAAAAATTTTTGTACCTCTCAGAAACTTCATGCCCAGGGCACAAGCCCCCGGTGCCCGTGGGCTTGATAATCAGGGCCTGATTCAAAGAATCTTTAAAATATTTTAGAGAAAAATCATTGAATGTTAAACCAAATCTAGACATTTAATTCTAGAAGAAGCTTGTCAACATAGATAAAAATAAGGATTTATACATGCGATAAATATAGGTGTAAATGTACTTAAACGTTGTCTCGAGAAATAAAGCAGAGCAAAAGTTCGCCTTTTTTCTTTAGAATCATCATGTCTGTATTATTGTAGGTACGTTATCTGTCTCAACATTTAGGAATAATAATAATGAGAAAAAAGTTTATCAGCAATTTGATAACGATTTGATCATCTATCATTTTGAAATAAAATCTGCTTAGCTCAACAAATAAAACAAATTTGGATTCTGAAATAATACAAAGAAAAAAATAATTCTGTTACAATGAGCAAGCCTTGCATGTATGAAACATGGAGCTATTGTGAAGCTTCAACAATTACCGGTTTTGCTGTGACTGATTACCGCTGGAGCAAACTTGCACCAGTAAATTTGAATAGAATTTTTCTTCTTTTTTAAAAGCATTATTTATCCAGAATTTCAAAGTCCCGCTTCGTAATCCTAATCCTATAGCAGAAATTTATAAAGATATTCTGGTTGCATTTCAATATTGGGTTGGGGAAAAAGTAAATTCGTTTTTTCCCAATAGATTGCTTTAAAGTCGCATATCTCGAGTAATACTTACTCAATTAAGTCATACTATACAGCGTTTGAAAGGTAACAGTCTCTAAAAATTTCTAGATATAAAGATAGCGTCATCTGTTTAACCAGTCAAAAGTTATTGCCTTTTAAAAATAGAGATTTCAGAAGATCATTTTCGTCACATTTTAGTTTTTTACTTCCAAAAAGGGAAAAATTGGCGCAGGCTCATCAAAACTTGTGTGGCATTTATGGTGATCAGTGCTTAAATAAACGCCAAAGTCAGAATCGGTTTGCTCGTTTTCCTTCCGAAAATTTCGATGTTATAGATGAACCTTTCCATGGCCGGCCAATCCTTGAAAAATTCGATGAAATTTTAAAAACAATCCAGGTAGACTGACATATTTCTTCCCACGACATTGCTACGGAACTAAACATCAACCATAAACCACTTTTGAACCATTTACATAAAATTGGATACCAAAAGAAACTCGATACTTGGGTTCCTCATAAACTTACAGTGAAAAATTTAATGGACAGAGTTTTCATTTGTGAATTGCTACTGAAACGGTATGAAATCGAGCCATTTTTGAAACAAATCATTACGGGTGATGAAAAGGGAATCACGTATAACAAAAATCCCTGTCGGCTGGGCCTATAGGCGGAGGTAGATTTCGAAGAGTGCTCATTTCAACAAAAAAAATATATGATTAGAGATAAACCCAGTTTAATAACTTCATTTGGCCGTTTATGAAAAATTTTTAATTTCATTTTTCTGCAAAAACTGGTTTTATCAGAATCATCTTAAGAAAAATTCAGCTCAAATGCCCGTTTTGACAACATATTTCAAAATAGATTCTGAATTTATTAAAAAAATCGACCAAAACAGTACATTATACAGCTCCTAAATAACAAAAAACTGTCAGTTGAATGCATTTGAGAAAAAAATTGAATTTAAAAATAAGTCATAAAATAACCGATTTGTTGTTTGAATACATCCTTAATTCTTTGATCATGATTGCTTCGGAAAATTTGGTGCGAAATACTCACTTTGACAGCATTTTAAAAAATATATTCTATCTTTATCAAAAAACTGGCCAATACGTCACAGTATATAGTTTCTAAATAAGAGGATCTGTAAATTGGATGCGTTTGAGAGCGAAAATGGATTTTAAAACGAGTCATAAAAAACGCAATTTGCTATGTGAAAACTTCCTTAAATTTTCAAATCACGAAGACTTCGGGAAATTCTGTTCAAAATACCCTTTTTGGTAGCCTTTTTCAAAATATATTCTGCCTTTATCAAAAAACCGATCAATGCATCACATTATATAGTTCCTAAATAAGAGGATCTGTAAATTGGATGCGTTTGAGAACAAAAATGGATTTAAAAACGAGTCAGAAAAAAACGCAATTTCTTATTTGGATACTTCCTTCAATTTTCAGTCCCGATGACTTTCGGAAATTCTGTTCAAAATACCCTTTTTGGTAGCCTTTTTTGAAATATATTCTGTCTTTATCAGAAAATTGACCAATGCGTCACTTTATACAGTTTCTAAATAAGAGGATCTACCATTTGGATGCGTTTAGAATCAAAAATGAATTTAAAAATGAGTCAGAATATAAGCAGTTTGGATTTGAGGTTTTTTTCTCCAACTCCTATTTTCGTTTAATATCTTTTTGCTATACGAATTGATCCTATGAAAAACTTGTCAATATAAAAGTTGTAGATATTTTTGAGAAGATGTAAAATAAATTTAATCAGATTTGATATCTTAAAAATTGACGGAGTTATGGATTTTTCTCTTTTTTTCAGCGCCCTTTTTCTTTTCGTTTTTAATTTTTTTCGTCGGTAAAAGTTGGTCCTATTAAAAACTTGTAAATACAAAAGTTTTAAATAATTTTAAGAACATTTACAAAAAATTTAGTTGGACTTGATATCTTGAAAATTGACGAAGTTATGAATTTTTTTCTCTCAAAATCCCTGTTTTTTTCGCCCCTTGAGCCCACTTCTAAATTTATCAAAAATCTGTCATGCGTATACTTTTGGCCCATTTTTAAGAAGTAATATAAACTTTAAACCGATTCGATATCTACTTTAATTAAGAAGTTATGGCGTTTTTTCGGTTTTCACAAAAACGCCCCCTATTCCGACCCCCTTGGTCCGATTTTGCCCATTAACGAACTTAGCCAAGATTTTATCCCCTTTGATTTTATGTACAAGTTTGGTGGAGATTGGTGAAAAATTATAGAAGTTATCGTGTCCATAAAAAAGTGAGATATATATATATATAGATAGATAGATAGATAGATATATAAACTGGTGCGATTGCAATAGGTAGTATTTCTTACGAAATCTACCTAACAATGTGCTAAAAAGGTCGTGATCGAAGTTTCACAAACGGTGGCAAAGCAAGGATTGATGCCTACGAAAGTGATTCTGAGTGTTTGGTGGGATTGCAAAGGAATTTTCCATTATGAACTGCTCAAACCTGGCCAAACCATCAATTCAACTATCTTCTGTAAACAACTAATGCGATTGAAGCAGGCAATTAAAAAACCCGGTCAAAATTGATCAAAAGGAAAGGCGCTGTCTTCCATCACGACAACTCTAAACCACACGCATCTTTAGTCACTCGGCAAAAACTGAAAGAGCTTTGTTAGGAAGTTTTGATGAACCCACCGTATAGTCCGGACCTGGATCCGACGGATTACCATTTGTTCCGCCCTATGCGGTACTCTCTTGAAGGTGTTAAGCTGGCTTCAAAAAAGGCTTGTGAAAATGACCTTGTTCAGTTTTTTGCCGAGAACTCTCAGAAATTCTACAGTGACGGAATTATTGTTTTACCAGAAAAATGGCAAAAGGTCATCGAACAAAATAGCACATAAATTTTGATTAGTTTTTTTTTTGATTTATATAAATAAATTCACTTTGAAAAACACGAAAAATCGAACTTACTTTTTCCCCAACTCAATATTTTTAAATTATTTTTTTGCATTGGACAGCTGAGATCGATCTGGATGCGGCCAATATTATTTATTTATTTATCTTTTATTTTTTTTTACTTTTTCGATTTTGTTTATATATATATTTAATGAGGACACTTAAGTTTCGGAACCGGTTTCGAAAGTGAAAGCATCCTCATAAAAAAATCTGTAATAATAATAATAATAATAAAAATCGGTCTGCATACAGATCGATCTCAGCAGTCCAATGCAAAAAATCCTTTAAAAATATTGAAAGGCAACCGAGATATCTTTATAAATTACTACTATAGAATTAGCATTGCTGAGCCGAACTTTTCGCCTGATTGAAGCAGCCTTTTAACACTAGAACCGCAGAGACGGGTCATTTTGACCCGTACTCAGTGAAAAGATGTCGATTCGAACCAGATAAGTCTTCTTAAAATAATTTACATATAACTGCAAGACTTTTTTAAAAACTAAATAAGTTAAGTAGACTTAAATAAAATTCTGATGTGAATTATTTTTATAAAACTTGGTTAAAATTTCCCGCGGTTCTAGTGTTAAACTTCGAAATCTGCCTCCACTTATTAACTTCATATTTTACTCTGAAACTTCAAATTAACCAGATATTCTTTTTTTTTTTTTTTTTTTTTTTTTTTTTCAATGTAAATCACGAAAGCCTATTTTTAACTAAGGAAAAAATTACGATTCGGAATTTCCGGGTTAAATTCTTAATTTCGAATAAAAAATTATGACACCTTCAATCCCTGAAGCAACGCTTGGATTATATACCTTGTATTTTGTATTTTCTTTTTTACAAATTTTCATAGGCGGATCGAAACATCAAAGACTGTCTAGTGTCTATGGAGGTTTACTATGCATGCTCAGTTTTTTTTCAGAAAGTGGTCATACCAATTTTGTCGAATTTGCACTGTTTTGGGGGGAAATACGTTTCTGATATCACAATAAAAATGTATTGCTGCTCCTTATAGCTATAAATAGAAAAAAGCTGAATTGTCGGGTGAATATATAAAAATGCCGTTGTTTTCATCTAATAATCGTTGATAGTCCAAGAGCCGACCGCACAAAACCCTAAGTCATCGAGTACAAGGAAAATTCCTTTATTTTATGGAAGAGTAGTAATAGGGAAATCTAATCATCCATGTCTGCCTAAGCGAAATAGTGCATAAGGGAAAAATTGATACCACTAGTGGTTCCCTCGTACGTTAACATTGTGTTTGCCGTACAATTAAAAGTATGAAAACATGGAAAATTGGGTGCAGGAAAACACAATGCTAAGTCTACGAGTCAACCACTAGTGGTCTTCATTTCTGGCTTATGCACCACTTCGCTTCCGGCAGACATGGATGAGTAGATTCCCCTATTACTACTCTACCATAAAATAAAAATAAAAAAATTCTTGTGCTCGATGACTTAGGGTTTTGTGCGGTCGGCTCTTGGACTATGAGGCTTGCATTACATTTTTATTTATTTATTTATTTTGCATTGGATAGCCAAGGTCTACATTGTTCTTTTTTTACTCTTTCGATAAAAATTGCAGATATTGTTTTTAGGATGACACTTTAATTTTCGGAACCGATTTTGAAAGTGAAAGTAATTTTATAAGAAATATCTGCAACCCAAATCGAAAAAATAAAAAAAAGCTATGTACAGGGTGGCGAGTGGTCAGGGAAAAATATATTCTGAAAAACTGTTTAACACCAGTATTTTGTTAAACAGAAATTCGCCTTCTTTAATCCTTTTTTATTACTTGAAATATTTTCCATAAAAAAATACTGGTATTTTCCTCTTTTTCTGGTTGTATTTTTCCCTGACCACTCGCCACCCTGTATGTAGAAGTGGACCTCGCCTATCCTATGGGGAAAATCCCTTTAAAATGTTGAAATAGAAATGAGATATTAGAAAATAATCTCCCTATAGGAATAGCATTAGCTCGCAAGTGTCTTGGCAGGGTCGGGAGTGTTAACACCTTAATGACCGCATTAAATTATGGCTTTTTTAATATTCATCCTATTTAAAGACCAGTAAAATGATACCAGGATAAAACCAAATACACTATTTTATAAAACAGGTGAGAATCAAACAATTCCGAATAAAAGCCGTGAAGCTTGCAGCCCGTAAATGTCTCGGGCGCGACGATTAAGTGGTTAACCCCTTGAAGGGCGGTGGAATAAAATGTATCCCGCTTAATTTTAATTGCGAAGTGCCACATTGACAGCAGAATTCTGAAATGAAAATTTAATTTTTATCAATTACGTGAAGAAAGACTTTTATCTATTTTGAAATAAAGTTTGTTTTTAAATTCCGGTGTCGATCAATCACTTCAGAATTTTAAGAATAGAAGTGTTTTGCCCTTCAAAGGGTTAAGATAGAGAAATTTATGGTATCATTTTCAACCTTCATAAAAAGGAAAAAAAATCATGGAACCAAAAGCGAAAAAAAGGACGATTAGAGATTGACTTCAAATATCCTATGCAGAAATAATCATTCAAAAATATTGGAATGCAAACGAGAAATTTGAAAACGTGTTTTGTCTGAGGCATAGGTTCTGAATATTAATACCTTTTTTGGAAATAAAATATATATCAAGAAATACTGAGGTGTGTGTGTGTGTGTGTGGAGGGGGTGGGAGGAACTAAATTCGTCTTCCGTTATAATCTAGATTTTATATGTATATATACTGAGTGATTTTGTTTTTGAGAACAAAATTTCTGCATAGTGCGCATCCATTCTAAATATCTGGAACACATCTCATGAATAACAGTTGCATTTGACAGATTTCTATGAATAGAAATTCTTTATGTTTTTTTACGATCTCTGTAAATATTCGTCAAGGTTTATAGCTATAATGGCCTTCAAATATCACATGACATAAAAGAAGACATAGAATTCTGCATTAAGTAAGTTCGAACACCTAAATTTATCACTAACTACATCTGATGGATGGTAGTTTGGAAAGGAAGGGGAAAAAAAGGAACGAAAAATATATGTACAGTCATGGGAAAAAAAGTAAACACCCCCTATTAACTCTGCAAATCATCATAGAAGAAAGTTACTGGCATCAAACGATTTCAAATAAAGTCTATTTTAAAATTATTAGCATAAAATTTTATTAGAGTGGCATCTATCTATTAAAACTAACCCAAGCTTTATATTTTCAACCACAATACCCAAGTTCGACATTGTAAATAGATTCTACACCCAGAGCCGTCCTTATGGAGGGCATTTTAAAGCGAGGCCCGGTGCAAGGATTTTGCGAGGCCCTTTTCTTTCAGATCTTAATACAATCTTATCTATACTAACAATAAACAAGTTGGAAATTGCACGTAAAGCGTAGCAAATGAGGTGCGTTCGTATGCTAACAAAGTTTTAAAATATCACTCTCATATATCAATCTCATAAAATTGTAAATAGTTAATTACAATTAAAATGCGCACCAAATAATGTTCTCCCGATACCGGTATGTAATGGAATACTTTTGTGTGGCCTTGTAAATCAAGAACAAATGTTCTTTGCACCACAGATTATGCAAAATGTACAGTATAATATGTACTTTATAGATGCATATGCATTTTATTACGTTCGAATGAGTGTAACACCATTAAAATGCATTTGAAACATTTTCCTCCATTGACCGTAATGTAACGGAATACTTTTGATTGCCCCTGTAATTGAACTGCGCATCCGATTTTGATAAAACTTGAAAAAACTCGACAAAATTAGGTAATAATTATGTATTTTAAATTTGAAACGATTAGAATGCATTTGAAACTTTTTTCCCCATTGACCGTAATGTAACGGAATATTTTTGATTGTCCCTGTAATTGATCTATGCATCCGATTTTCATAAAACTTGAAATGACTCGACAAAATTATGTAATAATTATGTATTTTAAATTTCAAACGATTCGGTTGGGTAGTTTTTGAGTTGTTATATGCGGACAGACAGACAGACAGACGGACAGGCAGACGGACGGACTGAACGACAACAATAGGTGCTACATATTTGCATAATTACGAACGCACCTAAAAAGACTAGTTTTCAACTATACACAGGGGGGAGGAGGGTTGATCCCCAAGCTATTAAAAAGGAGCAGCGTTTGTTTGTGTGATTGTAGGGGTAATTTCTGGAAGTACTGAACCAATTTCAAAAGTGATGGTGGCAAATTGATGGTGAAAGTCCCTCTTCCAACATAGGCTATATTTTATGCCAAGATCACTATTTTTTCTTAACTATAACCGTAAGTTTATTTTAAAGTTTATCTATTATACCTTCTACATTTTATTAAAGAAAATATGTTTTGTGTCCGGGTGCGAGGCCTCTCTAGGCGCGAGGCCCTATGCGGCCGCACCTGTCGCACACCCCTAAGGACGGCTCTGTCTACATCCTTTAACTAGCTTAATCCAAATTTTCATGAAATTCGTACGGTTGATTTTTGAGAAATGAATTATTCTAAAATAAGCCTATTTTAGGGGTTGTATCCAAATTGAAATTCGGTATTTGATTGTTGAAATGCTACAGAGTGACGATGTCACTTCTATTAATGTATAATTTCTTGTTTGGCGTTATTTATGACGGCCGATTATCTACACGAGGGATATAGGCCCAAAAGGGGGATGCCTTTCTTGGGGGTGTTTCTATGAGAACTTAACCCGAATTTACGTAAGAAAATCCAAGTTTCGAAAAAAAACCCCACGGAAAACGCCGAACGATTAAGCCGACGGGCGTGAATGGATTCATTATTTCTTATCCGGCTTGTCTAATATCGTTTGGCTATTGTCAGCCCAAATTTCAAACTTATCTTCGGGCATCATAGAGGGCTCCTTAAACCGTCGTTTTGACGTTTATTATTTATTATTCGAAAACTAACTTGAAGAAAAATTCGAAATTGAAATTTGCATCAAGCAGAATATAACAAATAAATCTATCAGAACATCTATCAGAAAAATTGTAGGTTGCGATTCAAATTAATTTCAGAATTCATAATATAAGATTTTTTTAAATTACAAATTAAATTTAGTATCATAATTAAACAAAACAATTATCACATTAAGAGTATAAATTCAAAAGGTATTAATAAAAATATGAAAATGTAGTTAAACCCTTTATGGCCCAGTGTTCCATTGCATGAAAGACCCAACTTGATTCTGAAATGCCATAGAGACACCAGAATTCTCGTTTAAATAATTTCCCCTTATTATGTATGGGGAGGGAAGGCTAATCCTTTTTCTTATTTTCAAATAAATTTGTATGCACATCCCTGTGTCATTCAGTAACTGCAAACATTTTCGCAATGGAAGTGCTAGGTGGCTTTACATTGCTGGGTGGGGCTTGTTGAGTTCAAACCAATTGGTAGGCCTCCCCACCTGGCTGAATCTGAATCTGGAAGTGCTCGGCACCTTAAAGGGCTAAATGTTGCATAATATTTATATTTAGTAGCGTAGAAGAAAGATTTTTATCTCGCACATCTTTGTTTTTACGTAATTTAATAAAAGAAAAAACACTTTTTAGTGATTTAAATCGCTCACCATAGTATCATCTAAAAAATAAGCATTATAAATAAGCAATATCATCTAAAAAAATAAGAATTATTTGAAAGTTAATTTCAAAAATATTGATCCGTTAAGCGGTTAATTGTTTTGAAAAGTATACCATTAAGTTAATTAATAATAATAATAATAATAAAATTACTTAACCCCATTTGCGTTCATGGCTGAACGTGATGAGAATTAATGTTAGCTGTGAATTATCCCATACTTTTTGATATTCCACAGATTATCTGCGTGTAGAACAATAAGTTAAAGACAACCATAAAATGGTGCAATCCATTGCAACATTTAGGGCAAGTAATTTATTCCATCTTTGAAGAACTCTTTGTAAACATCTCTTTTTGCTTTCCTACAAAACTCGAAACTGTTATTATACCGAGCTTCGATTTCCTTTGATTATGGCACCGACAAGCGCGAGCCCCCAGGGCCTGATTAAAACATAGGCCATGGCCTAAAGTACCCTGATTTTAGGAACCCCCAAAGATGATATCCAGTTTTCACAAAGCCGATATTTAAAATCTATTTTGACCTTGTATTGATAGTAATCAGTGTTTCTATCGTAGGTTAAGGTGAAAAGAGAAGGGATATGTTGATATGAGACACTCTACTAAATTTATTGTATCCCTATATTAGAGGCAGTGTTGCCAGTTTGATATTTGAAAAAAAAATCTACTTGATTCATTGCTAGCAGTTTTTGAAATAATATAGTTCACTTTGTATATATAATTGTATGTATTTATAATTTAATTTTCTGTAACTAAAATAGGCGAATATTTTTATTTAATTCATTAATGCCGGTTGGCAAGAAAACTTGCTATTTAAGTATTACGAAATTTAAAATTTGAAAACCAGTATTTTTTAAGGAAATTTTTATACGACCTAACCCTAAACTTTGAGCGATTAAATGAATTAAAATTACATATATGAAAAATTGGGGTTGAGGTATTAACATAAGTGTAAATAAACTCGTCGTTAATGGGTTAAAAAAGTGGAATTGTATTGCAGGGTTGCTATGTCTATGGGTTTTTGAATACTACAATTTTTAATAGGAAAATTCTCTTCATTGCATACAGTAATTATGCGATTAAATGTATGACAACTTCTTCAAGATTTTCGATGTGATTTAACCTTCCTACCCTGAATGAGTCTAATCGACCCATATCTATAGTTTGTTTTATACGATTCGAACCACAACTTTTTTCATAAAGAAAGTTAAAAAATCCCTGTCGGCTTGGCCTATAGGCGAAGGTAGATTTCGAAGAGTGCTCATTTCAACAACAAAAAATAAAATTTGGTTACAGATAAACCCAGTTTAACAACTTTATTTGTCCTCTTTTGAAAAATTTTTAATTTCATTTTTCTGTAGGGACTGATTTTATCAGAATCATCTTAAGCTAAATTCGGATCAAATGCCCATTTTGACAACATATTTTGAAATATATTCTGACAATATTAAAAAATCGACTAAAACGGCAGATTATATAGCTCCTAAATAACAAAAGACTGTCATCTGAATGCGTTTGAGAGCAAAAATAAAATTAAAAAATCCCTCTCGGCTTGGCCTATAGAAGGAGGTAGATTTCGAAAAAAGCTCATTTCAAAAAAAAAAAAAAAAAAAATGATTAGAGATAAACCCAGTTTAATATCTTCATTTGGCCGTTTATGAAAAATTTTTAATTTCATTTTTCTGCAAAAACTGGTTTTATCAGAATCATCTTAAGAAAAATTCAGCTCAAATGCCCATTTTGACAACATATTTTGAAATAAATTCTGAATTTATTAAAAAATCGACCAAAACAGTACATTATATAGTTCCTAAATAACAAAAAACTGTCAGTTGAATGCGTTTGAGAAAAAAATTGAATTTAAAAATGAGTCATAAAATAACCGATTTGTTGTTTGAATACATCCTTAATTCTTTAATCATGATTGCTTCGGAAAATTTTGTGCGAAATGCTCACTTTGACAGCATTTAAAAAAAATATATTCTATGTTTATCGAAAAATTGGCCAATGCGTCGCAGTATATAGTTCCTAAATAAGAGGATCTGTAAATTGGATGCGTTTGAGAGCGAAAATGGATTTTAAAACGAATCAGAAAAAACGCAATTTGCTATGTGAAAACTTCCTTAAATTTTCAAATCTCGATGACTTCGGGAAATTCTGTTCAAAATACCCTTTTTCGAAATATATTCTATCTCTATCAAAAAACCGACCAATGCATCACATTATATAGTTCCTAAATAAGAGGATCTGTAAATTGGATGCGTTTGAGAGTAAAAATGGATTTAAAAACGAGTCAGAAAAAAACGCAATTTCTTATTTGAATATTTCCTTAAATTTTCAGTCACGATGACTTCGGAAAATTCTGTTCAAAATATCCTTTTTGGTAGCCTTTTTTGAAATATATCCCGTCTTTATCAAAAAACTGACCAATGCATCATATTATCTAGTTCCTAAAGAAGAGGATCTGTAAACTGGATGCGTTTGAGAGCAAAAATGGATTTAAAAACGAGTCAGAAAAAAACGCAATTTCTTATTTGAATACTTTCTTAAATTTTCAGTCACGATGACTTTGTGAAATTCTGTTCAAAATACCCTTTTTGGTAGCCTTTTTTGTAATATATTCTGTCTTTATCAGAAAATTGACCAATGCGTCATTTTATACAGTTTCTAAATAAGAGGATCTACCATTTGGATGCGTTTAAAATCAAAAATGAATTTAAAAATGAGTCAGAATATAAGCGGTTTGGATTTGAGGTTTTTTCTCCAACTCCTATTTTTGTTTAATTTCTTTTTGCAATACGAATTGGTCCTATGAAAAACTTGTCAGTATAAAAGTTGTAGATATTGTTGAGAAGATGTAAAATAAATTTAATCAGATTTGATAGCTTAAAAATTGACGGAGTTATGGATCATTGTTCGTACGGGTCCTGGAATTTTATGGCCATGAAATTTTTCGGCACCAGTATTTTCTTATAGAAAATCTGTCATTAAGTAAAACGAAAATTCACGCTTTTCAGCTTTATTTATTTTTCTGTAAAGAAATGATGGTATTTCACCTTGAAAATAATGGTACCCGTACGAACCATGTGGATTTTTCTCTTTTTTTAACCACCCTTTTTCTTTTTGTTTTTAATTTTATTCGTCGGTAAAAATTGGTTCTATCAAAAACTTGTAAATACAAAAGTTTTAGATGATTTTAAGAACATTTACAAAAAATTTAGTTGGACTTGATATCTTGAAAAGTGACGAAGTTATGAATTTTTTTCTCTCAAAACCCCTGTTTTTTTCGCCCCTTGAGCCCACTTCTAAATTTATCAAAAATCTGTCATGCATAAACGTTTGGCCCATTTTTAAGAAATAATATAAACTTTAAACCGATTCGATACCTACTTTAATTAAGAAGTTATGGCATTTTTTTTTTTGGTTTTCACAAAAACGCCCCCTCTTCTGACCCCCTTGGTCCGATTTTGCCCATTAACGAACTTAGCGAGATTTTAACCCTTTGATTTTATGTACCAGTTTGGTGGAGATTGGTGAAGAATTATAGAAGTTATGGTGTCCATAAAAAAGTGAGATATACGTATATATATATATAAACTGGTGCGAATGCAATAGGTAGTATTTCATACGAAATCTACCTAATAACAGATTCAGAGAAATAAGTCAATTAAATCTATTACAATGTTTTAAATAACAATTCTGGCGTGAAATGTTTTTATCAAGATTGAGTAAAATTTGAACAGGGTAGGAAGGTTAGATAAGAGCAAGTCAGTCGAGAATAGGCATATACCTTTGTGCAGAAACCACTCAAACATATACACTGTAAAATAACGGACATTTTTTCGGAGATTGTACTGGCAATTGAGAAGTCAGTACATCGTTTTTTAGCAGAAAAATTGCCGTGAATTCCAAAGAATTTCCTTTTTTCGGGGGGAAAACGGAACATTTTTACATCCCGATCATCCCGTGATTACCACGGGCAATGTGAAATTAGCAAAATTTGCGCAACCCGCGATTTCCGCGGGGATGCATTTAACCAGTTAATTTTCAGAATTTCATTTTTACATCATTATTCTTCAAATTCCATTTTTTTGACAACCTTTTTTTAATAACCAAATTCTATATTTAAAAAAAAAAAAAAAAAAAAAAAAAAAGAAAAAACTTTTTTTTTTTTTTAATACAATTATAGCATACATTTACTTAGTTTAGCTCTAAAATATATGTGAATTTGAAATGTGCTGTAAAATAAATACTCAGTTTTAAGCCTCTTTTGATTTTTTTTTTTTAAATACGTAATTGCACTTTATTTGATAATCAATAAGATCGGGAATTGTAATGAATATTTAATCCTTTTGGGTCTGGTGCACTATTACTAGTATATGTCTTTTAACAGAGCGTTTTTTTGTTTTAACAAATACTTTTATTAACATAGCTGCCAACAGCTTCTGTTTTTTTTTGGCCCGGAAAAATTTTATAGTAAATTTTAACATTCCAAATCGCCTTAATCTGCCAATAAAATAAGGCGAAAATTTCTATTAAATTTTTCCAGACTAAAAAAAAAAAAAAAAAAAAAAAAAAAAAGGAAGAGTTGGAAGCTATATGAGGACCCCAGAAGCCAAGGGGTATAAGTGACAAAATTGAAAAAATCGAGTTAAGTGCAAAGGGTATCTGAAAATATGCTTTTTTCATTTCAGGTAAAGAAATATAGGTCATTTTCTGATTATTTGGGGAGTTATAGAGATAAACCACTTTTTTCGAAAAACAAACAATATTGCTTAGTAATACATTTAAAGAAAATTGTACTCTATTTTTTTTAACAGTTATTGAAATGAGAGTTCAAAGATTAGAATGCAACAAGCAGATGTTTCCTATTTCAATTTAGTCAATTGTTATTGATGTTCCAATTTAACATCAATTATCTTTAAACTCGATTTACTCCAAATCGACATTTTGTCACTTGTACCCCTTGGCTTCTGAGGTCGTCATACGTATTAATGTTTACATGAATTAATGTTAGAATGCGTCTATGTATTTACTGTATGATTTCATTGATGTGTAGGAATTTAGTAAAAATAATAATAATAAATATTTGCTTAGTTCTCTTTACACCATTTGCGATTCTTTTAAACATATATTTCACTCTTTAAATTTAAAATAAAGGTTACTTTCCTGAAAGAATCATGCGTAATAAAGCACAAAAAGTATTAGAAAGTTGTACTATCAGTTAAATCTTGTACTAACATATTTTCTAAACATCTCCAAAAACTTTTCCGCAGCCTATTATCATATTATATGAATTAAATAGAATGCAAACAACAACATTCGTCATGTTTCAGACAATGTAATAACTCTCAAACTTTAATTAACCCCTTAACTGCCCCGGACGTGTATATACGTCTGGCTCAAATAAATGCGCATTTCTGAAATTAACTATTGAACAACTACTTTTTTTGAGTTAAAAATCTTGCTTTATTAATAAAAAGCAACTTTTACCATTAAACAAAGGAAAGATTATTTTCCAAAATTTGTGCTGGCAAATTTTTTTTTAGCAAAACAGTTGAAGATTCTTTTTTTAAAGCTTTCGCAGTTAAGGGGTTAATCTTTGGATAACTACTGTTAATGTTATTGACGTAAAAGTATTTTTTTTTAAAATTGGAAAAAAAAAAAATAAGGAGGGTTGAATCAGATTGAACTTATTTTCCTTTTCCCGACAAAAACTCATGTCTCAGGAACAAAAATTTTATTTTAAATGTGAGTAATTTATAAACTACATCCTTAACTCTTAATTATATTTACGTAACCCTCTTACATGTCCCGTTTGGATGTCCATTTTGAAAATAATTTCAAGCTCAATGGAGAAAAACAATGGTTAATAGAATATATCATTGTGATGCTACTGACTGAGTGCGATAAATATTTTTGTAACTATTGCTATAACTATAACTTGTTTGGTTAATAGCCGATACTTTTATAAAAAAGAATTTCCGTAACGGTGACTAATTGCACCAAACGTCTCTTCGTCGCGCTTCATTATACTCATTTTCTATGAAAAATATTTATAAGGATGACCTAAAAAATTATTTCCAGTTTCCGTATTTTGAGTGTTATAATTTGTTTATTCGGTTGAATTTGTTTGTTCCTTAATCCTCCTAGTACAAGACATTAATATTTTCTGAGTGCCACATTGGCGCCAGAATTTTGGGACAGAAAATTTTTCTTTCATTAGATAAATTTAATTTTTTTAAAAATAAATATGTTTGTGAATTCTGGTGGGACTCAATTATTTCAGCATTTTTACAAAACGAATTACTTTCTCCCGGTTTAAAATTTTAATTACCGTTCAGTAGTGGCGGGTACTTTTATATTAACCCTTTGCACTGCGCTGTCGCCGCTGCGGGCATTTTTGCCGATCCCCCCGAAACTAACACAAGGAAGAAAATACGGGCTTCCGATTGGTTGATAAGCACAAAACATTTTGACACATTAAAAAATTCATTTTTTAACGAAAAGATATAAAGTTGGAAGATCTGGCTGTAGAAGCAGTTTTGAATCGAACTCACTTTTCCATTTTATCATATTTCAATTACATACCGAGTTATAAGCTATTTTGATCACGTGTTCATACGATTTTTTACGCTTTGTTGGCTGATTTTCTGCTTTCGTCGGAGAATGCAGTTCAGAACGTCGTTTTTGATGGCTTGTTCTGAAATATCTATTGCGTTTGCACAAAAACATGAGTGCGATTATAGATAGTTTCTGAATAACAACTCCTGCTAGTTCTATGCATTTCCAAACAAAAATGAATTAAAACTTATGTCGCAAAGTTACCCTTTTTGGTTTAACCCATTAACGCCCCAATTATTTTCTTCGCTAAAATTTAAATTTTGTATTTCCCACCACTTTTAAAATCAAATTAACTTTTATGTAAATTTATCGAGGATTCTGTCTCGTGGAAGAAGGTATATATTTATCTTCTTCTTTACTGGTGGGAAAACCGCTTTATTGCCTTTTTTTGTAACCGTCCTCAAAAGAGGACGCTGGGCGTTGATGGGTTAAGAACACCCTTAAAGTGCGTTTTGTTCCGGAACATTTTTCAGTTTATGTTTAACCCTTACCGGCGCAGACAAATTCTGTTCGTAAAATGAGAAATTGTTGACTGACACCGGAATTTACAAAAGACTTTTTTAGAAATTAAGAATTCCCTGATTTAAGCTGTCATTGTAGAAGTAAAATTTTACTAAAATATTATTGGTGCCGTTTGTAAATTTGGAATTAAAATTAGGTGTTGCCGGAGTGGTAACACTGCGCCGGAAAGGGTTAATTAATCACCCATTTCTGTTTGAAAACCTTTTGAAAGATGGATTTTGATGCATCTTCTTCTGATTTTACATATTTATTAATAGATGAAAAGAAAGATTTTCTGGAATTTTTTAGATGCTCTTTAAATTATTCAACCAATGAGAAGCCCATATTTTCTTCCTTGTATTAGCTTCGGTGGGATCAGCAGGGGTCGCAGCCTCCCTAAAATTTTTGCACTTTTCTACCAGTTTTTATATCAAAAATCTTCGTGTCAGATTTCTTTAACATCTACAATGAAAGTGTACAATAATTATTATCGTTTCGAAATTGTAGTAGGAAAGTGTGAAAATTTTAGGGACGCTGCGACCCCTGGATCAGCAAAAATGGCCACTTTCTCTGCGGTGACATAATCTTTCCTTGCAAAATTTGTTTTGGGCACCTGTAATAAAGGAAAATAAAATGTGCCTTATTTAATCACAGGCGTGCCACAGGTGACTATTTTTATACTAGAAGATAGCCCGTCAAAATGACGTGTTTGCATTTTTAAAGAATGATAAAAAATTACAACAACTGTGGTCAATCATAGCCACTTTAGGCTGAAACAATTTTGATAAATACAGCGATTAAACTTGGAAAGGGTAAAATCTAACAGAAAAAAAAAGAAAAAAGAAAGAAAGAAAGAAAGAAAGAAAATTTCAACAGAAATCTGCATTTAAAACTATAGCAAAACTATCTGGTAGATGGGAGTAGGGATTATAATGAAATTTAAAACGCACCCGCGGTTTGCTTAAATAAAAAGTTTTAATTAAATAGTGTTTTTGAAATCGTGAAAAGATTTCAAAGCGAAGTAAAATGTAGTGACGTCATTTACTGCTCCCACTCTAAATCTGGCCATTGAGAACGCTCCATTACGACTATGGAACGGTTTCATTGGTAAGAATATAGATTGCCTTTAAAATCGGAGTTAACTTTTCACAATGTTTTTTATAGATTTGAAATTCTCAAGAGTCATTCACGGCTGTGAAGAAAAAAAAATAAAGCAACCCGAATATAAAAATTTTAACAATATTGCATTTAAAACGCACCTTCGCTTTCCTTTAATAAAAAGTTTTAATTAAATATACACTGTAAAAAATTTCACTCATTTGCTACAGCGTCACTCCACCGCTTTTATAGAAAACGGTTACTTTAGTGTGTTAAGGAGCATTCTCATTGGTCATGAAAGAGATATTCTATAAAAGCTGTGGAGTGCCGCTGCAGCAAATAGGTCAAATTTTTAACAGTGTACTTTTTGAAATCGTGGAAAGATTTCAAAGCGAAGTAAAATGTAGTGACGTGATTTACAGCTCCCACTGTAAATCTGACCAATGAGAACGCTCCATTACGACTATGAAACGTTTTCATTGGTGAATAAGTTTCTTTTTCTCGTGGATAGGTTGACCCCGGAATTGTTATGCACGGAGGGGTTTTACATATATAACTCTTTTAGCGCCAGTATTTCTCTAATAAAAAGTTTGGAATATATCTGTTTTGCAAAAGTTGACAATGGGCTTGTTAATAATTTCCATTTTGAGAAAGCGATGCCTCTGACAGAATTAAAAAATAGTCGATATAACAGCCCTGTAATCAGCGCACGTTTGAAATTGTGTACTCGAAGAAACTTCTTTTAAAAAAGTGGTGCCGAACGAATAAAATTATATAAAAGACGCCGGTGTGCAAAGGGCTAAATCTTATTGCAATTTATAAACAAAAATGTATTTTTTAGAAGGTATCTCTCGAAGATCGACCTAGTATAAATGTATGGCACAGATGTTTTTCTAAATGTGGTTAAAAAAAATCACTGGGTCCTTATGGTGTCCCAATCCCGTAATCAAAAATTTAATTATTGTTAACCCTTTCCGGCGCGGCCAAATTCTGTTAGTAAAATGAGAAATTATCGACTGACACCGGAATTTACAAACGACTTTTTAAGAAATGAAGAACTCCTTAATTTAAGCTTTCATTGTAAAAGCAAGATTTTATTGAAATATTATTGGTGCTAATTGCAAGTTTGGAATTAAAGTCAGGTGTGTCCAGACCAGACACATTGCGCCGGAAATGGTTGAATGTAATAAAAATGCAATATTATTCAGATTTGTATGAACCGGGTTACAAAAATTTATTTAATGATTTGAAGACAGTAGCGCTAAACAGTGCCAGACGTGAAAAAAGATAAGGCGTTCCAATTCGGCCTTTTTTTAAAAGATAAGTAAGCACGCTTTTCACGACTCGGAAATTATATTTATAATTCACTGATATCCCAGAAAACACGTTTTTTATCAAGACCCTTTTTGAAAAAAAAAAAAAAAAGGTGCGATATATTCACAAATTTTAAAATAACCTATCCATTTCTTCCGCAGCCTATATTATGTTTGTAGCAATGCGTAAATTGTGAGAGGCCCTCAAAAAAGAACACGCCATCTCGAATTAATCTTAAAATTAATCACAGACGACGAATTCTTTCCACACAAAACTAAAACCCCTCCGACAGATGGCAATAGGTTCTAGAGTTTCAGAAACCGGGGAAATTTTTTTCATGTTCCTGGCATTTCCTTCTTTTACGCAGAAATCATTTTTTTTTTATCTTATTCTCAGGGCAAGAAAAGATTTCTCAAACGTTGGTGATCAGTTAGAGTTTGTCAAATGCAGGGCTTAGAGGAAGAACATGTGATGATTCTTGATACATTTTGTCAAAAATTGTTTTGTTTTACCGATGAGTTATGAGGTATTATTATATGGTTTAGCTAAAAAAGTAAAATTCTACTTGATATTGAAGATATGAGGCAGTATCTTTTAAGGGTGTATTCGAAAAAACGCTTTTCCATCTTCAACAGCTCGAAATTTTCCGATACAATTTCAGACGCATTTTTAAACGTAGAAACATGAAATTTGCTGAGAGGATTCTTGAAGGGACGTATGAGGTACCATGTGATGTCATTTTACGCTCAATTAATTAGAATTTGAGTTATAAACAATTACCTTATCAGTATGACCCTTTTTTTCGTTCCCAAAACTTCCGCTTGGGAAAAATCGGTTCGAAATGCCGTTTTTGATTGCTTTTTTTGCAATATTTTCTGCATTTATCAAAGAATCGACAATTACGGCACCATGTGTACTTTCCAAATAAGAGATTTTGAAAGTTTGGTACATTTGAGAGCCATAATGAGTTCACAAATAAATCGTAAAATAGGCAGTTTGAATCGAAATACACCCTTAATAATAAAGCCCCTAATATACCATAGCAGTGTAGAATTCAGGGGGTAGCCCGGGGGGGGGGGTTACATTCCCTCCAGAGCTATCAAATGTTCCCCCACCGGAAAATTTGAATAGTAATAATAAAAATAGTAAAAATTTCAATAGTAAAAAAATATAATTTCCCCCCATGAACTCTATTGTATCCCCCTCGGAGCCACAGTAGTCCCTCCCGGAGAAAAATGTCTGAATTCAACACTGCCCCATAGTAGAATGCGTTTTAAAAATTTCAGTAATGAAGTGAATTGTGAATACTTGCCCAAAAAATCTAATTAATAAATTTCGCTTTATTTAACCCTTAAGGGTGTAATCGAAAAAATAATTTTTCACCCTCAACAGCTCGAGACTTTTTCAAACTCATTTTCAAAAATAAAAACATGAAACTTGTTGAGGTAATTTTTGAACAGATGTATAAGAGGCCTTGTAATTTCAAATTTCGCTCAATTCATAAGAATTTGATTTATAAACAGTTATTTTCTCAGTAGGACCATTTTGTTCGTTCCCAGATCTCCCGTTTCGGAAAGCTGAGTTCAAAATGCCAACTTTGACAACACTTTTTGCAATATTTTCTGCATCTATCAAAAAATCGTCAAGCATGGCACATTATCTAGTTCCTAAATAAGAGAATTTGTCAGTTTGATACGTTTGAGAGCAAAAATGAATTTAAATATAAATCAGAAAGCCCGAACTGAATTTGGTGAAGAACACTTCGCTTGCTTCGTTACTAAAAGCTTTTTAGCTCACAGGCTATCATAGCCTGAGAGCTTATGTGCCTTCCCGTTCTGTATGTATGTTCGTACGTAACGCGATAACTCATGATAAAAATATCCCATCCACTAGAAATTTTGTTTATAGGTATATCCTGATAAGGCGCTTCCCTGATTAGTTTTTGGAGTTCATTCGATATGTATAAGAGGGGGAACGGAACGGGGGGCTCATGCCCCTCCCCTTAATTGATATGAATGGTTTTTTCATGCAGAAATATTAGTTTTTGTTCAAAATTTACACATAGGATCATTCTGATGAAGCGCTTCCGTGATTGGTATTAGGTGTTCATTGGATAAATATAAACAGGGTAAATGGGGGTTCTAATGCCTCTCCCCTTAATTTATATAAATGGGTCTTTCATGCAGAATTGTCAGATTTCGTTCAAATGTCTGAATAATTTTGGAAGTTTAATGGTTAAGTATATAAAAGACAAGGATAACTCTTTTTAAATTATATAAATGGGTTTTTATTAAGAATTTTCCGATTTGCTCTAAATTTTGGATATGGATTTTTTACATGATAAAGCATGTTCCTGATCAGTTTAAAGGTTTTAATGATTAAGTATAAAAAGGGCAAAGGGGGGAGCTGATCCCCCTCCTTAATATTTTTTTTTCGAACGGAATTAACCCTTGAAAATTTAAGGCTGTAATGTACAATTAGTATGCGTAGCCTGTGAGCTCAATGCCATCAGTTTAACTGGGCAATATTCTTTTTATTAATACTACTAATTTGTAACTATAAATTTATATTTACCGTAATTTCGGGTGTATAAGCCGCGGATCAAACAATTCTTTTTGGACCCAGAAATCTTATTTAGTGATTGAAGACAAATACTTACGTCGATCTAAGTACATTTTTTTCTTAAAAATTTCTGGGTCGAAAAAGAATTGTTTGATCCGCGGCTTATACACCCGAAATTACGGTATTGATTGTCAGATATTTTTCGATTAGGTAAGACAGATATTTTAGTATGGAAAAAAAGGAGTTTAACCCCTATTTTTAAACGTTAAATGGAGTTGAATGTTTTTCGATTTGCCCGTACATTATACAGGCAACGTGTTTTTATCAATCAGGATTTATTAATTGTCAGCAGTAAATTTTTATTGTAAATTTTGGATTATTTAATCCGAGCATATTTCTTATTCAATTAGGCAAAATTTTCGGTTTTGAAAAACCGATGGCAAAAGATTAAAAGTTCTGTAAAAGACGTCAAAAAGTAGGCATTATTTAAAAGTTTTTTTTTTTCAAAAATATTGATTAGTTAAGTGATTAAGTAGTTTTGATCGCTTGAATAGATTTTCACATCATGGAGATCTTATGGTAGGATTTCGGTCGATATGGAAAACTTCTGCGACGATACGTTTAAGGGTGTTCTTAACTGCTCCGCTCAACAAGCGAAAAACGTTTTGACACATTTACAAAGTCATTTTTTAACATAAATACATAAAATTAGAATGTCTGACTATGGAAGCGATTTCGAATTGAACCTATTTTTCCATTTTGTGATAGTTAAATTACCTATCGAGTTATAAGCTACTTCGATATCTTGATCACCTGTTTTTCCCCTGCTTTTCGACCGGTTTTTCTGCTTTTGTCGGGAAATGTGCTCAAAAGTGTCAACTTTGAAGGCTTGTTATGAAAGATCTATTGTGTTTTTTAAAAAACAGAACATTGGGTGCAATTAGGCAGTTTCTGAATAATAACACCTGCTATTTTCATGCATTTCCGAACAAAAATAAATTAAAGCATGTGTCACAAAGTTGCCCTTTTTGATTTAAGAACACCCTTAAGCAAGTCGAAACAGCACGTCAAGCGTAGCAAATGAGCTGCGTTCGTGCTATAACGAAGTTTTAAAAATATTCAGATCTTGGTGTAATAATATACAGAATAGCCGCCGAAATCCTTTGTCTGTCTCTGTAAATACCATCTGCTTTCTATTATACAGGAAGTCACATGTAGTAAACCTCAAAAACGTATATCAATTTCATAAGATGTGAATTCGTGTAATATAATTAAAACACGCCCGAAACAAATGTCTCCTCTTATACCATTATGTAATGAAATAATTTTGTGTGGTCTTGTAAATTAATAACATATATTCTTTGCACCACAAATTGCATGTATATTTTAGTATATATTTCATACATGCATATAAATTTTTATATCTTCGAAAGAGTGTAACATCATTAAAATTTACTTGAAATCATTTTTCTTCATTGGCCGTAATGTAACGGAATACTTTTGATTATCCCTGTAATTAAATTATACATACGATTTTCATAAAATTTGAAATGACTCGATAAAATCATGCAATAATTACATATTTTAAATTTCAAATGATACGGTTGGAATTGCTTTTGCTCTGTTATATGCGTACAGACATAGACTAACAGACGGACGGACGGTATGAATGACGACTATAGGGGCTACGTATTTACATAATTACGAACGCACCTTAAAAACCTCCTTTGCATACTAACATACAGTCGAAAATTAACATACAGTCGTTAATTCGAAATCGGATAATTCGAATCTTCGCTTAATTCGAACTAAACATAAAGTCCCGAAATTTTCAATGGCACAATAACGTTAAAATTTTTCATTAATTCGAACTCATTTTCTCTTGACTTCGTTTAATTCGAAGTAACGAGAATTCCGATTTTTCATTTTTCGTTTATTCTCACGGATTTCAGATCATTTGAATAACTTTCTTTCTTTGATTTTTGTGAAAATTGTTTCGAGCGAGTATACATACATTCCAATGCATTTGATATCCACTTTCTTAGTGCCTCGTCTGTCCATCAGTGACGCTTTAAATTTTTCTTCCATTGCGCTTGTTTCTAATCTTTTAATTAATTTATGTATTTATACATTCTAATTTAATATTAAGTCAAGTTCTAATGATAACAGACGAAATAAATTTAAAAAACACTATAACATTACTTTATTTGTAATAGTACCATATTAAGCATTTTTTCATAATTCGAACATCGGATAATTCGAACATATTTTGTGGTCCCGACGAGTTCGAATTAACGAGAGCCGACTGTATTAGTATTCAGTTCGCAGACCATTTAGGAGACCTATTATAGGTGCTTACGTATTTATATATCTACGAACGCACCTAAAAATATTCGTCTTGGCAGTAATTATTATTTCTTTTACATTTCTGAAACAGTTATATAATCACCTTGTATTTATTTATCAAGACATTTCTTTACTTTTACCTAGTTAAGCACTGCATATACAAAGATTATCTAGATTAGATTTTCAACAAGGAAAAAATGATTTAAATCTTTGGCGATGAAGTAGTGGTGAAGGAGAAAATAACTTTACTTGAGAAAGTTGGAAAGTGGCCAGTGAAATTTCGACATTTTATTTTCAAAATCATCTCTCTAATTAGCGTTAAATCGCGACATTTTAGAAGATGACATTTAAATAAATATTTTTATCCGATTTCAATAAGTGTATTTCTTGATTATTTTGAAACTCGAGTTTAACCGATTCATAAATTCGAAATAATCTACTCTGTTATGTATATAAATTGAAAATTATATAGATATACCTTGGCGGATTCTAAATTAATGGTATAAACTTTAAGGGTGTATTTCGATTCAAACTGCCTATTTTCCGATTTATTTTTGAACTCATTATTGCTCTCAAATACACCAAACTTTCAAAATTTCTTATTTGGAAAGTACACAAGGTGCCGTAATTGTCGATTCTTTGATAAATGCAGAAAATATTGCAAAAAAAGCAATCAAAAACGGCATTTCGAACCGATTTTTCCCAAGCGGGTGATTTGAGAACGAAAAAAGGGGTCATACTGAGAAGATAATTGTTTATAAATCAAATTCTAATGAATTGAGCGTAAAAAGACATCACACGGCACCTCATACGTCCCTTCAAGAATCCTCTCAGCAAATTTCACGTTTCTACGTTTAAAAATGTGTCTGAAATTGTATCGGAAAATTTCGAGCTGTTGAAGATGGAAAAGCGTTTTTTCGAATACACCCTTAAGGGTTGGTACAGGGTATTGTTATAATCATTTGTTGTGAATGTATGGGCACAAGTGACACATTGGGGTAAAAACACCAGGGGGGCAATTTGGACCCTTTTATCTCAAAATTTCTCATTCTTACCACAAATTTCTTAAGCTGCTACTTTACTATTACTATCTAAAGTGTGCTAATATTTTATTTAACCTCTTAACTGATAAAGCTTTATGAAAATAATCTTAAACTTTTTTTGCTAAAAAAATTGCCACCAAAAATTTTGGAAAATAATCTTCCCTTTATTTAATGGTAAAAGTTAATTTTTCTTAATAAAGCAAAATTTTTAACTCAAAAAAGTGGCTGTTCGATAGTTAATTTCAGAAATATGCATTTACCGGGTGTCCCAAAAATGACTGATGGATTTTAAAATTCAATAACTTGCAAACGGTGACAGCTATTTAAAAAATTTTTGCAGGAGGGTTGTGTGTAATGTCAGGAGTTTTTTTTACCGTAATTTTTTATTTTAGTTCGAATTTCAAACAATAGGTAGCGCTGACGGCGATTAAAGGCCAGGTCGACGCTTCACTCAGCACTGATCACCTGGCCTTCAATAGCCGTCAGCGCCACCTATTGTTTGAGATGCGAACTAAAATAAAAAATTAGGGTAAAAAAACTCCTGACATTATACATAACCCTCCTGCAAAAAATTTTTAAATAGCTGTCACCGTTTGCAAGTTATTGAATTTTATAATCCATCAGTCATTTTTGGGACACCCGGTATATGAGCGAGACGTATATATGCGCCCGGGGCAGTTAAGGGGTAAAGTCATACATTTCAACTGTAGAAAAAAGAGAAAAATCTTTGAAATTTTCCAGTATGATATCTAAATTTTTGAATTAAATAATACAACTGAACTGATCGAAAACTTTATTTCTTTTTCATTTCATGTATTTCCTTTGTTTGACAAATTTGCCCGTTTTCCTTTCTTTGACAGTTTTGTGTTTACTTTTTTAATTCAAAAATTTCGATTTCATACCTGAACTTTTCAAAGAATAACTTTTTCTTCTTTATATCATGTTATGTCTGTCTTAAATAAACAAAAGAACAGTATGAGATTTTTCTGGGGTGAATGAGAAATTTTGAAATAAAAAAAAAGGGCCAAATTGGCTCTCTAGTTTTTATCTCAACGCAGCACTTGTGATGACCATACATTCCTATACGTATACAATATATGATTGTTACAGTGTCCTGTACTAACCCTGTATAAAGTTTGCACCATGAATTTAGAACCACCCTGTATAAATTCCAAATTACGTAGACATATAAATTCCAATTGATGACTGATTATAAATTCTAATGATGTGTGATAAATTTAAAATATTTGTAAAAAATATATGAGTAATGAAATAATGCAGTAGTTAATAATCTGAAATTCGTTTATTGCAATGTATATGAGGGTGTCATAAAGTTTTAAACGCTTTCCTGATTTCCCCGTACCACATACGGGCATCCCTATTATAATCATAATTTAATATTCTCACCAGTAAATTTTTATTGTAAATTTTGCGTCACCGAGCATTTTTCTGATTCATTTAGGCAAAAATTTCTGTTTTGGAAAACCGGTTATCAAAGATTAAAAATTCTATAAAAGACATGCAAAAAATCGGCATTATTTGAAAGGTTTTTTTTTTTCAAAAATAAATTGATGAGTCAAGGGTGTTCTTAAATAAAAAAGGGCAACTTTGTGACATAAGTCTTAATTTATTTTTATTCGGAAATGCATGAAATTAGCAGATGTTGTTATTCGGAAATTGTCTAATCGCACTCAGTTTTTGTTTTTTAGGTGCGTTCGTAATTATGTAAATACGTAGCACCTATATGTCGTTCTGTCCGTCTATATGTCAGTCCGGCTGTCCGCATATAGCAACGCAAAAACTACCCAACCGAATCGTTTGAAATTTAAAATATATAACTATTACATAAATTTGTCGCTTCAAATTTTATGAAAATCGGATGAATAGATCAATTACAGGGATAATCAAAATTATTCCGTTACATTACGGTCGATGGGGGAAAATATTTCAAATGCATTTTAATGGTGTTATACTCATTCGAACATTTTAAAATTAATATGCATCTATAAGTTACATATTATAATATATATTTTGTGTAATCTGTGCTGCAAAGACCATTTGTTATTGATTTACAAGGTCACACAAAAGTATTCCATTACATAATGGTATAGGGAGAGCATTGTTTGGTGCGCATTTTAATTGTGTTAACTATTTAAAATTTTATGAGATTGATATATGAGAGTGATATTTTTAAAACATCAATATCGTACGAATGCACCTCATTTGCTACGCTTCACGTGCAATTTTCAACTTGTTTAAATACGCAATAGATATTTCAAAACAAGCTATCAAAGTTAACGTTTTGAACTATGCAGTTTCCGACGAAAGCAAAAAAATCAGTCGACGTAACAGAGAAAATCGCGTGATCACGTGATCAAAATAGCTTATAATTCGGTAGGTAATTTTATTATCATAAAATGGAAAATTGAGTTTGATTCGAAATCGCTTCCATGGTCAGGCTTTCCTATTTTATATCTTTCAGTTAAAAAATGAATTTGTCAAAACGTTTTACGTTTATTGAGCAGAGCAGTTGAGAACACCCATAAGAGATTAATTACAGGCAACTAGCTTTATATTCTATTCGCACCAGTATGTTTAAAAAATACATTTCGTAGTAGATTTATTTCTCTTGCAAATGTTCTCAAAGTATAGGTAAAAAATTTCTGTATTGAAAAGTGGTGCGCGGTCGCATTAAAAAATATTCGCCTGTAACTGAAACTTTCAGACACACCCCACGTGTATTAAACAGTTATCATGGTTGCTAACATTTTAGGTTTTCTTTCCAACTCAAATAATCTAATTTAGAATTAGAAAACTTCTTTAATAAAATATGAATTATTTATAGGGATACTTATTTGATTCGATTTAACCCTTTAACGGACAAAGAATTTTCATTGGTAAGATGTTGAAATAAACGAGTCACACCGGTAATTGTGAACAAATATATTTGTAAATAAGAAAAAGTGATTTTTCACATACATAATAAAATGAATTTTTTTAAACTAAAATTCCGGTGTCGTTGTAACACATCGGAATTAAAATTTTGGGGTTTCGTAAAGGAACCAATGAACGTTAAAGGGTTAAGGCCCTTGTCCTCGCTCGAGGAAACGCTCACGAGCTAATGCTATTCCTATGGGGAAGCATTTTTCTAATAACTCGATCGCATTTTGACATTTTTGAATAATTTTTTTTGCATTGGATAGCTGAGGTGCATGCCGACAGCGCACCTTTTTTACTCTTTCGATTTTGGTTGCAGATATTTTTTTTAAAGCACTTTCAGTTTCGAGACCGGTTTTGAAAGTGAAACTAACTTTGTAAAAAATATCTGCAACTGAAATCGAAAAAGTAAAAAAGGTGCGCTGTCAGCATCAGGGTTCGGTGATATATATCAATGGATATATATCATGATATATATCATGATATATATCCGATATTTATTTTCAAAATATCAAGCTTTTGATATTTTCGATATTTTCATATTTGATATTTATTTTCAAAATATCATGATTCTTGATATTTTCATATATTTAATTTTTATTTTCAAAATATTTTTAGTCAACAAAAGTCTAAATGAGCTCTTCAATTGTTATTAAAAATTAACCCATCTGTAAATAACTAAAATATTAAAAACATGCTTACAAAATATCCCCCACCTCCAAAAACTATTTTTAGATTGCACCTGCTAGAATTGGAAAAGGGGTGATGATTGGCTAATCTGAATTGCTCAATAGTCAATCAGGCAGTGTAATGTGTAGGCATAGAATAGACATGTTTTAAGAACAAAATTTTACATATGTTGCAAGTCTTTGCTGTGCTGTCATTATTTTGTTCTTGTTGATATTATATTTAAATGATATAAAGCTTAAAAATTTTATTAAAGTTTTTATTGCAATCACTATGCCAAGAATAAAAGATCCTATATGGAATCATTTCACATGTAAAATTAAAGAAGGAAATAGTGGCAAATGGGCCATATGTAAGATGTGTGATAAAGAAATGCAAGGAATTCCAAAAAGGATGGAGAAGCATTATGAATTGTGTTCTTCCGCTCAGATTGATAATACAGGTAATTACACATTTTTCTGTTTTATATTTTAATATTTTCTTTAAAATATGGTTATTCAATCTTTAAGGCTGCCAACAGTTACACATTTTAAAGTTAACTTTACATCTCTACATTAAAAATACGGATAAGATTTTATTACACATTACTCTCATTACCAATTTTAGATTATATTTTTGAATTCTTATATCACAATTTAAATGCTCTAAAAGTTAAGACTTTTTTTTTTTTTTTTTTTTTTTTTTAAATACATAAGATTTCTATTAAGTTTTATTATGACTTAAAATGGTTTAGTATCATGAAATATTAAAAAATATATATACAGTAGACTCCCTCAAATCCGCACAGCTTGGGACCAGAGGTTTTGCGGATTTTAGAATTTTGCGGATTTCTGGTCATTGCTTTGTTTACATTTTTACTTTCTTCTATCTTCAATAGAAGAAAGTATTGTAATCGAAATTTTTTTCGACTTCCGGTTTTCGACTGATTTACACGTTTTAGGGGTCAAAGATTCCAAAAAACATGTTTTTACAAAATGTCTGTCTGTCCGTGTGTCTGTGTGTGTGTGTGTGTGTGTGTGTGTGTGTGTGTATGTCTGTGTGTATGTCGCCATTCTACCATCAAAAAGTGTATGAAGTTATGGATAGAATTGAACCAAATTTTTTGTAAATGTTTTTGGCTGTGGCAAGCAGGTCCTCCTTCACTTTTGAAATATTTCGCCTGAAGGGGGCGCTGCAATCACGATTTTTGTGCCATTTTCAATATTGTACCGAGCAAAAGTATATGAAGTTATGCATCGAATTGAACGAGATTTTTTGTGTATGTGTATGACTATGGCTAGTTGGTCTCCCCTGAATTTGAAAATAATCCGGAAAGAAGGAGGCGCTGCAATCGCGAATTTTGTGCCATTTTCAATATTGTACCGATCAAAAGTATATGAAATTATGCACCGAATTTAACCAACTTTTTTGTGTAAGTGTATGACTATGGCTAGTTGGTCCTCCCTGAATTTGAAAAAAATCCGTCGGAAGGGGGCGCTACAATCGCGTTTTTTGTGCCATTTTCAATATTGTACCGACCAAAAGTACATGAAGTTATGCATCGAATTGAACGAAATTTTTTGTGTAAGTGTATGTTTAGGGCTAGTTGGATCGCCCTGAATCTGAAAAAAATCCGCCGGAAGGAGGCGCTGCAATAGCGAATTTTATGCCATTTTCAATATTGCACCACATAAAAGTGTATGAAATTAGTTCTAGAACTGAAGTAAATTTTTTGTATATAATTATTTCTTGGTAAGGCAAGTAGGTCCTCCCTGAATTTGAAAAAAAAAATCTGCCTATCATTCTATTGTCCATCGGCTCGTGCAGACGTAAATTCGTTTTTACTCCGATTAATTGATTGAAGCAGAAATTTAAGATGAAAATCAAAGTTGGTATGGTATTGAATTAAAATTATTAAAGCATTAAAATGAGTAATTATTTTTTTTAATATTAAAATGTACGTATGAGATAGAAGAAAGTTTTGGGATTGGCACATCCAACTAGTTTAAAAAGTAATTTGAATGTAATTAATAATGAAATCAAAAGTATAATGAATGCTTACTATATGCTAAAATACTAAAATAAGTAATAAACTAAAATAATAAAAATTTAGATAGTTTTTGAAATGATAAAAGTACTAAAATAAAGGTCAAATTAATGAGGAGTAATGTACAATTAAATATTCATTATAAAGATGAAACGTGTTTTTCCTAAATTATTCAATAAAAACTTGCCTCATAAATGTACATTACTAATTTACATCAAGATCATAAAATAATGAAGTTTTATTTCAGGTTTAGCCAGACTTAACAACTAAAAAAGCTTGATTAATACATAAATATATTTGGTAATATTGTGATTAGAAATGATATCAGCAATATATTTATTTTTTCAGAAATAAATTATTCTTTCTTTATGAAAAAACATGAATTCAATAACCTTAAAAAAAATTACAAATTAAAAAATATATAGAATTGATAAAAATCTAAAAAAGTCAAATTTTGCACCTACATCGGAATTGAATGTTTCATTGTTTACATCCGTAAAATATGTGCGGATTTTAGAGAGTTGCGGATTTTAGGAGTGTGGATTTAAGGGAGTCTACTGTATATCTAATTGATATTTTGACCAAACTTTTATCTTGTAATGTGATAATGTTGAATAAAAAATGCATACAATTCTTCAATTCAATTTTAAACTTCAAATGCTTTTTCATAAACAAGATAATATTAAAATAACTAAATATATTTTTATTTGTAAAATTTCTTTTTGTGCTTAGTAAAATTTTAATATTTATTCTATTTTTAAAAAGACTTTGCTGCGTTAAAAAGTTTTAATATTAACAAGAGATTTATTAATTTGTTTAGAATGTTTTCATATGTTTTTAGTAATTACACTTACATATGCTACTTTGAAATTATAGATTAGAACTTATTGGCAGTCCTGAATTTTATATTTCTTAAATATTAAATATTTCATTCCACAGTTCATTCTGATGCATTTTTTTTTCTTATTACAGATGATGATGATCCTAAAAGAAGTGTTGATTTAGACAATTGTATCTTATCAGAACAACCATGCAAGAAACAGAAAAAAGCTTCTGCAGCAACAAGATACAAAACAACAACAGTTTCATTGTCTAAAGATTCTGATGTGGTTTGCACTTCAACAGTATATGCTCAAGCTATTGATGAACAAATTGCGCGTTACTTTTTTGCTACAAATACACCATTTAATCATGTTATTCATCCTGAATTTATAAAACTTTGTAGTTTGCTTCGACCTGGCTATACGCCTCCTTCGGAAAGAAGATTAGCAGGGGAACTTTTGGATGATTTACACAAAAAAGTAGTTGAAGAATCAAAGGAAATTCTCTCTGGAGAAACTGTAACTATGAGTCTTGATGGCTGGAGTAATATCCACAACGAGTCACTTATTTGCACCTCAGTGATCACAACATCTGGTGATACTTTCCTAACTTCGACTATAGATTCATCAGAACATTCACATACTGCAGAATATTTATGTGATGTGGCAAAACAATCTATCTTGGATTGTAAAGAAAAATTTGCTGTAGATGTTCGCAGTTTTGTTACAGATAATACTGGAAATGTTAAAAAAATGAGAGAAGAGCTTGCTAAGTCTGAAGATTTTGATATTATTTACTATGGTTGTTCTGCTCACATATTAAATCTTCTTGCCAAAGACATAGAATTTCCAAATATAAGTAAAAATGTCATCAAGATAATTAAATATTTTAAATATACTCATTTGCCAACTGCTTGGTATAAGAAAAATGGTGGAAAACTGCTAGTAATACCTCAAGCTGTAAGGTGGAACACAATGTTTGATACACTGAAGTCTTTTTTAGATAACAGAGGAAAACTGGTGCAAGTCTGTCAGGATCACAAACTTGAAATTGATAAAGAAATTTTCAATTTAGTGAATGATGTCAACTTAATGGTTAATTGCACAGATTACATAAATATTTTAACACCTATTGCAGATGCATTAGATGAAATGCAAAAAGATGACACTAAGATTGCACAATGTGTAGAAATTTGGTGCAAATTAAAGGAACAATTGGAAACATCTGGAAAGGATATCAAGAAAAAATTATTAGCAAGAGAAGAAATGGCATTGTCACCAGCACATTTAGCTGCTAATATGTTGGACCACAGATACTGTGGGAAAAAATTAACTGAAGATCAAAAGCATAGTGCTTTTAATTTCTTGCGTTCAGTAGACAAAGAACTTTTGCCCCTGGCAATGACATTTTAAGCAAAGAAATCTCCTTTTCCAAGTTTTATGTTTGAAACTGAATATATAAAGGTTGAACCAATAATTTGGTGGGACAATATTAAATTGGAGCAGCCCATAAAAGAAAAAATGTCCAACTTAACTAATCAGTTGTTTACAGCTTCTCCTTCAACAGCTGGATTAGAAAGAATCTTTTCCAGTTTCGGTTTAGTTCAGTCTAAACTCCGGAATAGGTTAGGGAATGAAAAAGCTGACAAGCTTACATTCATGTTTAAATTCTTCAATAGAAAAAAATAATTTATTTATTATTTATTATTATTATTATTATTATTATTATTATTATTATTATTTTGTATCTTGAAACTTGTTCTTTAAAAATAAATTTTTTTAAAACTTGAAACTGAATTCTGTATTTTGTGTTTTGATGAGTGAAAAGGTAATTTGTTGAACATCACAAAAAATTGTTTGTCTTCATTTATTTAATCATCAAATTTACAAAGGAAAAAAAAAAAGATTTAGAATATTGGTTTATGTTTTCATGTTAACTGTAATATGATTAAAATTTTAATTTATATTAAATCAAAAAATATTTGTAATCAATAAGCTGAAAATTTTGAAAATATCGGATATATATCGAAAATATCAGATATATATCAAAATATCGGATATTTTCGATATTTTCGAAAATATCATGATATTTACGAACCCTGGTCAGCATGCACCTCAGCTGTCCAATGCAAAAAAAAAAAAAAAAAAAAAAAAAAAAAAAAAAAATCAAAAATGTCAAAATGCGAAAGAGTTATTAGAAAAATGCTTCCCCATAGGAATAGCATTAGCTCGCGAGCGTTTCCTCGAGCGAGGACAGGGGCCTTAAGTTAAATTTCTATCAGATGTAAATTTACCATTTTTTGGAGTGAAATAAATCCGAGCCAGGAATGTATTGGCTGAAGCCGCCAATGCTCTTCCAACTGAGCCATCCTGGACACGATCACTGGAGGACTATTTCGCCTTTAATCTAATTAAATTTCTGGTTTAAAACACGTCTATTTTATTTGAAAATTACAAAAGATAGACATTCGTATTTAAAATGTATATTTAAGGGTGTATTCAAAAATATTTTCCACCTTCAACAGCTCGAAATTTTTTGATTCATTTTCAGACTCATTTTTTAAGGTAAAGACATGAAATGAAGTATCAAATGAACAACCTGCATAAAATGTTCTGAAATTTAGCAAATGCCTCTCACCTTCTCATTTTTTTTAAAAATAAATAACCATTGTGTATTATCCAGACAATACCGCCCTCCTCCGTATTCTAACATCTACCCACCCAGCCATCCTATTATATTTTTTTATGTTTTTTACATTTTCAATTTTTTATTATTATTTTACAGAACACTCTGAGTACTGTCAGTTTAATGATAACCATCTTGTATATGTATATAGAAGAACACTAATATGATTATTATATGGTTATCTTGGTCGATAGTTATATCGAGAACTTTAATATAACGATCAAATGTTGCGGTCTCTTCATATTCGTTATAACTGAGATCCATTATAACCAAAATTACGGTTTGTTAATAAAAAATTCAAATTCATAAAAGCATGTTTTTTTTTTTTTTTTTTTTTTTTTTTTTTTTTTTTTTTTTTTTTAAGTTGGCATTTGAAATTTTGGTTGATGCAATTTCGCATTAGTGTGAAATTTACAGATCAAAGAAAATAATAATTTAAGACTTATAAAAATATACAGGGTTCATATGCATCAACGGATTCAGGAAAATTTAAGTGTTTTGGTACTAGAAATTTCGTAAAGTACTGGTCACCAGTGTTCTCGCTGGCATTTGACCAACGTTAGTAATTTGGCTAATTAAAAATAAAAAACATTCACCAAATGAAAAAAGTCTTAGCAAAATAAATTCATCGCGTAACAAAAAAAAAAAAAAAAAAAAAAAAAAAAAAAAATCTTAAATATTTTAAAGGGGGTACACTTTGTTTCAATATGTTCTAAAATAACCTAAGTTTTTACAACTACGACAACGATTGTTAATCTAATTTTAACTATCCGCTACAAATGTATTAAAAATATGTATATAGGCATATGTATGATAAAGAAAAGAGAGAAAAAGCAAAAATTGAACACTAGCAATTTGGCGAATCTAATCGTTTGTTTACTCGCCAAATGAAAAATTTAGTCGCAATTTGGCGAAATGGCGAGCGACAGCGAGAACACTGCTGGTCACTCTATCTGAAAGGTAACTTCCCCCCCCCACCAAATACGGCAATTATTACTTTTAAAAAATTCTGGTTAAAGGACCTTCAAGTGTACGAAACCTGATAGATATGTATACATAGATATCTTTTGAAAATGTTTTTAGATAGTTTATTAAACCAAATTGAATTTCTAACGATTCCGTTATAAAAATTGTTTGTTGTGCAAACAATTTTATAATATCATTAGTATTTTTTTTTTTTTTTTTTCTTTTTTTTGTTAGTCACGGGCTTAAATCACTTTTTTCATTTTTTCTTTTGACGCCTAACCAGCGGCTGTGTTTTTACGTACAATAAATTGAAAATATGGGATAAACATCACTTTTTTTAAGCTAAAATATGCTTAATATTTAGTCAAAATATTTCTGCCATTAATTAGTATGAAATTGTAATTTAAAAAATTAGATGTGCCAAAAAGCTTGAAACAATGGATCAAGCAAACTTTTCTCGCCCGTATAGCGTACGGGCAAATTAGTTAAGGGTATATTCCAATCCCAACTGCTCATTTACCGATTTATTTCTAAATTCATTTTTGCTCTCAAATGCATCAAATTGGCAAATTCTTTTATTCAGAAACTACACAAGGAACAGTGATTGTCGATTTTTCGATAAACGTAAAAAATATACTAAAAAAAATGCTGCCAAAAACGGCGTTTTGACACGCATTTTCCGAAGCCGGAGATCTGCGAACGAAAAAAAGGGACATACTGAGAAAATAACTGTTTATAAAACAAATTCTAATGAATTGAGTGAAAAATGAAATCACACTGCATCTTATACGTCTTTTCAAAAATCACCTCAGCAAGTTTCATGTCTTTATCTTTAAAAATGAGTCTGAAAATGTATCGGAAAATTTCGAGCTGTTGAAGGTGAAGAATTGTTTTTTGGAAGGGTGTTCTTAACTGCTCCACTTAACAAGAGCAAAACGTTTTGACACATTTACAAATTCATTTTTTAACAGAAATATATAAAATTGAAATGCCTGACTATGGAAGCGATTTCGAATTGAACTTATTTTTCCATTTTATGGTAATTAAATTACCAATCGCGTTCTAAGCTATTTCGATCACTCGATCACCCGTTTTTTTCCTGCTTTCCGACCGGTTTTTCTGTTTTCGTCGGGAAATGTGCTCAAAAGTGCCAACTTTGAAGGCTCGTTATGAAAAATCTATTGTGTTTTTTAAAAAACAGAAAATTGAGTGCAATTAAACAGTTTCTGAATAATAACACCTGCCATTTTCATGCATTTCCGAACAAAAATAAATTAAAGCATGTGTCACAAAGTTGCTCTTTCTGATTTAAGAACACCCTTTAAGTGGTTAATTGAACATTTACATAGTTTCTTATATTGCAGAACTCTGATTTAACGATCTAATGTTGCAGTCTCTTCCTATTTGTTATAACCGAGACGAATTATTTCAGAAAAGACAAAAGAGGCCTAAAATATGGCCCTATCTGAGTGAAGAAGAGGTTAGTGAAAAGTGAAGGAGAGAGCAGTACCCTACGTGACAAAGGCTGTTGAAGAACGGCATGAAGGTCACGTCAGGCAGATAAAAACAGACGCTGCAGTCACGTGAGCGGGAGAAAGCCCCTCGCTCCCCAGAAAAGGCCCCTCAAAAAAAGAAAAAGCCTCTTCCTCTGCGGTATTTATCACAAGGAATGTTACGGAGGAAAAAAAAATGTACGTACAGAGCGAGTTCCTTCAAAACTCTGTATTATTTTTTTAATTTAAGGTTCTTCTCAACTGCTCTGCTCAATAAGCACAAAACTTTTTGACACATTAAAAAATTCATTTATTAACGGAAAGATATAAAATTGGTAGATCTGACTATGGAAGCAGTTTCGAATCGAGCTCAGTTTTCCATTTTATGATCATTCAATTATCTACCGAGTTATAAGCTATTTTGATCACGTGATCACCCGATTTTTTACCTTTCGTTGACTGATTTTCTGCTTTCGTCGGAAAATGCAGTTCAAAATATCATTTTTGACGGCTTGTTCTGACTCATCTATTGCGTTTGCACAAAAACAGAAAAATGAGTGCGATTAGATAGTTTCAGAATAACAATACCTGCTAATTTCATGCATTTCCGAACAAAAATGAATTAAAACTTATCTCGCAAAGTCACCCTTTTTGATTTAAGAAAAGAACACCCTTAACAAACAGTAGATCCGCCATTAGGGGTCATTGTGACCCCTGTCAAATTGAAAAATAGCCGATTCGAACCAGAAATTTCTTGATAGGATTTGTTAAATATGCGCGGCACAAAAATAGGCTAATTAAATCTGGTTCCAGTGGTATCTTTAAAGACCAGACACATAGCACTAACTTCTTGCGGTCAGGCGTCGCTATTTTTTATATTTCGTGTCGGCGCTTTGATGTATAAATTGCTTTTTCAGTGAACTTTTTTGAAACTTCAAGAAAGAAATCGAACTCGAAATCAGTTGACAGCTTTACGACTGAAGATGGGGTAGATAAAACTTTCCCTTCCTTTGTCAATTTGGTAGGGTCAGTCCCTCAAAAATCATTTAAAGAGGTTTCACCTTTGTTCTGTACGGAAACAAAGATAGATTTATTGCTCGTTTAGTGTAATAAAAAGTAGTGCTGTTCGCTCGTAGCCTTAGATCTTCTCTTGCTCACTCCATTTACTACACCGGTCTTTTCTTACCGGTCACGGTCCCTTTGGGGCATATCTCTTCAAATTCAAAAGAGCCCTTTCTCCTCTGTGTGAGTGCGGTGATGTTGCCGATGCCTCTCATTTCTATAATTGCCCTTTAACAACTCGCTGGCATATTCGCCGTCCTTTTGTTCTTCCAGACGGTCGGCTAGCAAATATTTTATCGCGCCCGACTCTGCTCTCAAAGATTAAAAACATCTTCAAGTTCTTATGTGACCTCTCAGTTTTAATCCATCACTAAGACTGGGGCTTGGATTTCCAGTTATTCAGTACCCATTGTCGGGTCGCAACAGCTTTGTTAATGTTGTCATACTTAATGTGTTTATTGTCATTTTATAAACTTTGCAAATGTAATAATTCCTTATATCATGTGCATATCATTCCGCCCTTTGTCGCGTATTTTGGCGGACTCAGCTTCGGCTGAAATTTGTAATTTTTTTTAAAGACCTCAATATAAAGCGACCGAGAGTGACATTTATGCTCTACAGATTTGCTAGTCTGAGCAGTCTCTCTCGGGCAGTAAAAGTAAAAGTAAAATAATTTTAATTAAAAATTCGGGTGTGAAACACTTTTTTATAAACCTCTAATAAAATAGCCGGTGGTTCTAGTGTTAAGAATTAACTCTAGAAAAACGGTAGGGGCGGGGAGGGGGGGGCATTTTCGCCCCGACCAAATGAATATATCTTGGCTTGTACCAGGTATTTCTTGATAAAATGAATTAAAAACATACAAAAGGAAACAGGATTAATTAAATAACTTAAACAGTTTTAAATAAAAATTCTGCTATTACCGTAATTTCGGGTGTATAAGCCGTGGATCAAACAATTCTTTTTGGACCCAGAAATCTTATTTACTGATTGAAGACAAATATTTACGGCGATCTAACTAGTTATATTTGTTTCTTAAAAAAATCTGGGTCTAAAAAGAATTGTTTGATCTGCGGCTTATACACCCGAAATTACGGTAAATATTTTTTATAATACTTGTATAAAAATTGCCGTATTTTTAGTTTTAAGGGTGTATTCGAAAAAACGCTTTTCCAAGTTCAATAGCTCAAAATTTTCCGATACAATTTCAGACACATTCTTAAAAATACAAATATGAAACTTGCTGAGGTGATTTTTGAAGAGACGTATAAGGTGCCGTGTGATGTCTTTTTATGCTCAATTCATTAGAATTTGATTTATAAACAATTACCTTCTCAGTATGACCCTTTTTTTCGTCCACAGATGCCCCGCTTCGGAAAAATCAGTTCAAATTGCCGTTTTTGATTGCTTTTTTTGCAATATTTTCTGCATTTATCAAAGAATCGCCCATCACGGCACCTTGTGTACTTTCTAAATAAGATAATTTGCCAGTTTGATGCGTTTGTGAGCAAAAATAAATTCAAAAATAAATCGAAAAAAAAAAGCAGTTTGGATCGAAATACATCCTTAAGGGTGTTTGTTCTCAACTGCTCTACTCAACAAGCGCAAAACGGTTCGACACATATACAAAATGGAATTAATAATGGAATGGAACGATGCAAAGTTGGAAGACCTGTCTATGGAATCGAACTGTGTTTTCCATTTTTTTGTACTAAAAATTATCTATTGAATTATAAGCGTTTTCTGTCAGGTAGAAAACACGTTTTTGACCCGTGTTTGAGTGGTTATTCTTCTTTCACATACAAATTCGATTCAAAACGCCAATTTTGACAATATTTTTTAAAAAAATCTAATGCGTTTGCAAAAAAAGGGGGATGGGTGGGGAGGAATGAGTGCGATTAGATAGTTTCTGAACAGCAGCACTTGCTAGTTTGATGCATTTCCGAACAAAAATCAATGAAAATTTATGCCATAAAATTGCCTTATTAAATTTAAGAACAGCCTTAACACAAAGAATATTGCGGAGGAAAGAGAAAAAATAATGCACAGAGCGAGTTCCTTCAAAACTATATTTTTAAATTTAAGAATTAAGGGTGTATTTCGATTCAAACTGCTTATTTTCCGATTTATTTTTGAATTCATTTTTGCTCTCAAATACACCAAACTTTCAAAATCTCTTATTTGGAAAGTACACAAGGTGCCGTGATTGTCAATTCTTTGATAAATGCAGAAAATATTGCAAAAAAAGCAATCAAAAACGGCATCACGAACCAATTTTTCCCAAGCGGGATACCTGGGAACTTAAAAAAAGGGTCATACTGATAAGGTAATTGTTTATAACTCAAATTCTAATGAATTGAGCGTAAATGACATGATACGGCACCTCATATGTCCCTTCAAGAATCCTCTTAGCAAGTTTCATGTTTTTACTTTTAAAAATGTGTCTGAAATTGTATCGGTGTATTTTTGTCGGCCGATCATCTACGCTATGGGATATAGGCCCTATGGGGTGGGTTGCCCTCCGTGGGGGTCTTTCTAAGGGAACCTAACCCGTATTTAAGCAAGGATCGAAGAAAACCACGGAAAACTTCGAACGGTTAGGCCGACGGTCGCGATTGGGTTCGAACCCAGCACCTACCGTCTACCAGTTTGGAGGTCAGAACCTCGCGGCCACTGGTGGGGCGAAATTGTATCGGAAAATTTGGAACTGTTGAAGGTGGAAGAGCGTTTTTTCGAATACACCCTTAAGGGGCTACTGCCAAATGAAAAGAGCCGATCGCTAATGCTAATCCTATGGAAGAAATTCCTAAAGCTATCTCAATTGAATTTCAATATTATTAAATGATTTTTTTTTTCATTGTATAGCTGAGATTGATTTGAATGCAAGCCATTTTTTACTTATTTGATTTTGTAGATATTTTTTATGAGGGTGCATTCACTTTCCAAACCGGTTCCAAAAATGAAAATGCCCTCATAAAAAACATATCTGTAAGCGTTAACTGACACGGCCAAAAACGGAAACTTCAGTGTCGATCACCGGTGACTGACATGACACTCAACGTGTTAAGGGTTAATCACTGTTTACATAGAGAACACCTGACATATTTTTAGTCATAAATTGCATAATTTTAGGATTTTGTTTATGCGATTAGCTCTAAAATACATGAAAATATTCTTCGTTCATACATACACACACACACACACACATATATATATATATATAGAACCATTAGATAATACTGCAAATCAACAACAATTTCTGGAAAAACTTGTTAATGCCAAATTATATCAAACAGAGGAGTTGTCAAAATTTGGAATAAAATTGGAAATGTGGCATTTAGCTCGTTATCAAGGGCAATTCTAAATAGCCACATTAATTGCGAATATATACAGGGTGATTCAGCTCGTCGGTGACAAACTTTAAGGATCGATAGAGCACACCTAGACGAACATTTTTGAATAGGGAATGTAGGGTCCCTGACGCGATGGTAAGGCGCTAGGCGCTTTCGAAAATTTGGGTGCCGAAATTCGAAACGTCATAAAAACTAGGGAAATGGTTAGATTTTCTTGCTTGTTGCGTCGAAATGATTCTGTTTGTTTAGACTTTCTTCAGTACCAATTTGATAAGCGTATCTCTTAAAACATGGATAGGGGGCGCTGCAGACTTTGGAGAGCTAGACAACAACTTTAAGCCCGTTATTTTGATAATTTAACACATGCTCGCCAAAGTTTATACTCTAACTTAAAGTTTGAACCCAAAAGTAGAGCCCTGCAAAAAGCGTAAGAGCCGGAATAAAATGTCAAAGTACAGGGTGGTCGAAACTCGAAGGCTCCTAAGAGATAAACAAACAGATTTCTTGACTTATGGCATGCATTTTCATGATTCTGTTTGCTGGGGCTCTCTGAAACTCAGTTGAACGGTACAAAAAGAAACATCGATAGGGGGCGCTTTGGGCAAAAAACATAATTCGTTGACATTTCGGACGCTAACTGGAAACGGGGCGCTACGATCAGTTAGAAACAAAACAAGAGAGTAATTTACTTATCATAAGAAACTATTAAAACTGCAGTTTGTTTGTTTTTTTTAACAAACATAGCTGGTTTCAATCATGCACAATGCGCGCAATAAAATTTACATAAGGTGCTTTTTGCTGATTTATGCAAAAGATATCGTATCATATCGATTTCTTCGCTCGAGTACACCAGAGGTTGTCCACAACGGGATCTTTCGACGGAGGCAGGCCTGAACGGGAGGCTACATTACAATCCAGAAAGACTTGAGACCCTTTGGCAGCTTGGAGTTGGCAGCTTTTGGCACTTTCGTTGGTAGCGAAAAACCAGTTTTTAGGGAGGAGAAATGAATTGCAGCTCTTTGTATCGTGTAAACAGGGTACTGTGTAAATCTATAGTTAAACGCTTTGAAAATAGAAAATGACTCCTCCATTCCCAAAACAAATGATAATTTTTGTTATTTAAAAAAAAATAACTTATAATTCTGATTTTTATAATGCAAATAAATTATTTCATTTATTTAGATTTTTCAAATCTTTACAACTTTTAATGACTTTATTACGCATTGTTGCTATTTTTTTTACTATACCTGCAACATTTTTTTTATTGTTTTGTTTATACAGTTTCTTAGTTTTTGTAAAATCGTAAAACTCGTCAAACAGAAATGTAAATTTAGAATTTTATAAAGAAATTCTAAAATTGGTTTGAGTGATAAAGCAGATAGAAAATAATAATAATAATAATAATAATAATAATAATAATAATAATAATAATAATAATAAAATTATTCAGAAGATAAACGTTGATTGTTTGAACTGCTGTTAAAAGTCAAATTGCCTCCGAAAAGATGTTTTAAACCTTATAAGTTTAATCCTTATACCAAAAGAAAAAAAATCTATTAACTGTGTTAGAAGAATTACAAACGCAAAAAAAAGTTTTTGTACGTAATATACAATCACAAGGGGCGGAAAACCGCTGCCAATAATATATATGTATATTAGCCATATGTATATTATATTATTTAAAAAATACCAGATTTACAACTTGAAAAAGGAAAAAAAAATATTTTGTATTTGAATTTTATCATATAAACAATTTTTTAGGTTCAATATTTTTTGTTTATAAGATTTAAGATTTATTCTAAATTAAAATACATAGCAAAATTATGTATTTGTGTAACTATTAAATTTCTAAACATCGTGGATTAGCAATTTTATTATTATATTAAGACCTATGAATAAGTGTTTCCTTTCAGAAAATAAATTTTATAGTGAAATAATCTAAACAATAATGATTAATATAATTGCAAGTTAATAATGAAATATCGCTACAAAAACAAAGATCAACATTTGAGATAATCTGATAGAGTAGGGACAATATAACTTTTTATAGATAAAAAACATTATTTTTGCACAGATATTTTTCACAAAAAAGCAGCTTTTTTAAAATCTTTCTTTCACTTTAAAAATGAAATTTGTAAATTTGACAACTTGTGGTACAAAGAAAAAAAAATCTATGATGAACATATTTAATATCGCTGCGTTTAAATTTTAATATTTCATGACATAGAACGATTAACATTTAAAGAAAATGTTATTGAAGCGTTGCTGTCATTATGTTTTCTAATATATACACATATATATACAGTAAAACTTTTCTAAAGCGACCAAATTCCGTTAAAATAAAAAGTACTCGCTCTAAGAAGTGGTCTCTTAATGGAGGTCATGTTTAAATCTAGATTTTAATTATTGGAAAAAGGTAACAATTAACGTTACTAAAATTTATTTTTACATCAGAAAAAAAAATTAATTTAACTATCAAAACAAAAGTTAATTAGAGCCGATTTAAAAAATTAATTTATTTGACGCTTGTTTTGTGGTTACGCTTTTATCTTTTATAACTTTTATTTTAAGGTCCTTTCAAAGTTCAGTAAATAAATGCATTTTTTATGGGCGGCAACAAATGATGATGATTTCATTACTTTATCTATTTCTTCGGGAGTTTCCTGACAAAAGAGGACAGCGGAGTTTATTGACAAACATTTTTAATTCGCCATCAGAGTTAAATACATTGAATATAAAGAGAAAAAGAGATTTAAACATTTAAAAGTCACCTGAATAAAAAAAAATCCTAAACTTAGTTTAGAATTTTGATGAATAATGCACTCTTCGTAATTCTTTTTCTAATAAAACCTTCTTCAAGCGACAGAAAAAAAAAAAAAAAAAAAAAAAAAAAGCGGAATTTGTTTAAATTTTTTCAAAGAAATGGGTCGCCCATGGAGTTAGTTCAACTGGGATGATGACTGAATGGAGGTAAAATTTGCATTGAGCGTATGGGAATAAATTTTGTTCCACGAAAAAATGGTTGTTCAGGGGGGTTTCACTGTATTTAATTTAATTTTTATGATAAAAGACATCATTTTATTAAAATATTATGATTTTTTAAAATGCAAATGTTCTAATGATTAACCACATACACTCTTTTTTAAACTCATTTCACGTATGAGTCAATAAATAAAAGCAAATTAAAAAAAAGTCCCATTATTGATTACAAATTTAAAAAAAGAACTTTGAATATTTAGCAATTGAAGCTTTTAACAGTAATTTAAATGTTGTTTGTGTTATGTGTCATAGATCCAGTTGATAAATGAAGTTAAGAATAATAGTAACAACATGTAAGATAATGTTTAATTTTACTTTTAGATGCTTTCTAAATGTTATTATTTCTTTTAAAAAATAACTTTGAAAAATTGCCGTTTTAACATACATATTACGGTTATTTTTCTCATATTCATTTTACTTAATAAACGAACAAATGTATTTTTCTATTCAACCCATTAATGCCTGCATTATTGTCTTCGTTAAAATTTAGATTTTGCATTTCCTACCATTTTTTAAATATGAGCAACTTTTATCTTAACTTATCCAGGAATTTGTCTCGCGAAAGAAAGTATTTATTTATCTTTCTTTTTACGGGTGTGAAAAGCGTTTACTTGTCATTTTTATAACCGTCCCAAAAACGGGATGCCAGGCACTAATGGGTTAAATAAAATTAGCAAACATTTTATTAAATAACCATGTATATATATATATATATATATATATATATATATATATATATATATATATATATATATATATATATATTAATGCAACATATATAGCTATAATGTAAGACATCTACAAGTTATGTACACAGAACATGCACTTAAAAACCAATAACAAACAGATCTCTAGCTCTTAGATAGTGCATAATCAGTGGTTCCCAAGCTGGAGTATCCGAAAATAGTATTAATAATGACGGAATCACAAGAGGATTAGTAAAGACACTAAAATAATATAAATGACAATGTAATTTGTATCAATTTATTATATGATTGAAATAAGAAGATTGCTAATAAACAAAAGCATTTTTACGTTATCTTGGTGAGTGGAAAAGGGGGGGGGGCATTTATGAGAAATGGGGTTATTTCGAAATGAAATGGCTAATAAAAGATAGCAGAAAAAAAAGGTTGGGATTTGGAAAGCGCTGATGCAGAAGATTTTCATAAACCTTGAAAATAACATTTTAATAACATTTTTCACAAGAGTTGTGATTTCTAATTAAGATAGTAATCACATGTTAGACGCAGAACTTAATTGTTTTAGTACATACCCCCCCCCCCCCGAAAGTTAATCGTGTTTCTTCTAACTCCACTTCCCCTTGTAAACAAATGGGTTACTGGAGAAAGGGTAGAAAGATTTTAGCGCTCTTGGCTCATTGCGTTTTATCGCGCCAAAGGTCTCAAGTCTTTCTGGATTGTAATGTAGCGAACGGGAGCGATCAGTGAGCACCCCCGACAACGAAGAGGCTGTGCTTAACCTGGTTGAGGACAACCCAGGTCTTAGCACGAGAGATATCGCCAGACATGTTGGCATTTCGCAAGCAACTGCGTGGCGCATCTTACGTTCCCGGAATCTGCACCCCTACCACATCCAGCGGGTGCAGTTGCTCAGAGAGCAGGATTTTGGCCCTCGAGTGGAATTCTCAAGATGGTACTTGGCGATGAGATCCAGGGATCCCCGTTTTGTAAACAGCATTTTGTTTACGGACGAGTCCACCTTCAGCAGGGAGGGAATGTGGAACGCCCACAACAGTCATGTGTGGTGTGATGAAAATCCACATGAAACCAGAAGCCGAGCAGCCCAGGAGCGTTTCTCAGTAAATGTGTGGGCCGGCATTCTGGGGGATTGCCTCATTGGCCCTTATTTGTTACCTGAACGGCTGACAGGTGGAAATTACCTGATTTTCCTGGATCAAGTGCTGCCGCAGCTTCTGGAGGAGGCGCACGTACCCGAAGGTTCGCGTCGCCAGATGTGGTTCCAGCACGATGGAGCTCCGGCCCATTACACGAACGACGTGCGTCTCCATCTAAACGCAAGGTATGGCCAGCGGTGGATCGGGCGTGGGGGTCCAGTTCACTGGCCTGCCCGATCACCAGACCTCACCTGCTTGGATTTCTTCCTTTGGGGTTACCTGAAGGCCGAGGTATACCATACACTTGTCAGCAGTGCTGAAGAACTTGTGGCGCGCATTGTGGCAGCTGCAGGGCAGATCAGAGATACTCCTGGCATTGTTGGAAACACACACTCCTCAATGCGACGGAGGTGCGAAGCCTGCATCATGGCCCAAGGTCGAAATTTCGAGCATCTTCTGTAGTGTTATTTTTTGTAAATAAATTTCCAGTATCATTGATGTTTTTGGTCTAAATTTATTCAGAAGTGTTGAGCAGAGGTAGAAAATGTGTTTTCATTATTACTAACTGATCGTAGCGCCCCGTTTCCAGTTAGCGTCCGAAATGTCAACGAATTATGTTTTTTGCCCAAAGCGCCCCCTATCGATGTTTCTTTTTGTACCGTTCAACTGAGTTTCAGAGAGCCCCAGCAAACAGAATCATGAAAATGCATGCCATAAGTCAAGAAATCTGTTTGTTTATCTCTTAGGAGCCTTCGAGTTTCGACCACCCTGTACTTTGACATTTTATTCCGGCTCTTACGCTTTTTGCAGGGCTCTACTTTTGGGTTCAAACTTTAAGTTAGAGTATAAACTTTGGCGAGCATGTGTTAAATTATCAAAATAACGGGCTTAAAGTTGTTGTCTAGCTCTCCAAAGTCTGCAGCGCCCCCTATCCATGTTTTAAGAGATACGCTTATCAAATTGGTACTGAAGAAAGTCTAAACAAACAGAATCATTTCGACGCAACAAGCAAGAAAATCTAACCATTTCCCTAGTTTTTATGACGTTTCGAATTTCGGCACCCAAATTTTCGAAAGCGCCTAGCGCCTTACCATCGCGTCAGGGACCCTACATTCCCTATTCAAAAATGTTCGTCTAGGTGTGCTCTATCGATCCTTAAAGTTTGTCACCGACGAGCTGAATCACCCTGTATATATATATGTTGCGGCCAAAACCCGAAATCGGCCAATTCTAGAACTGGCCGGCCAATTCCCTAACTGGCCAGTAACGTTTAAAAATGACTGGCCAATTCTAGAATTGGCCGGCCAATTCGCGAACTGGCCAGATGCGATTAGCCAATTCGCGAACTGGCCAGATGTGATTGGCCAATTCCCGAAATAGATAGAGGCACTCGGTTTAATCATTTCTAACACAGTTGAAAGTGTCTATGAATTCAAATAGTGTAGTCGTCTACCTGGCCGTTCTCTAACTCGAGTAAAGGCTCGGGATGACTTGTATTTGTTATCTTATTTCGTTTATCAATTTATTTTGGCACTGATAGGGAATTGTGTACTGTTTTTTGTTAATTTACTGGGATATACAAAAATATTTCGTTTCAATATAATCAATAAGAATCGTTTTTACGGTACATTTTAATGTTGTTACATTACAATAAAATTGGTACCTATGTATCATTAATAAAGACGACAAACAGTTATTTATTACAGTGCATGAAATATAGCAATTCTAGATTTTTTCAGAAACACTGAAAATTTTATTACTAAGAAAATGATGAAAGAATTTTTTAGTGCCTTTTAATGATGTTACACTATTTCAAATTTAATGAAAATCACATGCTTCTCTAGTGTAGAACTTTTTTTATAGAGTATATTCATTAAGTAGCCATTTTAGTTCGTTTATTGGGACGCCAAAATGAATTCCGATAAAGATTATGATATTGCCAAAAAATCCTTTTTAGGGCATTTTTATAATGTTACATTATTTGAAACATAATGCAATTTACAACCCTAGCTTATGTAGGAAGCAATATATATTTTGTAGAGTATTGGTTAATTAGTAATCATAGTTCGTTAATAGAAACATCAAAAATGACTCCAATGAAGAATTATGATACATTTCATACATAATGAAGTTTATATGCCCTTCTCATGTGGGAAGCAATGCTTTTTTGTAGAGTATTGATTATGTAGTCAATATAGCTCATTTGTAGGGACGCAAAAAGTATTCCGATAAAGAATTATGATAAATGCAAGGAATCTTTCATAAAGTATTTTAATGATGTTACACTATTTCAACATAATGCATATGTGGGATGTAAATTTTTTGTAGCATATTGAATAAGTAGCCATTCTAATGTACGTTTATAAGAACGCCAAAAAGAATTCCGATGAAGAATAATGATGTATGCCAAAATACCTTTTATAGGGTATTTTAATGATGTTGCACTATTTCAAACATAATGCAATTTACAAGTCTGTCTCATGTGAGTAGCAATATTTTTTTTTAGAATATTGATTAAGTAGCCATTATAAGGAAATATAATACATGCGAACAAATCTTTTATAAGGCATTTTAATGATGTTACACGATTTCGAACATAATGCACATGTGATACTTTTTTTTGTAAAGTATTGATTAAATAGCCGTTACAGTTCGTTTACAGGAACGCCAAAAAGAATTCCGGTATAGAATTATGATGTATGCCAAAAAATCTGTTATAGGTTATTTTAATGATATTACACTATTTCAAACATAATGCAATTCATGAGCCTCACTGATGTGAGAAACAATGTCTTTTGTTGCGTATTGATTAAGTAGCATTTGTAGATCATTTATAGGGGCGCCAAAACAATTCCAATAAAGAATTATGGCATATTTCAAACATAGTAAAATTTATATGCCTCACTCATGAGGGAAGCAGTAGGTTTCTTTGTAGAATATTGATTAAGAAATCATTATAAATCGTTAATAGGGACTCCAAAAAAGTATTCCGATAAGGAATTATGATATATGCGAGAAATACTTTTACAGAGTATTTTTTTTTTTATATTTCACAACTTCAAACATAATAAACCCTTTATACATTTCTAATATGCTCTACAACATGTTTTCTATAGATTATTGAGTAGGTGGAATTTACCATTTATATTCCGATTGTTTTTCATGTGCATTTCCAGCTGCGATAAACTTTTAATATTTATTTGTAAAGCAATTTGTAGATCATAGAAAGCTTTAATGAAAGATAAAATAAATAGATTACTAGTTGCGGAAACCTATTGCTGAAATGAAATTTTACTTTTTTTTATGCTTATGTGGATATCTCTTTACATAAAAAGAACCGGAGTAAATTCTCTTAACAACATTGCGATAGAGTTGCATGATATTTTGTAATCTACACAGTGATTCATTTCCTTTCTTGTTTTAAGTTTAAAATTGCATATTTGTCGATGAGTTACGTTTATTACTTTAAAAAAATCCCCCTTCATGTTTATTTTAATTTGTAAAGAATCTTCTGCAGAATGTAGTTAATCAGGTTCAAAAGAATTGGAAATAATGCGAAATACTATAAATTTACTGAGACCATTTTTATACAAATAAAAAATAATATTTCTATTAGAAAAAATGGCAATTTAGACCACTAAGGTGGCATATCAGAATAGCATGGAAATATCCTTTTCTGTCACGTGTGCATATCAGTGCCATCAAACGGAACCGTCGCAAATTACGTTCTTCTTTGAATAAGAAACAATTTCTAAAAGAATTTCATGACGGCGCCGCATCTACTGGGTAGCCTTAAATCCCCAATTCGGGTGTTGGCCAAGGCTTCTCGGCCAGTTCGCGAATTGGCCGGCCAAAACCCGAAATACGCTATTCATTTCATGTATTTCGGGTATTGGCCGGGAAGCTTGGCCAGTTCGGGTATTGGCCGGCCAGTTCTAGAATTGGCCAGGCTCCGGGTTTTGGCCGCAACATATATATATATATATATATATATATAACCATTATAAATCAAACTCAAATTAGCAATAGCATATTGTGAATATAAAAATAGTAAAAAATTTATTGAAATAAAAAATGGTTTTTTAATCACCGGTATATTTTAATACAATCGGATTTCTTGACGGTTAAACATTTTTAATACCAAGTAATTTCGTACCAGCTTTTTTTAGAGGAATTCTAATATTTAACAAGACAGCATTTACGAATAAAATATTGCGATTCTAAAAAAAAAAAAAAAATAAAAATAAAATAAAAACCATACGCCACTATGTGGGATGTATACGTATATGTAGCATCCTTATTTTGTGGAATAACTTGAACAATGTTTAGCGTCTAAATTTTATTTACAACGGAAGTGCGTATAACAGAAGTATCCTTGATCAGACCATTTAGGAGAGAAATATGCAATTAATGTGGTTACATTACCACACTTCCGGGACCTTCGATCGAATGAATTATAAACAGAATCGTGGTTCGCAATTGTATAAAACAAAATAAAATGTTTTCATTCTAACCAAAATTTTCAATGAGTTAAAAAAAATAGAAATAAATAAATGATAATTATAATTTTTTTTTTCAATCTTCAGGCAGATAAACATCTTTTGTTTAAAACTTTACAGTCACACTAATTTAATGTAAATTAGCAGTACATGAAACGTTCGGGATCAATTTGAACCCTGCAATATGTACATATTGTGGCTCGAACCAGCACACTGTAAAAGAAATCTGCAATTTTTACAGAAAAGAATTGTATTTTTTTAGAGAAAAAACTGTTTTTCTTTAAAACGGGTTATTTTCTGTATAAAAAAAAAAAAAAAAAAAACTGAATTTCGTAATTTTTACAGAAAAAAGCTGTATTTTTTGCAAAAAAGACTGTTTAAATGAAAATTACAGATATTTTCTGTAAATTTAGCAGTTTTAAACTGGCACCTAAATTAACAGTTTTTTCCTGTCAATTCGAGAGATTTCTTTTTTTTTTTATTATATATATATATATATATTTGTTTTTTTTTTTTTTTTTTTTTTTTTTTTTTTTTTTTTACCGTGTAATATCTTTATAAAATAAGTTTAAAAGATACAAAGAATAAGAAAAAATAAATAAATAAATAAGATAAAACAGTTTTTAATGAAAATTCTGGTGTGAAATATTTTTTATAAAACTCGTGTAAAATATCCGACCTTTCTAGTGTTGAAGAATTGGGTGAATTGAAATCTTCAATAGAATTTACAATATGATTTTAATAAGAAATTTCTAAGTACATTAATATATTTTTTTTATGAAAAGCTACCTTACAAACCTTAAAAACTTATGAATAAGTCAGTTTTATGAATACTAAGAGAACAGAATTTGAACATTATTTCATCAAATTAAAAAAAAAAAAAAAAAAAAAAAAAAGAATACTTCAACCGGCCTCGGAAAAAAAAGTAAAAAATAACAAAATTACAAAAAGAAAAAATAGCAAAATTGTAATTTAACAAATTACAACTACTATTTGGGAAATGATATTTTCAAAGACTAAAATATTAAAGACTTATAAATAAATTCTATATTTAAATTAATAATAATAATTAACAGCATTTTTATAAGGATCATATCAAGTCATATATTATGTACGCCATGCATTAAACATTAATATTCCTAGACCAATGATTAAAAAAAAAAAAAAGTACCGTAATTTCCGGCATTTAAGGGTGTATTTCGATTCAAACTGCTTATTTTCCGAATTATTTTTAAATTCATTTTTGCTCTCAAACTGACAAATTGTCTTGTTTAGAAAGTACACAAGGTGCCTTGATTGCCGATTCTTTGATAAATGCAGAAAATATTGCAAAAAAAGCAATCAAAAACGGCATTTTGAACCGATTTTTCCGAAGCGGGAGATTTACAAACGAAAAAAAGGGTCATACTGAGAAGATAATCGTTTATAAATCGAATTCTAATGAATTGAGCGTAAAATGACATCACACGGCACCTTATACGTCTCTTCAAAAATCCCCTCAGCAAGCTTCATGTTTCTACTTTTAAAAATGTATCTGAAATTGTATCAGGAAATTTCGAGCTGTTGAAGGTGGAAAAGCGTTTTTTCGAATACACCCTTAATGCGCAGATCAAACAATCATTTTCTTATCCAGAATTTAAAAAAAAAGCAAATGTCACTTATTAGATCTACGTAAATATTTGTCTTCAATCATTAAACAAGATTTCTGGGTCTAAAAAAATTGTTTTGATCTGCGAATTAAACGCCAGAGATTACGGTAGTTTATCGATATACAACTGTTTAAAATGTTTATTTTTATTTCATGGAGTTAATCAGACTTAATTTCTGAACGCTTCATATTACGTACGGCATGGATTAAACATTAATATTCTTGAACACATCATACACAAGTTTTAAAAAAATTTTCAGTTTTACAATTTTCGGAACTGCAAATTTTTAAACTTCTAAACATCGCACATTTTAAATTTGTACACCGTTGTGTAGAGAAAAAAATGCACTTATAAATGAAACTTGTTTGACATCTTTATCACAATATGTTTTCAAATTATTATTATTTTTAAAATTTGTATTACTTTTTTTGTCATTGTGGCAACAGAAGTATTCCATTTTTGGACATTAAACATGGACCAATCAGAAACCGAATAAAATAAAATAAGTTGCGGAATTCGACCAATGAAAAGCTTCAGATATACTTCAGATTTTCCAATTCTCTACCGAGGACGACAACTATTTTCCAAATAGTTAAAAGAAAGATTTTTTTTTTTTTTTTTTTTTTTTTTTTTTTTTTTTTTTTTTTAAGAAATAGGAAGACTATAAATGCACAAAAATCTCAAAACTGTATATTCTTTACATTTTCAATATTGTTATGAAACAAATAGTAAGAAATCGGATACAGTTTTATTCCGTGTTAGGTTTTAGATTTTACTCGGTGTTAAATTCAGGGGGTGGTCCAGGAAGGACATTTCCCTCAAAAAAAAAAAAAAAAAAAAAAAAAAAAAAAAAAAAAAAAAGAGATCCTTGCCCCCCCTCCCCCCCCCCCCCGAAAGATTTGAGTTTGTGCTTTCAATGGTCAAAAAGTGCAATTCTCCCTGTCACCTTTGGCCTTATAGTGTATTCGAGATATAGTTATACTGCGAACGCAATTTGAACTCCAATGTATCACGTAAAATGTTCATCCGAAATTCGAATTGAACAGAATTTGCAGGTTAAGGACCCACACTAGTCACTGAAAAAGACCCGGATGATAATGTTAAGTCTATGGGGAGTTCTTTACAAATATCTCGCTCAAATTTTAATATTTTTACCCAGAACAAACAGAATTAGATTTTTTTTTTTTTTTTTTTTTTTTTTTGGCATAGGATAGCTGAGGACGACCTACAACCGGACTAGTTTTTACTTTTCAATTTTGGTTTCAGATTTTCTTTAAAATTTACTTTAACTTTCGAAACCGGTTAGAACTGGTTCTGAAATTTAAACTATCATAATATAATATATATACAACCAAAATTGAAAGAATAAAAACTGGCCCGGTTGTAAATCCTCCTCAGCTATCCTATGCAAAAATAATCACGTAAAAATATTAAAATTTGAGTGAGAAATTTGAAAAGAACGCTAACACTGACTTAACATTATCATCCGGGTCTTTTTCAGCGACTAGTGTTGCGTCTTAATCTGTCAAAGAGCTAGCTCACTGTTGTAAATTTGAAGACAGGCCTGCTTTTGCCGACACATTCTTCTTTCACATGACACAGAAATTAACATTCATTTTTTACAATTTGTATCTATAAACTCTCTTCTAGTATGTATTTTTTAAAGAGTGATTGATTAAGGGTGTTCTTAACTGATCCGCCCAACAAGCGAAAAACGTTTTGACACATTTACAACTTCATTTTTTAACAGAAAGTTATAAAATTTTAATGCCTGACTATGAAAGCGATTTCGAATTGAACTTATTTTTCCATTTTATATAATAATTAAATTACTTATCGAGTTATAAGCTATTTCGATGACGCAATCACCCGTTTTCCTCCTACTTTTCGACCGGTTTTTCTGCTTTCGTCGGGAAATAGGCTCAAAAGTGTCAACTTTGAAGGCTTGTTATGAAAAATCTATTGTGTTTTTTAAAAAACAAAAGAATGAGTGCAATTAGACACTTTCTGAAAACAACACCTGCTATTTTCATGCATTTCCGAACAAAAATAAATTAATGCATGTGTCACAAAGTTGCCCTTTTTGATTTAAGAACACCCTTAATGTCTCACTTGAAGAGCGGTGGAGAGCCCCACAAAGTGTGATTCAGTGCGACTGGGAGACGCGATGGGCTAAGGCTGTTCTCAATTGCTATGCGCAACCAGTGCAAAATGTTTTGTTTTGACGCATTTACAAATTCATTTTTTAACGGGAAGATATAAAATTGGAATACTTGACTGTGGAAACGAATTTGGAATCGAAGTGTGTTTTGAAATTTTTTGATCAAAAAATTACCTATTGAGTTATAAGCGATTTTCATCACGAGACAAAGACGTTTTCATCCTTCTTTTGAATGGTTATTTTTCTTTAGCGGGGAAAATCGGTTCAAAAAACCTATTTTGACACTATTTTCTGAAAGTTCCATTGCATTTGCAAAAACCAAACGCAAAAAACTGTTCGATTACATAGCTTCTGAACAACAACGCCTGCAAGTTTCGTGCATTTCCAAACAAAAAAAACTTAAGTCATAAAAGTTGCCCTCTTGGACTTGAGAATAGCCTATACACGTTATGTTACACACCTAAAATCTGAACTATTAGGTAATCATAGTGTTCAGTATTAGTTGTACTGCGAAACGTAATTCGAGCTTTAATGTGCCACGTAAAATGTATGTCTGAAATTCGAATTAAACAAAATTTGCGTGTTAACCTGTTAGTAGTATGAAAACGAGAGTACAGGCTCAGCAGGCGGCACTGCGGCACCTCTTCCGCCTCCGGTGCCACCTCCACCCATCCCTCACATCCGATCCTCCACATTCGGTTTCCCCTCCGTCAGCACAGCATTGCACCCTAGCGGAAAAAATAATTTTCTACTGTAACATGAGAGGTGAACAACCCTCTATTCAAATATTATCAATCAACCATCAACATGGTCAATACCTCTCTTTAACAGGCATTTCCTCTAAGAAACGACCATTCCCTCTCTGAAACGGTCATTACCCCTGTAAACAACCATTTCTAAAGCCATATAAATCTATGTATTTCGATATTATTTTTAAAAGGAAGTTAAACATCGAAGTGATTAGTGTTTTGTGTAAATTTATATTTGAATTGTGAACAACTATAACCTTAATGAGTATTATAAATTAAGCGAAACAATGAAAAATATCAGCTTTTAGCCCCTTTATTTAGATTTTTATCAACTACAAGACCAGAATATCAACTTAAAAGTGGAAAATTAAACATTCATTTCAGTTTCTTGAACAATCATTACCCTAATGAATATTATTAATAAATCAGAACAAAGGAAAATGTCGATTTTAACTCATTTCTTAAGATTTTTATTAACTACAAAGTTAGAATATCAACTTAAGTAAAGGAAACTTAAGCATACATTCCAGATTTTGAACAACCATTACACAAAGGAATATTAATAATTAAGCAAAGCGATGAAAATATCAATTTTTGCTGATTTCTTTAGAATTTTTCAGCTATAATATCAGAATATCGACTTAAGAAAAAGGAACTTAAACATACATCCTATTTTTTTTTTTAACAGCAATCCCCTCCCCCCTTACTGAATATTATTAATTAACCAAATCAATGGAAAATATCAATTTTCGGTCGATTTCTTTAGATTTTTTTCAACTCTATGATCTGATTATCGATTTAAAAGAGAAAAGATAAACACATATTTAAATTTTGATTGATCAACATCTTAATAAGTATTATTAAGTTAGTAAAATAATGGAAAATATAAAGAGTTATATATATATATATATATATAAAAGACTGATTTCTTTTTGATTTTTTTCAATATCAACTTCAGAATATCAATTGAAAAGGGGAAAGTTAAACATACATTTCAGCTTTTGAGCGGCTATCGCCTTAATGAGTATTATTAACTAAGCAAAGCAATGAAAAATATAAATTTTCCAGGAAAGAGACTGATTTTTTGATTCATTTCATCTATAATATTAGAATATCAACTAAAAAAGGAAACTTAAACATACATTTTAGATTTTAGAACAGCCATTACCTTAATGAATTTTAGTACCGTAATTTCCGGCATATAATCCGCGGATCAAACAATTCTTTTTTGACCCAGAAATTGTATTTAGGAATTGAAGCCAAATAAATATTTACAGCGATTTAAAAACCTACATTTTACCTGAAAAATTTTCTGGGTCGAAAAATGATTGTTTGATCCGTTGATTATACGCCGGAAATTACGGTAATTAACGAATAACAAAGAAAAATATCGAATTTTCAAAGAAAAAAATCGAATTTTATAAACTTTTACACTAGTTTGAGATTTTTAACATACTTTTAAACACTGGTTATGTAAGATTTAAAACCTTAGATGATAACATCTCACGATATATATTCATAATTAAACAAAATAAAAACCATTTTTAATTTTAGCAATAACCAAAAATTTCACATTTTATAAAATAGTTTCACGAAAACGCATATAAAATACAATTTTTAAACAAATTTCCTTAATTTTATCAATTCAACAGGATTTTTTATCGATGTGAGCATTAAAAGAGAACAGCAGCAACACTTCCCATTCATCCAACCTCGCATTCTTCAAAGGTAGGGGGACATACAAAAAAATTTTGAGGTCACAACCAACAAAAATTTACGAGAAAATGTTTGTGTTCAAGAAAAAAATACCAACTTGTAAGAAAAAAAGAAGGGATTTAGATTACATATCTATCCTAATTTCATAACAGTTACCACAGTCTTCACCGGCAGGGACAGCTTTAAGGGTGTATTCGAAAAAGCGCTTTTCCAGCTACAACACCTCGAAATTTTCCGATACAATTTCAGACACATTTTTAAAAGTAGAAACATGAAACTTGCTGAGGGTATTTTTGAGGAGATGTACAAGGTGCCGTGTGATGTATTTTTACGCTCAATTCATTAGAATTTGATTTATAAACAATTATCTTCTCAGTATGACCCTTTTTTTCGTTCACAGATCTCCCGCTAGGGGAAAATCTGTTCAAAATGCCGTTTTTGATTACTTTTTTTGCAATATTTTCTGCATTTATCAAAGAATTGAGAATTACGGCACCTTGTGTACTTTCTAAATAAGACAATTTGCCAGTTTGATGCATATAAGAGTAAAAATGAAGTCAAAAATAAATCGGAAAATAAGCAGTTTGAATCGAAATACACCCTTAAGTGTATGATTTTCTCTAATGTTGGAACTAACAATTATTTTACGTTCATAGCTGAATCCCATGCTTGCCTTTACGGGCCTCTCCGCGCTACTTTATTTTTTCATTTCTTAACCGCCATTAATCGCAGCCACTTCTTGATCGATTTGGCAATCCTTTCTGAAGACGCGAATCATCTTGAGATTCCAACATCATAAGAAACAATTTCTAAGAAGATAGTGGTGTGGTTGTTTAAATAAAGTAATTCAACATGCTTGCACTATTCAATCTCTCTCTTTTTTTAATATAAATATTGGTGGTTGGTAGTGGCTAATAAATTTAAGCAAAGTAATAGTAATTTACCAGCATTAAAAATCGTGTGATATCCAGTGGTGTAGTCGTTAAAAAACAGACAGTACACGCTCTAAGCAGAGAGTATACGCTCAAGGCAGAGTGTATAGCCTAGAGTGTATGTAGTATTGTTTTCTTGAGAAACAGAGGGTATAAGGTGCTCCTTAAAAAAATCCAGAAGGTATACGGCGTTATACTATCCTGATAGTTTCTCTCGTGGATGCTTTTAAGTCCTATAATATATTCAAACATTTAGATAATGTCATATTAGATTTAATAAAAGCTATTTCATATTTTATTTATACTACATAATATAAAGCACATAGTACATTATATGATTATTACTTTCAAATTGTAAAATCATAGTTGACAATCTTTGGGTTTTTGTCAAGTCAAAAAACATACATATAATAATAAAAAAAATAAAACATCATAAATTATTATAAATAAAATTACTTAAGACTAGAACCGCGAGAAAATTCATTCAAGTTTTATAAAAATACTTCTCACTGGAATTTTTATTTAAAACTGTTTAAGTTATTTTTTGAAAATACTTTTGCTCAGCATACATTTAGCTTATTTTATTTAGAGTTTTCTGGTTCTAATCTCTCCATATGATACGGGTCAAAATGACCCGTCTCCGCGGTTCTAGTGTTTATCATGTGTTTCAGATCGGACAGTTTTATGACTTTTAGATAAATAAATTATATCTTGAATTACAAACATTTTTTGTATCATAATGGTAGTTTTTTTCTTTTTTTTTTTTTTTAGTTCCTCTTTGCTATCTCGCTGGGAATATCATTTCAAAACGACAATCGTGACAATATTGTCTGAAAAATCTTCCGGCTTTACCTAAATAAGGAAAAACAATTTAATTACGCAGTTTTTAAATAAGAACACACTTGATACAGGTGCTTTAGAAGAGGGTCGTTTTTAATTATACATAATTTTTTTGTTAGCATTTGAGTAACTGTCAGACTCTTTTCATGTGCAAAGTAATACTGTAATTTTGGCATTTTTTGTGACGGTTAACCATATTATTAACCCTTTAAGCGTCCTGCAAAATTTCCATTGATGTTTAAGGAGGCTCAGGGGTTGAAAATCGATTTTTTTATGATCTAGTTTGATTATTCAATTAATTCTTAACTCAATGCAAAAAGCCGCAAAAATATTTGCATTTTTAATGGAGTTATAAGCATTTATGTATCAACACTTTCATAGCCGCATCCATATAATTTCAACTTTAAGTCGCGTTTTCTCAAAACTTGATTTTTGACGACTAACACCAAGATTTAAGGGAAAAAAAACTATTTGATAGAATGGCTTAATTTTATTATTATTATTATTATTATTATTTTTTTTTTGCATGCATATGACATCATTATCTATAGAATAAATTAATATCGTTTAGATAGTTTAATATTTTGAGTATTTTTAATGAAAAAAAAGTTGTATTTTTTAGGAGTTTTTTCAATTTTCAAATTTGAGAGTTTTTTTACTAATGTTGTTTTTGAGTTATAGTTATATCCTTAATTCATTCTATAGAGTAAAGTTTTCTGATCATTTTAAAGCAAAAATTAGGTTCTTATGTACATTCAACGTTAAGATAGCTTGGTGTTGGTGATATAACACATAATTTTTTTTTTCAAAAATTGTGTTACATAAATTTTGCTATATTTCTTATTATATTACATTGAATTACTTCATTTTATAATTTTATAAAGCTACAAACATACCTTTAAAATATCAGAAAGTTTAAATTGATTACACTGAATACTTCTGTTTTTATATGGACTCGAAGCGAGAGCTCTGTTTACATGTTTTTCCGTATCTATCAAACCCTGAGCCCCCTTAACCATTCATAAAATAGTAGCTATAAAAAGTATTGGCAAAAGATATTTTATTTGGTAACCTTACACATTTATTTATTTATTTATTTCACATAAAAAAATTAGCTTTAATATCTATTTTGTGTTAAATCAGCCTGTGATTTCAAAAGTTGTGTGACGGAAAAAACCAGTTAGGACGCTTTAAGGGTTTTAATAAACAAAATCACATAATAAAACTTACCAATTTTTTTTTTGAAAAAAATATTTAAATTAAAATTTATTAAAAAAGTAGGGTAGTTAAAATCGTTACAACTTGAAAAAATATTTGTAGAATTTTTTTATATATATAAATAAACGGAAATATATAAGCTTTATTTTTGATTCAACATTTAAAAAAATATTTATTTATAAAAATATTAAAATTATTTAAAGTAAAAATTTGAAAATATGATGTAACTTTAAAAAAAATTGCAAAGTAAGTATTTCTTTAAAATTTGCTGTATCAAAATTAAAGTAAAACGATTGAAAAAGACTTGTTCCAAGTTTGAACTATTTATCATAAGTGGTTCTTAAGTCATAATAATTTAAATAAGAGAAATGATGAAAAAAACCTATCATGAAGCAAAACACATTTTCAAAATTTGTCATTATCATAATAACCATTGATTGAAAGCTACATTTTGAAACCAAACTAAGGCATAAACATGATTTAAACGCCATTTTAAGAAGAAAGGAAAAGAAAATTTTAATGCAATTACGAAAAAAAAAAAAAAAAAAAAAAAGATTTTTGTGTCCCCGATTTTTTAAAATTCAGATTTTTTGATTGGTAACACTTTTTCTTTGAAATAGTATAATTCTCTTTTTTTTCTGCTTATAATAATATGTAATTGAATAAGACAAATTAAAAAAAAAAAAAAAAAGTGGTGCTTTTCAAGAAATTTGAATCAATAAAAGTACCCCACTGACAATACTGCGGAAAATTCTGGATTCATTGTTGCATTTTGGAATTAAGATTATGCACTTTCATAGACATACCCTTGAATTTCAAAGAGTTAAATAATGAAATGTTGGATTGACACCAGAAATTCCAGACGAATTTGATAAAAAATAAAAACTTGCTTTTCTTCACCTTCATTACGAAAGCTGGATTTTAAAAAAAATATTGTGTGTGCTCACAGAATTTTGAAATTAAAATGAAATGTTCACATTTGTGATCACTGCCCTTGAAAGAGTTAAACAGAATTGAAGAAAGTATAGGACGTTTTGAAGTGATAAAAAATAGATGGTGTATAAAACTATACGGAATGACGAATATTACTTAAGGCCCCACAATAGTCACTGAAAAAGACCCGGATGACAATGTAAAGTCTATGGGAGCGTTCTTTTCAAATACAGTCGACTCTCGTTAATTCGAAATCGGATAATTCGAATCTTCGCTTAATTCGAACTAAACATGAAGTCCCGAAATTTTCAACGGCAGAATAACTTTACAAATTTTTATTAAATCGAACACAGTTTCCCTTGACTTAGTTTTATTCGAACTAACAAGAATTTCGATTTTTTATTTTTATTTTCTTTCTCACGGATTTCAGATTCTTTAAATAACTTTCTGTCTTTGATTTTTGTGAAAACTGTTTCGAACGAGTATACATATAATACAATGCATTTGATATCCACTTTCTTAGAGCCCCGTCTGTCCTTCAGCAACGCTTTAAATTTTTCTTCCATCGTGCTTGTTTCTAATCTTTTAATTAGTTTAAGTATTTATTCATTCTAATTTAATAGTAAGTCATATTTTAATGATAACCGACGAAATAAGTTTAAAAAACACTATAACATTTATTCCTTTGTAATAGTACCAGGTTTTCTATAATTCGAACTTCGGATAATTCGAACATTTCTTGTGGTCCTGACGAGTTCGAATTAACGAGAGTCGACTGTATTTTGCTCAAACTTTAATATTTTTACATGATTCTTTTTTTTATTGCATAGGATAGCTGAGGACGATTTACAACCGACTTTGTTTTTACTTTTTCGATTTTGCTTATATATTTTTTATATTACGATAGTTTCAGTTTTAGAACCGGTTTAAACCGGTTTTGGAATTTAAAGTATTTTTTTTTTTTATAATCTGAAACCAAAATTGAAAAAGTAAACACTAGGCCGGTTGTGGATCGTCCTCAGTTATCCTATGCAAAAAAAATCTTGTAAAAATATTAAAATTTGAGCGAGATATTTGGAAAGAACGCTGCCATAGACTTTACATTATTATCCGGGTATTTTTCTGTGACTACTGTTGCGCCTGAAATCACAAATAGGTGAGGATATAGGTCACATTTATAGGATAAATTTGGATGTCACAATTCTTTAAAAATTACATATGCTTCTAGATTTGATGGGTAACAAATACCAGTCAGTCTTCCGATGATTTTTAAGTCATATAAATACGCTATTGACTAGAAAAGCTTTTCATGAGATTAAATCAAATAAGTACTGTACATAAATAAGTCATATTTATGATGATGTAATTAACGAACATACATCATTATTTATCCCCAATTTTAAAACTAAAATTCTCCTTTCTCAATTACAATTACTAAAACTTTACTTTCTTTTTAAGAATATATCAATTTCTTCTTCCCTTTTGTCTTCGTCCAGTACTGACCTACTGACTCCGGACAGAGGTCATAAAGCATTAAAGCGAACGCCTCCTATCTTTGCTAAATAGTACTTTTGTACTATTTAGCAAAAACCCAGGCCCCTGTCCCTGCCTGCGAAGACACTCGCGAGCAAATGCTATTCTTACGGGGGGGGGGGGGCATTATTCTAATAACTCTTTCGCATTTTGACATTTTTATTTATTTATTTATTTATTTATTTATTTATTATTTTTTTTTTTCATTCGATAGCTGAGGTTCCTCAAAAGATCGCTCCTGATTACTTTTTCGATTTTGATCTCAAGTATTTTTTTATAAAGTCAGATCTGAACCAGATCTGAAAGTGAAAGTAACTTTATAAAAATATCTGAGACCAAAATCGAAAAAGTAGTCAAGAAGCGATCTCCAGAGGAATCTCAGCATCCAATAAAAAAAAAAAAAATTAAAAATGTCAAAATGCGAAAGAGTTATTAGAAAAATGCCTCCCCATAGGAATAGCATTAGCTCGCGAGTGTCTTCGCGGGCAGGGACAGGGGCCTTAACAGTGTTTCTGAATTCAGTTCGGACAAGAACACTTTGTTTGTTTCATAATTAAAAGTTTTTTGATACCAATAATTTTTAACAGTAAATTTTTCTTTATAAATTGTCAGATATATTTCGATTAAGAAAGGCAAATATTTTAGTATGCAAAAAGTGATGTTAAGCTCCTATTTTTAATTTATGGCGTAAAGAAAAAAAAAAGACGGAAATTGCACGTAAAATGTACCAAATGAGGTGCTTTCGTACTTTAACGTAGTTTTAAAAATATTCAGATCTTAGTGAAATTGTATATAGTACTTCGGATACTGTATAGTTTATAGTACAGTTTAGTTTCTGGAAACTTTTCTGTGTCCCTGTAAATACTATCTGATTTCTATTATACAGGAAGTAACTTCTAATAAATCTCGGCAACGTATATCATATTCATAAAATGGGAAACAATTTTATATAATTAAAACGCGCCCCAAACTATGTTTCCCCCCATACCATTATACAATAGAATACTTTTGTGTAGCCCTCTATATTAATAAAAAATATTCTTCGCACCACATATTGCACAGAATGTATATTTTAGTATATATTTCATAGATGCGTATCGATTATATTATGTTTGAAAGGGTGTAACATCATTAAAACGCACTTAAAACTATTTTTTTCCATTGACTGCTATTTAAGGGAATAATTTTGACTGTCCCTGTAACTGAACTATGCATCCGATTTTCATAAAATTTATAATGATTCGACAAAATTATGTAATAATTATATATTTTATATTCCAAATGATTCGGTTGGATAGTTTTTGCGTTGTTATATGCGGAGAGACGGACGGATTGAACAACGACTATTGGTGCTACGTATTTACCTTATTATGATAGCACCTAAAAAAAAAAAAAACGTAAAGCTAAGGTGTTAACTTTATGATTTCTATCTGTTGAAAAATTTTATTTTTTATGTTAAAAGCTAGATTCCATTATAGCCAATTTTGGCTTTACGGGCTTCTGTGCAGTGGCGAAGTTAGGAAGGTTAACACCCGGGGCGGATGTAAATTGTGTCACCTCCCTCCCCGCAGATCAACCATAATTTTTCAAACACAATTGTACGTTATTGACAAATGACCAGCAAATTTAAGTTTTTAAAGGTGTGTTAAAAAGCTTATTTACCTTTGTCCTCCCGCAAAAAAAAAAAAAAAAAAAAAAAAAAAAAAAAAAAAACCAGAAGCGACTTATCACTCAACCCATAGTCCGCATAAGTCAACGTGGTGTCTATATGTAGAAGAAAATTCTTTCTTTTAAAGTTTATTTTTGCTACTCACTCGTTGAATAGGTTGGTTTTTGTTCCCTGGTGCATGTCTTATTAGAAAAGTCTCAAGAAGTCTCAAAGAAAATTAACTCTATTGCGTAGTGCGCTAGAAATTTAATTTTTTTTTCTTCAAAATTGTTTTTTCAAAACTTATAAGATTATATATGAGGACCCCAGAAGCCAAGGGGTATAAGTGACAAAATTGAAAAAAGTAAACTAAATACACAGACGACCTAAAAATATGCTTTTTTCATTTCAGGTAAAGAAATATAAGTGATTTTCTTATTATTTGCTGAGTTATAGAGGCAAACCACTTTTTTCGAAAAACAAACAATATTGATTAATTATACATTTAAAGAAAATTGTACTTTATTTTTTAACAGTTATTGAAATAACAGTTCAAAGACAGAATGCAACAAGCAGGAATTTCCTATTTCAATTCGCTCAATTGTTATTGATGTTCCAATTTAACATCAATTATCTTTAAACTCAATTTACTCCAAATCGAAATTTTGTCACTTGTACCCCTTGGCTTCTGGGGTCCTCATATATATATTTGAAAATAAAGATTGGGTGTCAGCAATTTGCAAATAAAGATACCCGGGGCGGATCCCCCCCCTTGCTACGCCACTACTTCTCAGAGCTAATTCCACTCCATTTCCTAGCCGCCAGTAGTTACAGCGACGACGCCTTGATTTATTACTACACATTGTCGTGAATGGAAACCTAACTAAGGTTCCAAAATCATAAGAAACAATTTCTAAAAAGTTACTGATGTGAATGAATAAATCAAATAAATTCAACATGTTTGCGCTATTGCAATATCTTTTTCCTTTTTAACACTGTACAACAAAGTTGAAAAGCATTTATGCTTTCGGTTGCTGTGTCCGTCTGTCCGTATTTCCGCTCTCTAACTCTCTTAAATGTACTCGTATTGCCATGAATTTTTTGGAAGTTATTTTCGTTCACCTTAGCACGAACCCTATAGTACATGAATTTTCTAGTGTGATTAGTTTATTTGCAGGGGCAGCCAAAAAAATTTTAATACATTACGGTCTATGGAAAAATATCGTCTCAAATGAATTTTAAATATGTTACACCCTATCAGATATATTCAAATTTACACGCATTTACGAAGTGCACTAAAATATGCCTTCTGTAAAATATGCGGTTAAGAATAATGCGGAAAAGAATATGTTATTATTCATTTACAGGCTCCCACATAAGAATTCAATTACATAATGGTAAAGGGAGGGGGATTGTGTGCGACAAATTTTAATTATATTAAACTATTTCATGTATAATAAAATTGTTATACGTCGCTGAGGCTTAATATACTAAGTTTTTTCACCCATAATACGAAGTGCATAGCATTTACAGGGACGCACAAAAATTTTCAAGTGGTATATTCTATCCGAAGTACTATATATTGTCGATAATGGCTGATAGATGGATGAAATGTATTTTAATTATGATATGAATTTTTAAGTTTCACTAAATGTATTCACATTATGTTTTATATATATGCTGTAGTTGATATACAGGGCTACACAAATTTTAACTGTAAATTTTGCTTTATCAATTGTAGGATAATTTTCGACTACGAAAGCAAACATTTTACTTTTGAAAAATGGTGTTAAATGGTGTTTAATAATTAATTTTAGTTTTTCTGTTTAAAAAAATGTTAAAGTGTTAAACGAAAATGAATTAACACTAGAGCTACCGTGAGCCGTCAAAATGATGGCTCCCATATGAGTATGTTTCGGTTCCAACCAGAAATTTAATTGTGAAATATGTTTAAAAGATATGGAAAGGAGAAAAACGTCAAATAAAATTAAATTGTTTTAAATCGAAATTCTAGTGTGAAATATTTTTATAAAACTTGACTCAAATTTCTGGCAGTTCCAGTGTACTAGAACCGCGGAGACGGGTCATTTTGACCCGTATCATATGGAGAGATGTCGATTAGAACCAGAAAACTCTATAAATAAAATAAGCTAAATATATGCTGAGCAAAAGTATTTTCAAAAAATAACTTAAACAGTTTTAAATAAAAATTCCGGTGAGAAGTATTTTTATAAAACTTGAATGAATTTTTCCGCGGTTCTAGTGTTAAATAAAATCCAAAGTTCCAAATTTATTAAAAATCCAAAATTTAAAAAAAATAGCGGAGATATAAATAAAAATTTTTATTTCTAAAAACAAAAAAGTTATTTAAACGAAATTTAAAATGCCGAATCATTAATAAATCTCAATAGTTTTTTTTTTTTTTTTTTTTTTTAAGAACATTGAATTCCAAAAAAAATTATGAATGTCAGTGTCAGGTTCCTAGAAGACATCTGCCCTGAATTAGAAAGGAATAACATTTCCTTATCTGAATATTTTATGTATTGTGGGTTGTGTATCCGTGAAGCTCGAAATACCTTTCTGTCTTTTCTATAATAACGAATGACAGATGTTGACACAGGTGTGCAGATGACGCACTCGTTGACGAATGAAAGTGATGGCCGCGGGGCGTGCCTCAGCTGTCATTTAGTATTGAAGTGATGTGTAAACAGTAGATGTCATGACTCAAGGTTGGTATGCGGAATTGAACCAATGGAGGAACTCTAAGAGGCCCTGCATGGGGGAAGGAAGATCTCTGACAAGGTCAACTCTGGACTGAGAGGTTGGACAGTTCTCGCTTGGCGTTGAGACCGATAGGTCGCTCAGGATTTGTGGTCCTGTTGGATAGTGTATATTTTGAGCGTGGGACAAGGCGTCCCGGTGGATAGTGTTATAGGCCGAGAAGTGAGGCCTAGTACCCTTGTGTATTGAGATTCTGCAGTAATCTCTGATAAAGCGTATCCAACGTGCGTTGAGTGTGAGGAAGAAAGTGTAAGTTGAACGGTACACAACCAACGTTTATTGTAGTTAATTTAATGTTGAACCGGATCATCTATATCCGAGTTGTAATTGTAAATAGTTGTAAATATTATTTCTTGTGTACATATCTATATCTTAAATAAACTGTTAGTTCAGTTCATTAACAGCGTCAGTGTTATTTTACACAATCCTCACAGCAGGTGACCGATATCACCCATTAATATCGGTGGTGGCAGCTAAAACTACCTAGGACATTCTTCAAAGTTTTGTGCACTGAGAGGAGCGTCCGACAGTCAGTGATGAAGTATGTATATATATATATATATATATATATATATATATATATATATATACCAACCCTTACATTTGTAAAAAATGGGAACTATCTTTTAATTAAATCCATATTAGTATGAAAATTTCAAGTTCAAGAACCGGGATTCGAACTAAGAACCTTCTGTTTACTAGCGAGATGCTCAAATTTCGGATAGTTCTAGTATTAATGGTCAAGGCGGAAAGAAAAATAAAATAAAACGTAGATTTATACTTGTTATACGGCGGAAAGCTGTATATTATTTAGTTTTAATTATTAACTGAATCAAACAGGGTGCGTAGTCTGGAAGGACCTTGTAAGGACCTTTTACCAGAATTTTTATATTGTAATATTTGTTTTATTTAACGAAAAAGAAATCCTTTTTCAGATGTAACAACCAGTACTTTAAAGTATTTCTGATACTAAAAGAATTAAAATCCTCTGAGATTCTTGATGACTACGCACCCTGATCAATGTTTTTATTGCGCATTTTTAACTCTTTCCGGCGCAGTGTTACCACTCCGGCAACACCTAATTTTAATTCCAAACATACAAACTGCACCAATAATATTTTAGTAAAATTTTACTTTTACAAAGGCAGCTTAAATCAGGGAGTTCTTAATTTCTAAAAAAGTCTTTTGTAAATTCCGGTGTCAGTCAACAATTTCTCATTTTACGAACAGAGCTTGTCTGCGCCGGAAAGGGTTAAACAAGAACGTCTAAAAAATCTTTAAATATACCGTAATTTCGGGTGTATAAGCCGCAAATCAAACAATTCTTTTTTGACCCAGAATTTTTTAAGAAACAAATATAACTATTTAGATCGCCGTAAATATTTGTCTTCAATCACTAAATAAAATTTCTGGATCCAAAAAAAATTGTTTGATCAGCGGCTTATACACCCGAAATTACGGTAAATATTTGAATATGAAATTTAGAAGTACTTGTGTTTTAAAATGCCCCTTATTAAAATCTGTGCTCCTCAGTTTTTTAACACTAAAATAGCAGAACATTTTACCAGGAGTTTTGTAAAAATGTAAATATTACTTTTAATAACTCTCTTTAAACAGTCTGTCGATTATTAAAAGTTTACAAATTTGAATTAAATTTATGACTTAGGAGAAATTTATTAAACTAGTCACAATTTAAGATGTGGTAATGGGTGTAACAAAGTCGGAGAGGGGTAAGGTGGCCGATTGACATATGTTGATGCCACGTTCATAACCCGAAAACAACCAGGTTACAGCATTACTAAGACGCATAATATATTTCATTAAAAAGTATACGTATTTTTTTAGGTAGATGTTTACTTTAAATTTGATTTAAATAGCTTGAAATAAAAGCACATAATATTTTAACGGGATTATAGTATTTATGTTACTAGGCTGTAGATCGTGGATAAAGTTTTATTATACAGTGCGTCTCAAAAATAAATGGACAGGAGATTTTTTTAAATACCAGTATAAAAAAATTCTGCCATATTCGCGAAAAAAAATAAAAAAATAAAAAATAAATAACAAGCTTAAGGAATCATAATACAGATTTGTTATCAAATGCATGCGTTGCGGATTGAAAAAAGTGTCCCATATTAGAGAATGTCCCTTAACCTTCATAATGGACACTCTCGAATACGGGACACCTGTATATAGTGACCCATATTGCAGGTTTATTTTTTTTTTTTTTCAAGAATTACAATATTAATTTTATAGAATTTTTGTAAAAGAATAAAAAACGAAATAGTCTGTCCCAAACATGTATGGATTTTTCGAACATTTTAAACTCAAATTTTGGATCCGTTCCTTTCAATTATCTTAAAACCCCTATCAAGTATGCTTCGAACTATGTGTTTCGAGAATGTGTGGCTGTAACGAGAACCAACTCCTCTCTATTTGTTAATTTAAGGGTGTATTTCGATTTAAATTGCTTATTTTCCGATTTATTTTTTTAAATTTGTTTTTGTTCTTAACTGCATCAAACTGGCAAATTGTCTTATTTACACTGTTAAAAATTTCGTGCTACTTTGAACCAAGATTTGGTGCTTGCAGCTATTACCAGCTGCCACCATAGGGCTCAATCGAAGCTCCAAATCTTGGAACGAGTTTACACCATATTATTTAAAAAAATGGTACTATGGTTCAACCGAAGTTCCAAATCTTGGAACAAGATTTCACCATCTTACGGTGGCAGCTACTAAGCACCAAATTTCGGTTCAAAGTAGCACAAAATTTTTAACAGTGTAGAAAGTACATAAGGTGCCGTGATTATCGATTTTTTGATAAATGCAGAAAATATTGCAAAAAATGCAATCAAATAAGGCTTTCTGAAACAATTTTTTTCTGAAGCAAGAGATCTGGGAACGAAAAAAAAGGGTCATATTGAGAAAGTAATTATTCACAAATCAAATTCTAATGAATTGAGGGCAAAATGACATCACACCACACCTTATACATCTTTTCAAAAACCACCTCAACAAGCTTCATGTTTCTACTTTTAAAAATAAGTTTGAAATTGTATCAGAAAGTTTTGAGCTGTTGAAGGTGGAAAAGCGTTTTTTCGAATACACCCTTAATTCTTAATAGTAGAAAATTTACGTCCATGAACATACACGTCTGGTACAATTACTCCCCATTGCCACCGTGTCATTCTACCCCGTGCAATTACGCTTTTAGAAATTTTTAAAACATTTGTTCTTTTCCAACGAATCTTTATCAAATGCATGCGTTGCAGATTAAAAAAGTGTCCCATATTAGAGAATGTTCCTTAACCTCCATAATGGACACTCTCGAATACGGGACACCTGTATTTAGTGACTCATATTGCAGGATTAATTTTTTTCAAGAAGGAATTTATTATAGCATGTTCAAATAAGGAAGTGTCCCCTATAGTCTCCTTACGATTTTAGGGACTCCAAATTAGGTAAGCAATTTTTGTAAGGATTATATTTTAATTCTATTTCAATATTTTACTGATTGCAAGCAATATTTTGAACTTTTAAATTAGAAAAAGATTAAAAACTAACTAAAAAATGAATTTAACCTTCCTACCCTGAATGGGTCTAATCGACCCATACGTATAATTTGTTTTATAGAATTCGAACCAGAAATTTTTTCATAAAAAAAGTTAAATAACAGATTCAGATATTTAAGTCAATTAAATATATTAAAATATTTTGAATAACAATTCTGGTGTGAAATGTTTTTAATCAAGATTGAGTAAAATTTGAACAGGGTAGGAAAGTTAAAAACAGCAAAACTTCTCTATTGAGGGCACCTTGGAAATGTCGAATTCGAAAGTGTTCTGGGTCAAAGCAACAGTGTGGCATTCAGCATTTGATTATTTTTTTATTTAGTGATTCCCTATCATCACCAGTAAGTTTAAGCAGTTATAATTGTTTTAAAAGATGATAGATATTCCACGAATAAAATAAAAGAAAATTGATATACAAAATTTTTCGACTTTTTTTCCAAAACTAGTAAGAAGTTAGCCAATTAGTGATGATGTCACTCCTGACGTCACTCTAGTGATGACGTGTTTTCTGGCCTTGAGTATTTCGATGGCAGCGTAAAAAGTCCTTGGAGCGTAAGAACCCCGGTTACATTTTATGAAATAAGATTTCTGTATCCGAAAATAATTGTTTGATCCGCGGATTATAGGCGGGAAATTATGGTAGATTTGAAAAAAAAACTTAGCTTTGCGCATCTGCATTTCCAGAACGATAGCCAATGATAATGAAGGTTTTCCATAGTGATACTCGTTTTCAGTGGGTCAATTTCATGCAGAATTGCATACTTTCACTTCAAAGGCAATTTCATTTTTATAGAGTGTAATTAGAATACTGTAATAATTTTTATTAATCATTGTCACTCACCAATATTTATATATAAAAAAAGGCTACAATAAATTATATAAACATGTGAAATCGTTTTAATTAAAAAATCACACCAGTATTTCATTAGAAAATGCTTCTTGTGATGTCGGAACCTGAAGTTTTCGTTCCCTCACTATAAATATGTAATCTAAAACATATCGAGCTATTGCTGCTACTAAGAGCGGCTAGGAAATGATGTTAGCACTGGGAAAGCAGAAACAGCTTATAATTCAAGTCTGCTCTAAACGGAAAAGAAGTAATGGTCAAGTCGTTTTGAACCACCCTAATTTTCGGTTTTTAGTCCGCGGATCAAACAATCATGCTCCGACCCAGAAATTTTAACTAATAATTGAAGTTAAATATTTACGACAATTTAATAAGCTACATTTCATAAAATAAGATTTCTGGGTCCGAACATAATTGTTTTATTCGCGGACTATAGGCCGGAAATTACGATAACTGTACACGCTATGACGAAAAACTGTCCGAAAGCGGAATGTTAGTATATTTCTTAAAATTTAGGTCCAAATTTAAAAAAACGTACTTGCACAAAGGTGATTTTTAAACAAATTACGTACAGTTTTTTTTATTTTCAAAATTAAAAATATCAAATAAAGCAATATTTTAAAATGAAGTTAATAACTTAACAAGTTCGCTGCCGCTCACGCGAAAGTGCGTGATATGGCGCCAACGTTAAGGGGCCACTTAATTGCCAGCGCGTGATGTGGGGTGATGTTCAATAGCCAGTCACGCGCTGGCGCGGGAAAATATTTCACTGATTCTTTGTTATAAAAAGTAAATCGGCTTCTGGGAAAAACTTACTTCTACAGTGCGGCATTAAGGCCCCTGTCCTCGCTCGAGGAAACGCTCGCGAGCTAATGCTATTCCTATGGGGAAGCATTTTTCTAATAACTCTTTCGCATTTTGACATTTTTGAATAATTTGTGTTTGCATTGGATAGCTGAGGTGCATGCCGACAGCGCACCTTTTTTACTTTTTCGATTTTGGTTGCAGATATTTTTTTTAAAGCACTTTCAGTTTCGAAACCGGTTTTGAAAGTGAAACACTTTGTAAAAAATATCTGCAACCAAATTCGAAAAAGTAAAAAAAGGTGCGCTGTCGGCATGCACCTCAGCTATCCAATGCAAAAAAAATTATTCAAAAATGTCAAAATGCGAAAGAGTTATTAGAAAAATGGTTCCCCATAGGAATAGCATTAGCTCACCAGCGTTTCCTCGAGCGAGGACAGGGGCCTTAACTATTATCACATCTTCATGTAAGCGGCAGCGAACGTGTTAATCAATGTTGTACAATGTTAATCAATCTTAATCAATGTTGTACTATATCAAATTAAATCAGGTGGCCGAATTTTTTATTCTTTAATTTAAAAATCAGATAAAACAGTATTTTATAATTTATTATAGATATTAATTACACCAATGATTTATTGTGTCTTTCTAAATAAGATTGGCTAATAAGTCTTTGTAATTGCAAATATTTTAATTGATTCCCATCAAATTTGGAAGTATTTGGGATTAATAATATTAAGCATCTATTAAAAACCTGTGATTCAGCCGTTCAATCATTCAACCGTTAATATGCAGACGTCCACAGACATTGAACAATGTGAGCCACAAGGCCCGCTAATATAGAGAACTCGATGTGAAAAATACTTACAAAAAAAATATAAATCATAGCAAATTTAAAATTACAGTAAAACCCCGATAATTCGGATTTATTGGGACCGGACCCAATCCGGATTATCGAAAATCCGGATTATCCGGAGAATTAGAAAAAAAATGAAATAAAATATAACATACTAACAGAAAATCACCTTTATGCTAAACTTATTGAATATTTGCAGACAGTAATAATGTTTACTTTTCTTAATTATTCCGAAAACATGTCAGAAAAAGTTTTTTTTTTATTTAGAATACGACGATGAAACAAGTTAATGTTATGGAAATTAGCCAATCGCTTCTCAAACTTAAAAAAAAAAATTACCAAACCGATCCGAATTATCCGGAGATCCGGATTATCGGGGTCCGAATTAGCGGGGTTCTACTGTATATATTTCTGAGAGAGCAACCTGTCACAATATTTTGCAAAGAAAGGAGCCAAAAAGTTAATATCTGCCTATAATAATACAAAAAAATATGTTGAACATTAATGATTTTAACTCTTTCGGCGCAGGGCAGTTCTATTACGAAAATGTTGAAATGACTGAATGACACTAGAATTTAAGTACAAATTTATTTAAAAATAAGAAAAAGCTATTTTGGTCATTCGTAATAAACAGATTTGTTTTTTAATTCTGGTGTCAATCATTCATTTCTAAATTTTACGAATAGAAGTACCTTGCTCCTGAAAGATTTAACCCCTTGAGGGGCAAAGCACTTCTGTTCCTAAAATGTTCAAATGATTGATTGACACCGGGATTTATAAACATATTTATATAACAGTAAGTAAAATCGGTTTTTCACGTACATTGTAAAAAACAAAACTTAATACTAAAATTCCGGTGCCAATGTGGCTTAAGGGAATTAAAATTAAGTGGTATATATAATATACCGGTGCCCTTCAAGGGGTTAAAGAATTGTCTTTTAAAATTGATTTTTTATTTTAAAAAAACTCCCAATAATAAGAATAATTCGAAAAGGCGCCATGGTGCCCACGGGTGCCGCGTCAGACAGCACGGCATATAAATGATTTTAACAACTGGATTGAAAAAGTGACCAAAACAAATTTTTCTTTCGGTTCCTATCAATTCAACTGTTATATTTTGCTGCATATTATTTTAATTTATCATTAATATTATTTGACTTGAGAAATAATTATATCTGAGAAGTATTTGTCTAAGCAAATATAATTGCATGGTATTTCTTTCTTTGGGACCACATTTTTTTTTAAGTTTAAAGGCACGATTCCGTTATAGATGGATTTAATTTTAATAGGGATTATTGTATATATTAATATCCCGATTTAGAAGATCATGTAGCATAATTTTTTCCTTAAAAAATTTTTTTGTCTACATGTTCAGATTTTTATGACTGTGGAACTGACAATACTTTGTAATATTGACATATATTATTATCAAAGCAAGTGTAATTAGATTAATTTTTAACACAATTATTAATTTGGTAAACAAACCATAGCAATTGTAAATAACGTATTTATAACTGGCATGTATTTTCAACAGTGTTGTACAATTTATTGGTTCATTACTTTTTCTAATGTGTCCGAAATAAAACTTTAACTTATAATGAGTGGTAGACTTTAAAATCGAAAGGATAATGGCATGATCTAAAATAAGATGTTCTGCATGTGAAGTCATAGTGATCAGAGTTTGCACAGTTTTACCAATAAATTTTTACAGTTTTTCAAAGTATTTCACTGCAGAAAAGTATTGGAAAATTTGAGAATAAAGGTGGTGGATGGAAGTCCTGTTTCTTAAAAATTAAATATAAATTTTCTTGTTATTTATAGTGGTGCCAGAGTCCTTAAAAAATAAAAGGAGTGTGCGAACCCTGGTGACAGTTCCCAAGTTACAGAGCATCTAAAAGGTATTTGAAAAGAAGTTGAAGCTTAAGTATGTTTGACTGTATATGTTCAAATGAAATTTATCACTTAATTGCAACACCAAACTTTTGATTTCTATCATACACTGAATAACCAATTTTGTTTCGTCTTTATTGATATATTAAAAGCAAATTGGCAGGGGGGGGGGGGGGTATCAACGACAAAAAATTTTTGTCCATGAATGCTGTTTTGTCGACATTGTTATACCCATTTTATTGAGGAGTTTAATACCTATTATCATAATTTAACAATTATGAGATTAATTGGTCACTTAATTATAGCTTGATATATTTACAATTACGTATTTTTTGAAAACGTAAATAAGGTAAGGTAAAGTAAAGATAAGTATTGCTATTAATAATATTTTCTTCATTTTCAGAGCTTTTTTTGGACATGAATCCTGAGAAACGTCAAAAGCAAACAAACCACTAAAACCGCGCAATATTAATAAAAAAATCCGAAAATTGGCCACAAAACTAGAAGAATTTAGATGGCGTATTGTTTAACATATGACTTATCTTAAGTTAATTATGTAATACTTTATATGTCTAAACATTTTACTGATACAAATTTTAAAAATGTACTTGTCTAAAGGTGATTTTTAAATATAAATTTTCTACAGTTTTTTCAATTTTACAATTAAAAATATAAAATAAAGTAGTATTTTAAAATAAAGTTAATAGCTAAATCAATCTGAATCAAGTAAAAAAGGGGAAAAAAATGTGCTATATAATATTCTAAATCGGGGTATGAATATAGGTGGCCAAATTTTTCCTTTTCAAAATTTAAAATCATACAGAACAGTATTTTATAATTAATTACAGGCATTAATTGCACCAATGACTTTTTTGTCTTTCTAAATAAGATTGGCTTATAAGACTTTATAAATGCAAATATTTGAATTGATTCCCATCAAATTTAGAAGTATGTGAGATTAATAATTTTGAGCTTCTATTAAAAACCCGTCATTCAACTGTTAACATGCAGGCGTCTTATAAGATGCACACAGACATTGAACAATGTAAAACATAACACATAATCCCCCCCCCCCCTAATATGGAGAATTGGATGTGAAAAATAATTTCAGAAGGAAGTATAAATCATAGTAAATTTTAAATTACATATTTCTTAGAGAACGATCTTTCAGGCTATTTTGCAAAGAATGGAACCGAAAATTTAACTCTGCCTATAGTAAAAAATCATGTTGAACAATAATAATTTTAACCCTTTACGACGCAAAACACTTTTATTGCGAAAATTTTGAAACGACTGAATGACACCGAAAATTAAGAACAAGTTTATTTGAAAATATGAAAAAGCTATATTGGTCATATGTAATAAACGGAAAAAATTTATACCAGAATTCTGGTGTCATTGTGGCATTTTGGAATCATGTTCGATGATGCATGTAGTTTAACAATGAAACACAATGGGTCAAAGAAGCATTGATTTTTGATTTAAAAAAAAAAAAAAAACTCCCAGTTATAGAACAGTGTTGCCAGTGGGCTACTTTTTTTCAATTCAAATTTCTTGACTGGTACCACTTTTATGAAACTGCAAAATTCCCTTTGTTTTCACTGTAATTAATAAGTCATTAAATAAGATGCATTTTACTATTGCAAAAAGTGGTGTCAATCAAGAATTTGAATTTTAAAAAAGTAGCCCATCTGACAACACTGTTATAGAAATCATTCGAAAGGGCGCCACAATAGACAGCCCTGCATGTAAATAATATTAATAACTCGATTAAAAAATTGACCAAAACAGATTTTTCTTTCGGTCTCTAACAATTCAACTTTTGCATTTTGCCACATAATATTTTAGTTTGTCATTCATATTATTAGACTGGGAGAATAATTATATTTGACAAGTTTTTGTCTAAGCAAATATAACTGTGCGGTGTTCCTTTCGTTCAGACCCTAATTAATTTTTTTTTTTTTAAACCAAACAGGTATTATTGTATATTGTGTTGCAAAATGTATTGTATATTTATTGTGTTGTTTTTAACAGGTATTATTGTATATGTTGCGGCCAATACCCGGAACCTGGCCAATTCTAGAACTGGCCGGCCAATACCCGAACTGGCCAAGCCTTCTGGCCAAAACCCGAAATACATGAAATGAATAGCGTATTCCGGGTTTTGGCCGGCCAATTCGCGAACTGGTCGGGAAGTCTTGGCCAACACCCAAACTATGATGCATAGGTAGCAATTTTTTGTAATTAAGATAATTTAACATTAAAATGTGCAGTAAAAAAGATTCCCATTGATTATATAGAAACGAAATATTTTTGTGTACCCAACTAAATTAACCAAAAATAGTACACAATTCCCTTCAATATCGAAATTATTTGATAAACCAAATAAGATGACAATTACAAGTTAACCGGAACCTTCACTCGAGTTAGAGCACGGACAGGCTGACGGCTAGACTATTTGAATTCAAGGACACTTTCAACTATGTTAGAAAGGATTAAGCTGAGTGCCTATATCTATTTCGCGAATTGGCTAATCGCATCTGGCCAGTTCGCGAATTGGCTAATCGCATCTGGCCAGTTCGCGAATTGGCCAATTGCATCTGGCCAGTTCGCGAATTGGCCAGCCATTTTTTAACGTTGCTGGCCAATTCGGGAATTGGCCGGCCAGTTCTAGAATTGGCCGATTTCGGGTTTTGGCCGCAACATATATATTGATATCTCGATTTAGAAGGTTATGTAGCACATTTTTTTCCCTTTTTGGTGAAATGTCTACATGTCCCGATTTGTATGACAATGGAGCCGGTAATATTTTGTAATTTTATTATTATCAAAACAAGGGTAATTAGACTAATTTTGAACACAATTATTAAATTGGTAATAAAATCATAGCAATTGTAAATTGCGCATTTATAACTGGCATGTATTTTCAACAATGATGTACAATTTATTTGTTCATTACTTTTTCTACTCTGTCGTCTGTCCGAGATAAAACTTTAACTTATAATGAGAGGCCACTCATTCGTTTTAAAAAAGTGGGAGGTTGGCAAGTGTGTATATATATTAGCTATATTTTTATTAAACAAAGGTTTCAACCATATAATGCACTAAGTAATATGTAACATAGTTTGTGCTATGAACTCTTTATTATGTACTTTATAATAATACTATGTTTCAAGTGCAATATAATTGTACTATGTTGTGTATAAGTACTATAATCTGTGGTTCATTAAATATAATTAAATATTATGGAAATATTTGAATAATTATAAAAAAAAATCACGGAAAATGAATCTCATTACGAAATCAATAAATTTTAAAAGCCTATAGTTTCTTTTAACGTGATAAATTCTTTTAACCACTGCGACAACGACGAATATGTTTCTTAAATCCTTTAAGGCCCGGTAATGCTTAAACTATAAAATATTAAAATATTAAAATAACTTTATTATAAATATAATAAAATTGAAATATTAAGATAACTTTATTATAAATACAATGCAATTAAAATATTAAAATAACTAAAATTATAAAATAACTTAAAATTAATTTAATACATTGGTCAGTAGTAAAATAGTTAGAATGAAAAATAGATATTTTTATTTTATTCCAAAAGCATTATTTATTGGCACACACACAAAAAAATAATATATAATCGGATTAATTTCATTTATTTATTTATTTTATTTGCATTTTTCAGCTTTCTTCAAGTTGAAAGCCCCCCAGGGGGATACCTTCTTTAGGTATTCACGGGCTTCACAACCTCGGGGCGCATATTTCAGATGTGTATATTGCTGGGACGATTACTGTTTCTAAACCAATAGGAGACCGTCATTATCACGGTCAAGTACACGCCCACACAGTTTGATTGACAGGAACTCGTGGACAATTGATCGTGTGTGTTTATTATTTATTTGTACTCGGATTGTTTGAATTTGTACTCGGTAATTAAAAATTAAAGGTACGAAAAAAAATTTTTTTTTTTTTCAAAATGACTGAATTTTATTTACTTCAATTAGAAATTATACTTCCTCTGATCCTGAAATAAATAAATAAATAAAAATTAAAGTAAGAATTTTGCTTATACGGATATTTTCGCAGAATACTTTTTTTCCCATTTGTTTAATATATATATAAATCATTTTGGAACGATATTTAGAATATTAAAAGGGTTTGAAATATTTTTTTTAAATGTCTTATTTATTAATAAAAGACAGCCTCCAATAATTAAAAAAAAAAAAAAAAAATCACCAACGGACTCTCGGCCCGCGATGGACTCGAGCCCATATCCTCCGATTTCAAGCTCGACGCTCTAACCATTCAGCCAGTCAGCTCACTTTGATCCGCAACAGAATATCGTTATAATTAGCACCGTCAATTGTCCACGAGTTCCTGTCAATCAAACTGTGTGGGCGTGTACTTGACCGTGATAATGACGCTCTCCTATTGGTTTAGAAACAGTAATCGTCCCAGCAATATACACATCTGAAATATGCCCCCGGGGCACCCGAGTGATCTTTCTCTTTTCTATTTCCTCTTACTCCTCTTGCCTTCCTTTCATCTTTGTTTCACTCTCGTTGTGGTTTCCTTTTCGGAGGTGAGGGCAATTCTGTATGAGCCGATATCATCATGTATATCGACTCATGGAGAAATGTAAACCACCCACATGTTGGCCGTGCGTGGCGACCCGTGTCCCTGGAAAGGGGGATCCTGGCAGTTGAGGGAAACCAACACACTGCTTTGGCCTCTACTTCAGGTAGACGGGAGGTGCATTTGGTCCCGTATGCATCAATCGGCTGGTCAGCTGACTTTGGTCACTGGCTTTAGGGATCAAGCGAGCGAGCAATTACTAGTCATCTCGTTAAGGGTGGAGACTGACATAGGATTGTCTTGTGACCGTATAGACCCTGGTTAGCACTGGTGCACGAATGTGCATCCCTTTGTAGGGCTCGGGAGTGGGTGGTGCGGCCGGGGTCCGAATTTTATTCTTTATATCATGGATGGAAAAACTTCATTTCTTTCTTTCTCTCTCCCTAGTGGAGAGCAACAAACTGTACAAGCTTCTTCCTTCACTCGCTTTTTTATCATTAAACGTACTGATAGTCACTCCGATTGCTCCTTCAAAAAAACTTCACCTTTTCTCATAGCTAAAACATTTCAGTCTGTCTTGGGAGATGGTCATTCTCTCAAAAAACTACAATCTGGGGATTTGCTAGTTGAGGTTTCTGCAGCCAAACAATCACAACTTCTCTCTAATTGCTCCACAATAGGCACCTTTTCTGTTTCTGTACAAACTCATAAAACATTAAATACGAGCCGCGGTGTAATATCCGAACCTGACCTTTTATACTCCACCAAAGACGAACTTCTTGAAAATTTAAAAGACCAAAATATCATTGATGTACGCCGTATCACCATCCGTAGAAATCAACAGATGATTCCTACTAAACACATCATTCTAACTTTCAATAGTCCAACATTGCCAACAAGAATTAAAGCTGGGTATCTGAACTGCCCAGTCCGCCCATATATACCAAACCCTCTCAGATGTTTTAAATGCCAGCGTTATGGCCATATCAATAGCAATGGCCAATGTCGTGACAATGTTACCTGTGCACATTGTGCAGAAGTCGGCCACGATGATAAATCATGCAAAAATTCTGAACGCTGCGCTAATTGTAAGGGTGACCATACAGCATACTCTCGCTCTTGTCCTAATTGGATCCGTGAAAAGGAAATTCTTGCAGTTAAAATTACCCAAAAACTCTCTTATCCTGAAGCCCGTAAAGTTGTTGAATCCAGAAGGCCATCTGTTGGTGTTTCCTACTCCAGCCTACTTAAGCAGCAATCTAAACCTGTAAGACACATTAGTACTCAGACTGACTCCTCTTTTCCACCAAGCTGTTCACCTGAAAAATCATCTAACATTATAAAGAAGACCCGTGATGCCCATGCTACCGCTGTTACCAGAGTTTTGCCAAGATTAGTGCTGTGGAAACCTTCATCAGAGCCTGTTAAAATCGAATATTGGACTAGTCAAGCGCAGAAATCAAATCAAGTTCAAGAAAAGAAATTAACCAAACCTCGATATGAAAAAACACCTGCTTCGTCTGCATCAAATACCCCGAAACCTGATACTAGTAAAGCAATAAAGCAAATTCAAAAAACGAAGAACAATAAGACTCTTCGGGGCTCTTCACGGTGGCAAACCGTGAAGAGTAAAGACAAGAAATCATCTAATAGCCCATCAACTACCAACTTTAAAGATACAAAACAATTGAATCAGTATGTAGAAGAGGCTATGGAGTCAGCATCTTACGACTCGAGTGAAGATGATGAGAATACTATTTTTGAAGAATATCAACCTAATTAATCCTATTTTTTTAATGTTTCTGTATTTTTAACTTGTTTTTATACAATTTTTGTGCATCACCTTATGCAATATTTATTTTATTAACAATTTGTCTGCATTATATAAACTATCAAGCTTTTATTTACTGTATTAATCGTACAGATTTTAACTTGCCACATGTTGAGTTTCATATTTTACCTTCGGTGATTTTATCCATTTTTTAAGTAAGTGTATCATTAAACTACATTTCTTTTTTAAATAATTCTTTTATGTTATATTTGTATCTCATCTCATACACTATTTATTATTTTAACTTTTTTTTACCAGTTTTACTCTTTTGCCATTTCATTATTTCCTCACTACGGTTTTGACCAATTCTGTCTTTTTATCATAAACATAGTTTTATTTTATATTTAAATTAACTACCTTATGCTCTAACTTTGTCTGTGTCTTGGCGCAGCATGTCCCAAAAGGGACCTTGCGCCATAAAACCCTATATAACCAACCAACCAACTTCAAGTTGAAAGATTTCGGGGGAGGGGGGGGGGCAGTTTCAATTAGGAAATATTTCTATATTCGTACATTTCCTAATTCTATAAAATGCTAAAAAATATTTTAAATAAAAGATTTGAATAGAGTCATAAATATTGCACAAAATCCCTGCAAAATCCCGATTTAATTAACTTTAATTAACAAAATCCGTGTAAAATTTATTAAAGGATTGCATGATTCTTCTAAAGCAGTTTCAGAAATTCACGAAAAATGCTTTAGAGGATAAATTTTCATGAATTAATATTTTGAAATATAAAAGGTTAACAATAGAATGACCGCTAGTGGTCATTTTGACCATTTCCATGCGAATGTATTTCGGTTTAAACCAGAAATTTCTTTATAAAATAAATTTAAAAGATACAAAGAAGAAGAACATTAAATAAAAAATTTCAACTATTTCAAATCAAAATTCTTGTTTTTATAAATCTTGATGAAAACTTCCGGGGTTTCTAGTGTTAACCCTTTAACGTTCATTGATTTCTCGACGAAACCACAAAGATTTAATTGCGATATACAACATCGACACCGGAATTTTAACTTAAAAAACTCTATTTCATCATGCCTGTGAAAATTCACTTTTTCTTATTTACAAATATATTTGTTCGCCGTTACCGGTGTCACTCGTTTATTTCAACTTCTTTAGCAATGAAAATGCTTTATCCGTTAAAGTGTTAAAAGGAAAATAATAATATTAAAATGTCAAATCGTTTCAATTAATAAATCGTACCAGTATTTCATTAGAGAATGTTTCTTATGATGTTGGAAGCTGAATTTCATGCTTCACCACAGTATATATAATGTAGCAAAACTTATCAAGTCATTGCTGCTCGGAAAGGCAGCAGGAAATGTAAAGAAATTTATCTATAAAATTTATCTATGAAATTCACTTTTTCTTATTTACAAATATATGTGTTTTCCGTTACCGGTGTCACTCGTTTATTTCAACTTCTTGAGCAATGAAAATGCTTTATCCGTTAAAGTGTTAAAAGGAAAATAATAATATTAACATGTCAAATCGTTTCAATTAATAAACCGTACCAGTATTTCATTAGAGAATGTTTCTTATGATGTTGGAAGCTGAATTTCATGCTTCACCACAGTATATATAATGTAGGAAAACTTATCAAGTCACTGCTGCTCGGAAAGGCAGCAGGAAATGTAAAGAAATTTATCTATGAAATTTATCTATGAAATTCACTTTTTCTTATTTACAAATATATTTGTTCGTCGTTACCGGTGTCACTCGTTTGTTTCAACTTCTTTAGCAATGAAAATGATTATTCCGTTAAAGTGTTAAAAGGAAAATAATAATATTAACATGGCAAATCGTTTCAATTAATAAATCGCACCAGTATTTCATTAGAAAATGTTTCTTATGATGTTGGAAACTGAATTTCATGCTTCACCATAGTATATGTAATGTAGGAAAACTTATCAAGTCACTGCTGCTCGGAAAGGCAGCAGGAAATGGAAATAGATTAATCTATGAAAGCGGGAGAAACTTATAACAGAAGAGTATTTAACCCTTTCTGACGCATAGCACTTCCATGTTGAAATGACTGACACCGGAATTTACGCACAAATTTATTTGAAAATATGAAAAAGCTATTTTTCCCATGCGTAATAAAGGGAAAATATTTATACCAGAATTCTGTAGTCTTTGTGGCATTTCGAAATCATTTCGGGTGTCCCATGTACTGGAACACTAAAACATAAACAGTTAACCCATTAAGGGGACTGGTCATTCAGCTTCCAAATTCCCATCACTAATGTAAAGTCTATGGATGTTCGATGCATTCGTATATTTTAAATATCTCTTCGGGAAATTAATACTTTTAATTTTTATTTTTTGTGTACACTTCTTAAAACATGCCTCCGTCTTTCTTTGTTTTCAATTTCTTCTAAAGTACATACTTAATTTTATATGAAATTTTAAAATTTGACTCACAGTTCGTCAGCTTTTAACACATAAAATATTAAATTAAGCATAGATTTTAGGTTATTTTAAGAACTAAGAAAAAAAAGAAACAACTTTTAAGAAGAGTACACACAAAAAAAAAGAAATTTAAAGTATAAATTTCCCCAAGAGATATATTAAATATATGAATGCATCGAACATCCACAGACTTAACATTACTGAGGCCAATTCCAAAGACACTTACGAGCTAATGCTAATCCTATGAGAAGGGATTTTTCTATTATCTCGTTTGCATTTCGACATTTTTATTTTCATTTTTATTTTATTTTATATAATTTATTTATTTATTTATTTATTTAATTTATTTTTTGCATTGAATACCCGAGGTCCGTCTGAACATCGCACCTTTTCTACTTTTTCGATTTTGGTCGCAGATATTTTTTATAAACTTACTTTCACTTTCAAAACCGGTTTCGAAAATGAAAGAGTCATTCTAAAAAATATCTGCAACCAAAACTCAAAAAGTAAAAAAGGTGCGATGTAGAGACGGATCTCTGCTATCCAATTAAAAAAATAAATAAATAAATAAATAAATAAAAATTGAAACGCAAACGAGATATTAGAAAACTCCTCCTCTATAGGATTAACATTAGCTCAGGATTGTCTTTGCCGGCAGGGACAGTAGTTCTAACAGTTTTGTCCGAACGTCGCTCGGGCAAAAAGAGTTTGCTTGCTTCGTTACTAAAAGCTTTTGGGCACTACAAAATTTTCTGTAAATTTTGTTTTATCTATTGGCGGATAATTGTCAACTCCCCAAGGCAAATATTTTACTTCGGAAAAAGTGGTGTGTAGTCCCAAATTTTAGTTTATTGTTAAAAAAAAAAAAAAAAAAAAAAAATGTTCTTATAAAACATGAATAAAACTTCCGGCCTTGCTAATGTTGAAAGCGAAATAATAATAATAAGAACATGTTAAATCATTTGAATTAATAAATCGCACCAGTATTTCTTTTGAAAATGTTTGTTATGATGTTGGAAGCTGAATTTGATGCTTAGCCAGTGTAAAGAAATCTAATAAAACTTATCAAGTCATTGCTGCTGGGAACGGCGGCGAAGAAATGTAAAGAAAATAATCTGTAAAAAAGGCGGGAAAAGCCTATAAAGACTATCTTAACCCTTTCCGGCGCATGGCGCTTCCATTGCGAAAGTGTTGAAATTACTGACTGACGCCGGAATTTACATACAGATTTATTTGAAAATATGAAAAGCTATTTTTCCTATACGTAGTAAACAGAAAATATGCATAGCCGAGTTCTGATGTCATTGTGACATTTTGGAATCATTTTGGGTGTTGTGTTCCATGTATTGGAACATTGAAACACAAAGAGTTAATCCCTTAAGGGGGTTGGTCCCTCAGCTTCCAAATTCCCATCACTAATGTAAAGTCTATGGGTGTTTGATGCATTCGTATATTTAAAACATCTCCTCGGCAAATTAAAAATTTTTATTTTTATTTTTTGTATACACTTCTTAAAAAAGACGTCTCAGTTCTTCTTTGTTTTCTTTTAAAGTACATACTTAATTTTATATGAAATTTCAAAATTTAACTCGCAGTTCGTTTGCTTTTAACACATAAAAATATTAAATTAAGCAGAGATTTTAGATTATTTTAAGAATTAAGAAAAAAAGAAACATCTTTTTACAATAGTACGCACACACACCAAGAAATTTAAATTATCAATTTCCCCAAGAGATATTTTCACTATCTCGAATGCATCGAACATCCGCTGACTTTACATTACGGAGAACAATTCCAAAGACACTGACGAGCTATTACTAATCCTATAGGAAGGGGTTTTTCTAGTATCTCATTTGCATTTTGACATTTTTATTTTTATTTTTGTTTTCATTGTATTTATTTATTTTATTTTATTTTATTTATTTATATTATTTATTTATTTATTTATTTATTTATTTATTTTGTGCATTGAATACCCGAGGTCCGTCTCAACATCGTACCTTTTTTACTTTTCGATTTTGGTCGCAGATATTTTTTATAAACTTACTTTCACTTTCAAAACCGGTTTCGAAAATGAAAGAGTCATTCTAAAAAATATCTGCAACCAAAACTCAAAAAGTAAAAAAAAAGGTGCGATGTATTGGATCTCTGCTATCCAATGCAAAAAAAAAAAAAAAAATAAATAAAATACAAAAAAAAAATAAAAATAAAATAAAAAAAAATAAAAAAAAAATCTCGAAACGCAAAAGAGATATTAGAAAAATCCTCCCCTATAGGATTAGCATTAGCTCATGATTGTCTTCGTCGGCAGGCACAGTAATCTTAACAGTTTTGTCCGAACGTCGCTCGGGCAAGAAGAGTTTGCTTGCTTCGTTACTAAAAGCTTTTGAGCACTACAAAATTTCAACTGTAAATTTTGTTTTATCTATTGGCGGATAATTGTCGATTCTCCAAGACAAATATTTTACTTCGGAAAAAGTGGTGTTTAGTCCCAAATTTTAGTTTTTTGTTAAAAAAAAGAAAAAAAACGGAATTGTTAATCGGTAAAGCGAACATGAATTAACACCAGAAGTGCCGTGAGTCGTCATTTTGTTAGATGCCATATACGAATATATTTCGGTTCAAACTAGAAATTTCATTATAAATTAAATGTAAAATGTACAAAAAAAAAAAAAAAAATGTTAAATAAAATAGTTAAACCATTACATCAAAATTCTGGTGAGATACGTTTTTATAAAACATGAATAAAACTTCCGGCCTTGCTAGCGTTAAAAGCGAAATAATAATAATAATAACATGTCAAATCATTTGAATTAATGAATCGCACCAGTATTTCTTTAGAAAATGTTTCTTATGATGTTGGAAGCTGAATTTTATGCTTATCCACTGCAAAGAAGTTTAACAAGACTTATCAAGTCTCTGCTGCTGGGAATGGCGGCGAAGAAATGTAACGAAAATAATCTGTAAAAAGGCGGGAAAAGCCTATATAATAGAAGACTACCTTAATCCTTTCCGGCGGAAATTACTGACTGACACCGGAATTAACATACAAATTTATTTGAAAATATGAAAAGCTATTTTTCCCATACGTAGTAAACAGAAAATATGTGTACCCGAATTCTGATGTCATTGTGACATTTTCGAATCATTTTGGGTGTTGTGTTCCATGTATTGGAACATTGAAACACAAACAGTTAATCCCTTAAGGGGGTTGGTCACTAAGCTTCCAAATTCCCTTCACTAATGTAAAGTCTAAGGGTGTTTGATGCATTCGTATATTTAAAACATCCCCTCGGGAAATTAAAAAAAAAATATTTTTATTTTTTGTATACACTTCTTAAAAAAGATGTCTCAGTTTTTCTTGTTGTTGTTTCTTGTTGCTCAGTGTTTGTTTTCTTCTAAAGTACATACTTAATTTTATATGAAATTTCAAAATTTGACTCGCAATTCGTCTACTTTTAACGCATAAAATATTAAATTAAGCACAGATTTTAGATTATTTTAAGAATTAATAAAAAAAGAAACATCTTTTTACGATAGTACGCACACACACCAAGAAATTTAAATTATCAATTTCCTCAAGAGATATTTTAAATATCTCGAATGCATCGAACATCCGCAGACTTTACATTACGGAGAACAATTCCAAAGACACTGACGAGCTATTACTAATCCTATAGGACGGGGGTTTTCTAGTATCTCATTTGCATTTTGATATTTTTATTTTCATTTTCAATTTCATTTTGTTTATTTATTTATTTATTTATTTATTTTGTGCATTGAATACCCGATGTCCGTCTCAACATCGTACCTTTTATACTTTTTCGAATTTGGTCGCAGATATTTTTTATAAACTTACTTTCACTTTCAAAACCGGTTTCGAGAATGAAAGAGTCATTGTAAAAAATATCTGCAACCAAAACTCAAAAAGTAAAAAAAAAGGTGGGATGTATTGGATCTCTGCTATCCAATCCAAAATAAATAAATAAATAAAATAAAATAAAATAAATAAAATACAAAAATATATACAAAAATAAATAAATAAAATCTCGAAACGCAAACGAGATATTACAAAAACCCTCCCCTATAGGAATAGCATTAGCTCATGATTGTCTTCGCCGGCAGGCACAGTAATCTTAACAGTTTTATCCGAACGTCGCTCGGGCAAGAAGACTTTGCTTGCTTCGTTACTAAAAGCTTTTGAGCCCTACAAAATTTCAACTGTAAATTTTGTTTCATCTACTGGCGGATAGTTGTCGATTCTCCAAGACAAATATTTTACTTCGGAAAAAGTGGTTTTTAGTCCCAAATTTTAGTTTATTGTTAAAAAAAAAGAAAAAAAACGGAATTGTTAATAGGTAAAGCGAACATGAATTAACACCAGAAGTGCCGTGAGTCGTCATTTTGTCAGATGCCATATACGAATATATTTCGGTTCAAACTAGAAATTTCATTATAAATCAAATGTAAAATATACAAAAAAAAAAAAGTTAAATTAAATAGTTAAACCATTACATGTTTTTAACGCATAAAATATTAAATTAAGCATAGATTTTAGATTATTTTAAGAATTAATAAAAAAAGAAACATCTTTTTACAATAGTACGCACACACACCAAGAAATTTAAATTATCAATTTCCTCAAGAGATATTTTAAATATCTCGAATGCATCGAACATCCGCAGACTTTACATTACGGAGAACAATTCCAAAGACACTGACGAGCTATTACTAATCCTATAGGAAGGGGTTTTTCTAGTATCTCATTTGCATTTTGATATTTTTATTTTCATTTTCAATTTCATTTTATTTATTTATTTATTTATTTATTTATTTATTTTGTGCAATGAATACCCGATGTCCGTCTCAACATCGTACCTTTTTTACTTTTTCGATTTTGGTCGCAGATATTTTTTATAAACTTGTGAGGGAGTGACCTTTGTCATAAAGGCACGCTAGTGTTTCTGAGATCGTGACGTCAATAATTTAACATGTGTAAGCGTAAAAGCGACATCTATCCTCTCTTTTACTTTAACTTTCTAGAGTGTGTGTGTGCTCTTTCGGATTCTGCAGTTAGCTCGCGGTTATTAGTAATATGTTAATGTGAAGTATCTCAGTTTGCAGCATATAAAAGCTTGGGTTTGGGTGTCTCTGGTATTAGCCAGCGAGAGAGCATCTGTGGCATTAGCCAGCGAGAGAGCATCTGTGGCGTTAGCCAGTGTGTGAGTATCTGTGGCGTTAGATAGCGAAGTGAGATATTGTTCAGCGAAGTGCTAGCCGATTGAAAGTAGCAGCGGGCCTTCAGTGAAGTGTAAAGGAGTTTCGATAGTTGACTTGAGAGTTGGCCTGGGTAAGAAACTTCGTAGTAGTTTCATTTTGATTATTTGTGAATAAAGAATTACACACAGCCACGGGCTGCCTAATAAGCTTTATCTAGCAGCTCAGCCAAGAGATAGTGACAAGTATTAGAAGGTGCCACGATTGAGCTAGGCCGGTGCCTGTGAGTATGCGTTTAGTTTTTTCATAGTATTTTCAGTTGTGTAAAATTAAGACTTGCTCCACTTCCCTTCAGCCCTCATCATTTTAATAAACTTTGTTGTTTTATCTTAAGTACTGAGTATGTCTGCATTTAACTCCCACCACGACCAACCAAACGTTATAAATGACACCCAACGTGCATGTAACGTTACAAATGGCGCCCAACGAAACATCGGACATTGTGAGATTGTGTCACGTGTGTATTTCACCGGTGAGGGTGATAGTGAATTTTTAGTTAAATTAGATGATTATATTTTGTTCAATAATATACCTGAGAAAAGTAGATACGTAGTGCTTAAATGCTCATTGAAGGGCGAAGCACTTTTGTGGTTGGAAAATATAGGAAAGTTTTTGATTACTGATGAAGCGAAATGATTTGAACAAACTGTGATTGAGTTAAAGAAGGCATTTCCTCCCATTAAAGATAAAAGTATTTTGAGAAAAGAGTTCTATTGTAATAAGCAGAATATTTATGAGTCGGCGTCAAAATTTTATCTTCGTAAGCTGGAACTAAAAAATAAATTAGATTTAGATATCACATTTGAGGAATTGTTGGACATTGTTTTTCCTCTTTTTAATCCAAATATACAGGACTTTATTGAAGTTAGAGCACCGAAGAATTTTGCAGAAATGCATCAGATATTATCGAAGTATGAGACTCGGCATAGCTCGGATCAACGGGATTTGCGTAGCCCTCGTCAGAGACCTGTCGCGGATAGTAATTTGAGAAATGAGGGGGAACGTAATTTTGTGAGAGGGGGACAGCGATTTCCGGATAATAATTTGCGTAATAGAAATGATGGATTTGGTCGTAATATGTCGGATACGAATACTGGTAATAGGAATGGTGGTGGTGCTAATAATTTTAGAAATGGTGAGAGAAATATGTATGGAAATAGACAGAATAGTGGTTATGATCGGAGAGGGGGAGTACGGGACAGGAATGTTTCTTCGCAAGTAAGGAGATTAACTTCGGATGAGAATTTGGAAAATAGGTCAATGCAAAAGAGATGTATTCAGAGGTCGGAAAAGTCTTCGGTGAGTTTGAATAAAATTACTATTAATCCGGTTGAGTTACCTGAAGTGTTAATTGTGTTAGATGGTATTGTCGTTAAAAGTGTCTTCGATACAGGGGCAGATAAGTCGTTCATTTCTTTTGATTGTTATCGGAAATATTTTTCGTATAAGAAGTTGAAGAGGTCAAGTCTGGTGGTTCAGTCGGCACAGGGAGTAGCTTGCGATAATAAAGGTTCAGTAGAATTGGAAGTTGAAATTCGTTCGGTTAAGACATGTTGGGAGTTTTGTGTGTTAGATGGATTAACAGTGCATTGTATAGTTGGTGTGGATTATATGAAGGATAGAGGAATTAGTTTGGATTTCTTTAAAAAGTCGTTAATCGTGAATAATGATGAGAATGTGAGTAAGAAAGAGCATGTTTCAGTGTCAGTTAATTTGGAGGAGTCGGGGTTAAGTGAAATCGAGAAGGAGGAATTTAATAAGTTTTTGAATGAATTTGGAGAGGTTTTTTCTGATAAACCGGGTTTAACGCATGTTGCGTGGCATGAGATTGATACTGGTTTAAAAGCACCTGTTGCTAGTAAACCATATCGTTATGAAAAGTTAAACAAGGTATAATTGATTATCATATTCAAAAAATGCTAGCGGACGATATTATAATGCCGATTGAGTCTCCTTTTGCATCGCCAGTAGTGTTATGTCGTAAAAATAATGGGAAAAGTTTAGATAATCCAGAGGCATATAGGTTTGCAGTAGATTATAGAAAGTTAAATGCGATAACGCAATACCCTCAGTATCCTATTCCAGTTATTGATGACATTTTGGCTAATATAACGAGTACGAATTATATGTCAACGTTGGATCTTATGTCGGGTTATTTTCAGATTGCAATGAAGCCGGAGGAGATACCGAAGACTGCGTTCATTACTCGGGACGGTTGTTTTGCTTTTAAAAGAATGAGTTTTGGTTTATCGGGAGCGCCGGCAACGTTCCAGAAGGCCATGAATAATATCCTTAAACCTTTGATTGGTAAGGGTGTCCTGGTCTACCTGGACGACATAATTATAATGGCAGCTACTTTTGAAGAGCATTTAAGATTATTGAGGGAAGTATTTACGTTGTTAAGAGATGCTGGGTTAAAGTTAAGTTAGAAAAATGTAAATTTTTGAGAAAAGAGTTAAAGTATTTAGGAGTTAAAATTACGCGTGATGGTATTAATATAGATAATGAGAAAATTGAGGCAATTACGTCAATGAGTCCCCCCAAAAATAGTAAGGAAGTGGCGACATTTTTAGGAATGGTGGCTTGGTTTGCCAAGTTCATCCCACGTTTTTCAGAGTTATGTGAACCGTTGTATAATTAAAAAAGGAAAAGGGTGAAGTTTGTATGGTCATCAGCGGCTCAGAGGTCGTTTGAGTTATTAAAAGAGGCAGTAGTTTCCCCTCCTGTTTTGGCTCACCCCGATTATTCGTCTCAGTTTCAAGTGTATTGCGATGCGAGTGCAGTGGGGGTTGGAGCGATGTTAGCACAGAAAGGTCGACCTATAGCGTTTGCGTCGAGAATTTTAAATGCAGCGGAAAAGAATTATTCGATTACGGAAAGGGAGTGTCTTGCAGTAATTTGGGCTTTGAATAAGTTTCGTTGTTTTTTCACTAATATACCGGTTAAAGTCATTACGGATCATTCAGCTTTGACAAAGTTAACTAATGGAAAGGGTTTGTCGTCTCGTATGGTCAGATGGTGTTTGAAGTTAGCAGAGTATAATGTGGTTATAGAACATAGGGCTGGCAAGGAGAATGCGGTAGTGGACGCTTTGTCACGAAAACCGCATGGTGGTTTAGCGGTCACGGAGGAAGTTAAGTGTTGTGCATTGTCGTCGTTGGTGTTAAGGTCACGAGAGCAGTTAATAAGGGAACAGAAACAAGATGAGGAGTTTGGTAGTTTGTATCGTTATTTGGAAAATCCTGATGATGTCCCGAGCGCAGATGTGCCTATGTTTGAGAAATGGTCCCAATCTTTTAAGCTTATCGATGGTCTTCTTTTTTATTCTAAAATTGTAAATTCACGTGGTGAATTAAGAGTTTTTATTCCGGCTAGTCTTCGTAAGGCCATTGTCAGGTTCCTAGAAGACATCTGCCCTGAATTAGAAAGGAATAATATTTCCTTATCTGAATATTTTATGTATTGTGGGTTGTGTATCCGTGAGGCTCGAAATACCTTTCTTTCTTTTCTATAATAACGAATGACAGATGTTGACACAGGTATGCAGATGACGCACTCGTTGATGAATGAAAGTGATGGCCGCGGGGCGTGCCTCAGCTGTCATCTAGCTATTGGGGTGATGTGTAAACAGTAGAGGTCATGACTCAAGGTTGGTATGCGGAACTGAACCAATGGAGGAACTCTAAGAGGCCCTGCTGGGGGAAGGAAGATCTCTGACAAGGTCAACTCTGGACGGGGAGGTTAGACAGTTCTCGCTTGGCGTTGAGGCCAGTAGGTCGCTCAGGATTTGTGGTCCTGTTGGATAGTGTATCTTTTGAGCGTGGGACAAGGCGTCCCGGTGGATAGTGTTATAGGCCGAGAAGTGAGGCCTAGTACCCTTGTGTATTGAGATTCTGCAGTAATCTCTGATAAAGCGTATCGAACGTGCATTGAGTGTGAGGAAGAAGGTGTAAGTTGAACGGTACACAACCAACGTTTAGTGTAGTTAATTTAATGTTGAACCGGATCATCTATATCCGAGTTATAATTGTAAATAGTTGTAAATATTGTTTCTTGTGTACATATCTATACCTTAAATAAACTGTTAGTTCAGTTCATTAACAGCGTCAGTGTTATTTTACCCAATCCTCACAGCAGGTGACCGATATCACCCATTAATATCGGTGGTGGCAGCTTTAAACTACCTAGGACATTCTTCTAAGTTTGGTGGACTGAGAGGAGCGTCCGACAAATTGTTGGCAGCGTCGGGATAGAACCGCCTGAAACCAGTGACCAGCGAGCCGTGTTGCAGTCTGCTAATGCCAGAGTATCCAGTGGAATTCTTGTGTGGTCGTGCCATATCGTCGAGTATGTGCTAAAGCATCGTGCCGGATCGTCGATTGTATGCTAAAGTGTTGTGCCGCATCGTCGAGTATGTGCTAAAGTATCGTGCCGGATCGTCGAGTGTGTGATAAAGTATTGTGCCATATCGTCTAGTGTGGACTAAAGTGTTGTGTGTATCTTTATTAGAAAGAACTAAACTGAACTGTGTTGTGCCTGATTATCGCTACATCGTGGAGATATCTGTGAATAGAAGAGTACTCCAGCAAAGAAAGTATAAGGTAAGGTGTTTTGATCATTCATTTCTTCTGACATCTCGAACCAAATTGTATTGTTGTATAATTAATAGTAATTTAAGTAAATTGTCTATGTAATTTATGTGCAATGAAATAATTGTGTTCAGATAGGTGTAAAGAATTAGCAACCATATTGCTATTGTTTTAAAGAAAGGTCATAATAATTTGAGATGATAATGATATGCTATTTATAATGATATTAGTGAACTAAATTAATGCATTAAATCTAAATTATTGTTAAGGTAATTGTTAAATGAAGCAATACTGTTTAAATTTTAAGAGTTGCATTATCAAAATTCTAAGCAAATGAAAATTTTAATTGGCCAATACTAGTGTGAAAAAAAAAAAAAAAAGGCTCAAAAGAGAGCCATAGTGAAAAAAAAGGCTCAAAAGAGAGCCATAGTGGAAAAAAAAGGCTCAAAAGAGAGCCATAGTGGAAAAAAAAGGCCCAAAAGAGAGCCATAGTGAAAAAAAAAAAGGCTCAAAAGAGAGCCATAGTGAGTAAAAATAAAAGTAAAGATTTTCAGTATATTTGTTTTAAGTGTAAGAACCAGTATGGAGTTCGGAAATATTTTATGAGGATAATTGTAGAAATTTATATATGCATGTTGTACAATTTTTCTTTATGTGGATTTTTTTGATTGACATCAATACTTCTATTCAATATCAACGTATCAGTATGATTATGTAAATTGCATGTTGATTGCATCTAAGTGTATACAGGGTGTATCTAAACTACTGGGCAAAACTTTAAGGGGTGATAGTACACATCAAGACAAATAGTATTAAATGGGAAACTAAGGGTCCCAAACGTCTTCCGAAGGAGAAAGGCGCCATCAAAGTTTAGGGTCCAAAATTTGAAATGATTATAAAAAACGGAAAAATTGGTCGATTCGTTTGCGGTTTTCACGAAAACTATTCTATATGTCAGTATTGTCTTGAAAATTAATTATAAAGACAAATTTCATAAAATGCCGATAGAGGGCGCTTTAGACTTTGGAGTAACATACAACTATTTTTTACCCTTATTTTTTGCATCTCATTGAATTTTTTAGAAGTTTAGACATAAACTTAAATTTTGAGCTGAAAATCTGTGGTTAAGTAGCGCAAACTGAACTGTGTTCAATGGGAGTGGGTAGGTTCAAATTTCAAATGATTATAAAAAACAGAATAATTGGTCAATTGATTTGCGGTTTTCACTAAAATTATTCTTTATGTCAGTATTGTCTTGAAAATAAATTATACGGATAAATTTTTAAAAATGTTGATAGAGGGCGCTTTAGACTTTGGAGTAACGTACAACTATTTTTTACCGTTATTTTTTTCATCTCATTTAATTTTTTTAGAAGCTTACACATAAACATAAATTTTGAGCTGAATATCTGAATCGTTGAGAGTGGTTAAGTAGCGCAAACTGAACTGTGTTCAATGGGGGTGGAGAAGTTCAAATTTCAAATGACTATAAAAAACGTAAAAATTCGTCGATTCGTTTGCGGTTTCTTCTAAAACCATTCTTTATGTCAGTATTTCCTTGAAAATAAATTTTAAAAATGAATTTAAAAAAATTCCGTTAGAGGGCGCCTTAAACATTAGAGTATACAACAGATATTCTTAACTATTATTTTTGTATCTAATTAAATGCTTGCAAAAGCTTAGATTTAAATTTTGAGCTCAAATTCTGAATCGTTGGGAGGGGTTAAGAAGCGCAAACTGAACTGTGTTCAGGAGTTGAAATGTTACCCTGCCCACCCCACGAACACAGTTCAATTTTTCGCTACTTAATTACTCACAACGATTCAGATTTTGAGCTCAAAATTTAAGTCTAAGCTTTTAAAACATTTATTTAGATTTTAAAAAAATAACGGTTAAAGGTAATTGTTGGTTAGTCTAAAGTTTAAAGCGCCCTCTAACGGAATTTTTTGAAATTTATCTTTAAAATTTATTTTCAAGGAATATTGACATAAAGAACGATTTTAGAGAAAACCGCAAACGAATCGACCAATTTTTCCGTTTTTTATAATCATTTGAAAATTGAACCTCCACACCCCCATTGAATACGGTTCAGTTTGCGCTACTTAACCACTCTCAACGATTCAGATATTCAGCTCAAAATTTAAGTTTATGTCTAAACTTCTAAAAAAAATTAATGAGATGCAAAAAATAGTTGTACGTTACTCCAAAGTCTAAAGCGCCCTCTATCGACATTTTTAGAAAATTAGCTGTATAATTTATTTTCAAGACAATACTGACATAAAGTACTGACATAAAGAATAATTTTAGTGAAAAACGCAAATCAATTGACCAACTTTTCTGTTTTTTTATAATCATTTGAAATTTGAACCTATCCATTCCCACTGAACACAGTTCAGTTTGCACTACTTAACCACAGATTTTGAGCTCAAAATTTAAGTTTATGTCTAAACTTCTAAAATAATTCAATGAGATGCAAAAAATACCTGTAAAAAATAATTGTTCGTTACTCCAAAGTCTAAAGCGCCCTCTATCGGCAATTTTTGAAATTTGTCTTTATAATTTATTTTCAAGACAATACTGACATAAAGAATAATTTTCGTGAAAACCGCAAACGAATCGACCAATTTTTCCTTTTTTTATAATGATTTCAAATTTTGGACTCTAAACTTTGGTGGCCCCTATCCCCTTCGGAAGATGTTTGGGACCCCTATTTTCCCATTTAATATTATTTGTCTTCATGTGTACTATCACCCCTTAAAGTTTTGCCCAGTAGTTTAGATACACCCTGTATATGGGAATCTATATTGCATAGCAGTCAAATCGAATTATTGTTTTACTTTTTTGTTTTATTGGAAGTAAATTGTGTGATAGCAATGGTTGAGAAAAATTAGAGTATTCAGTAGGTTAATTAGAAATGAAATGTATTGATTATCTGAAATGGTATTAATTAGTTTAATAAGTGGAGAAATATCTGTACTAAGTTAGAAATTTCGGAAATATTAATTTGGTAGGTTTAACTATTCTTGTGGGGTGGTTATAACAATCGGTGAAGGTATGGCTTTCTTATTGAAACTAAAAAAGGTTGATCTTCAGGTGATAGCCGAAGAATTGGGTGTTGAATTCACGGAAGATGATACCAGAATTCAGCTTAAGAAAAAGATAATGGACAGTGATGAGTATGACGAGGGGGTTATTAAGGAATTATCAGACACTATTGTTGCAGAACGATTAGAACAGGAAAAATTAGAACGCGAAAAGTTAGAAAAACAGGAAAGATTAGAACGCGAAAAGTTAGAAAAACAGGAAAAATTAGAACGCGAAAAGTTAGAAAAACAGGAAAAATTAGAACGCGAAAGGTTAGAACTCGAAAAGTTAGAAAAACAGGAAAAGTTAGAAATGGAGCAATTGAGGATGGGACATGAATTAGAAATGGAAAGGCTCAGAGTCCAAGGTTCAGCAAATAACTCTAATGGATCTAGGGAATCTAGTAATGAAAGTAACATTGAAAAATTGATCAAAAGTGTTAAAACTCTATCTATCAAAGTACCAGAAGGGACTGAGGGATGGAATTTATTTTTCAACAGTTTAGAAAGGGCATTCCAAACTAAAGATGTACCGGAAAACCAGCAGGCCGAAATTCTACTAAATATGTTAGGAGATAAGGCGGATAATTTGTTAATTTATACCACTAAGGAACAAATGGAGAATTATGAGGCATTAAAGGAGTTAGTTCTAAGGGAACATGAGCCGACACCGAAGGTATGTTTAGAAAATTTCCGGAAAGCTAGGAGAAATCCGAGCGAAACCCATGTATTATTTGTATCGCGTTTAATAGCTACGTGGGAAAATTATTGTAAAATTAGAGGTGCGGATACTTATGAAAAAGTCAGCCAGTTAATAGTTACTGATAAACTAATGAGTACGCTAGATGAGGATACTGCAGCATATATTAGTTTAACTCACCAGGGTAAATGGTTAGAAGCGCCTAAAATTGCTAAAGAGTGTGATAATTATTTTGATGCTAAACATAAGTCTTATGCGGTTACGCATAAAAGCTTTAAAGGTAAAGATAAGTACATAAACAATGAAAAAATGAGACCGAGGGAGGATAATAAATTTAGTGGTAGTTGGAGGCAAAATGGTAGTAATGAGTGTAATTCTTTTCCGGATAGGAAAACAGAGTTTAAGAAGACGAATGATGCTTCAGGGCCTAAATGTTTTAAGTGTGGCTTGAGAGGTCATTACCAACGTTTTTGTAATAAAGTGGGTAATGAGGGAACTAATAATGGCAATAAAGGGCGAGACCAGAAAGCAGGTGTTCATAAGATTATGGTGAAAGAAAATCAAGAGTTACCTAATGGGGCTATTGTGGCTAGAATATCGGCAAAGGCCGAGCAGAAAACTAATGTTATTGGTGAGAAATTAAATAAACTTGAGAAATTGAAGTTAGTGTTAATGGGCAAAAAGCAAAGGGATTGGTTGATTCTGGATGTGAGATTAGTGTTGTTCATAAAGATCTAGTCCCGGAAGAGAAATTAAAGGGAGCGGGTAGTATTTATTTACAAGGGTTATTTGGTGAAGCTGTTAAATCACCGTTAGTTAAACTACCGCTAGCTATTCCGCAATTCGGGCAAACTAATATTATTCATCAGGAAGTACTTTGCGCAGTAACTGATAATATTAATGAGCAAGTAATTTTACATCCCGAGGTGATTAATGAGTTGTCAGGTATCAATCTTGAGGAGCCATTGATAGAGTCCGAAGAATTAAAAAGTTCCGAAATTATTATTGATAACTCGAATGAAAAGGAAGATGTAAGTAACGATAGCTGTAATGTTTACGTAATAGACGCGAGATCGCAAAATGTACAAAGTCAGGATCCAGAAAAAACTGAAACGGAGGAAAATAATGAACCTATTGTTAGTAACTCAGATATGTTTAAGAAATCCCAGTTGGAATGTAAAGAATTAGAGAAAGCTTGGGAATTAGCTAAAAAGGAAAAAGGGGATTATTATATTGTAAACGGATTATTGTATCATAAAGAGAAATTGTTAGGCGAAACTATAGCGCAATTAGTAGTACCCAAAGTAAGAAGGGAAGAAATCTTAAAATTAGCGCATTCATCGGTATTTGGAGGGCATCATGCAGCCAAGAAAACGTTGCAGAGAATAAGGTATTCTTTTTATTGGGAGGGAATGGCAAAAGAAGCTAAACAGTTTTGTGAATCATGTTTAGAGTGCCAATTGACTAGAGGGGTTAAAGTAAATGATAGAGCTCCTATTTCCCCAGTGTCGCGGCCGGAACTTCCATTTCAGGTTGTTAATGTTGATTTGATTGGGCCTATTGATCCTAAAAGTTCACAAGGGCATCGGTATATACTGACTTTAATTGATCAGCATACCAGATGGGCGGATGCGATCCCTCTAAAAAGTTTAACTGCTAAAACCGCGTGTGAGGCGTTACTTCAAATATTTATGAGAACAGGAATTCCTAATGTAATTGCCTGCGACAATGGAACCAATTTTGCTGCCGACTTAACGAAAGAATTTGAGAAAAGGTTAGGCGTCAGTCCAAGATTTTCGACCCCACAGTATCCACAGTCCAACGGACTTGTGGAACGGTTTAATCAGACTCTTAAACGTATGCTACATCATACGATTAGGGAAGAAGGAAAAAAATGGCATGAACAAATACCATTTATATTATGGGCGTATAGGGAAGTCCCAAATTCTACGACGGGAATCGCACCTTTCCAGTTATAATATGGTAGAGCGCCGGAGGGTCCGTTATCGATTCTTAAGTCGTCATGGGCAGGAGAAAATAAGGGAGCGCAGTTAGGTACTACGCCGATTCATGAGTACTTGGATAAACTTAAGAACCGCTTAGAAAGAGCCGCAAATGAGGCAAAATTGTCGTCGGAGGTTCAACAAAATAGAATGGCGTATCATTATAATTTAAGGTCAAAAGAAAAAACGTTTGAGGTAGGCGATAAAGTTATACTGTTAATCCCCGATTCGACTAATAAGTTATATTCTAGGTGGCAAGGGCCGGCAACTATTGTAGAAAAACGAAACCAGCATTCGTTTATTGTTGAGTTAGCCGACGGGAGTAGGAAGCATGTGCACCAAAATAAGATAAGAGAATTTATCGCTAAATGTAATATAGTTAATATTGTTTTCGAAGGTGATGAGGAATTTGGAGAAGTTGGGGAAATTCCTATTTTGAACCGGGATCAAGAGATAGAACGGGATATTGAGAGGTTTGAAATAAAACGGCTATCTAATAGTCAAGTCAAAGATTTAAAGTCCATTTTGAGGGAAAATAAAGAAGTGTTTATGGGTCCTGTACGACCAGCGGAAGTAGGGGAACATCGTATTGATCTGAAACCGGGTGTAGAAAGGAAAAAACCAAAGTTATATAGCGTGCCGGTAGCTTATAAAGAGGAAGTGGATAGGCAGATTCAGGAGTTATTAGAATTAAATCTAATCGAACCGTCAAATGCTGAAATTAGCCATCCAATTGTTTGCGTTGCGAAAAAAGATGCAACTGTCAGAATGTGTATTGATTACAGAGCTTTAAATTCTGTAACGCAGGTTCCCACCTTCCCGATGAAAGATTCCCAAGAAATTATGTATACCGCAGGGGCGGCTAAATATTTATCTTCAATAGATTTATTGAGGGGTTATTGGCAAATTAAAATGGCTGAGGATTGTAAACCACTGACAGCTTTTACGACGCATAACGGAACTTATCAGTGGCGTACAATGCCTTTTGGATTATCAGGGGCTGCTGCTACGTTTCAAAAAGACATGAATGAGGTTCTCCAAGGTCATCGGAGGTATGCAGAAGCATATATTGATGATGTCATCATTTTCTCCGATACCTGGGAAGAGCATTGTGAGCATGTCAGGGCTGTCATTGAAGAGTTGAAAAATAGAAATTTTACGATTAGACTAGACAAATGTAAATTTGGAGAGAAATTGACTAAGTTTTTAGGTCATGTTATTGGGGATGGAACTCATGCACCTGATGAGGAGAAAATCGGAGCAATAAGGGACCTAAAGAGACCAAAGACTAAAAAGGAAGTTAGATCAGTTTTGGGATTAATGGGATTCTACCGATCTTATATTCCAAATTATGCTGAGATAGCTATACCTTTAACCGAATTAACCAAAGGAAAGGTCAAAAATACTGTACCATGGGATGAAAGGGCAGAAAAAGCATTTAATACTCTTAAAGATGAGTTGTGTAAAGTGACGAGTTTGGCTACACCTATCGTAGGCCGGGAATATCAGCTTCACGCCGATGCCTCCGACCTTGCAGTAGGATGTTGTCTCACTCAAAAAGATGAAAAAGGTCAGTTTAAACCTATAGCTTTTGCCAGTCAGAAATTGTCAGGGGCTCAGCGTGCTTGGCCGAGTATAGAGAAAGAGGCTTGGAGTGTTCTCTTCGGGTTGCGGAAGTTTGAAAAGTGGACTTATGGATCTCAAATTGAGGTCATTACCGATCATAATCCATTAAAATTTCTCACGGAAACAACCCCAAGGTCGCCCAAACTCACTAGGTGGGCTCTAGCCTTGCAACGCTGGAACCTGAGCATTTCTCATCGTCCCGGAGTTCAACATTTGAATGCTGATGCAATTTCGAGGCTACAGAGAAAGAGCTGGGAAGAACAACCAGTTACTAGCCCATCAGTATCAATGTCAAAATAGTAGACAACCTTAAAGGATGTCATCACATGTCTATTTTTTTTTTTTTGTGTGTGTGTAAATATTTTTTTTTAAGTTTGTGTTTATAATAGTAGATTAGCATGTGTATTGTTTATGCAATAGTAGTATTAGTATAAGGTTCAGTAGAGATGTCAGTGGAGAATGTTCAGACACCTGAAAATGCCTATGTAATATTTAGAATGAAGAAATCTGCAAAGAGACTATTGAACTCTTCCGTAATATTATTATATGTTTGGGGAAAATTAGCCCCTAAGAGGCATATTTTCCGCTAAGGTGGGGGGTGTCAGGTTCCTAGAAGACATCTGCCCTGAATTAGAAAGGAATAATATTTCCTTATCTGAATATTTTATGTATTGTGGGTTGTGTATCCGTGAGGCTCGAAATACCTTTCTTTCTTTTCTATAATAACGAATGACAGATGTTGACACAGGTATGCAGATGACGCACTCGTTGATGAATGAAAGTGATGGCCGCGGGGCGTGCCTCAGCTGTCATCTAGCTATTGGGGTGATGTGTAAACAGTAGAGGTCATGACTCAAGGTTGGTATGCGGAACTGAACCAATGGAGGAACTCTAAGAGGCCCTGCTGGGGGAAGGAAGATCTCTGACAAGGTCAACTCTGGACGGGGAGGTTAGACAGTTCTCGCTTGGCGTTGAGGCCAGTAGGTCGCTCAGGATTTGTGGTCCTGTTGGATAGTGTATCTTTTGAGCGTGGGACAAGGCGTCCCGGTGGATAGTGTTATAGGCCGAGAAGTGAGGCCTAGTACCCTTGTGTATTGAGATTCTGCAGTAATCTCTGATAAAGCGTATCGAACGTGCATTGAGTGTGAGGAAGAAGGTGTAAGTTGAACGGTACACAACCAACGTTTAGTGTAGTTAATTTAATGTTGAACCGGATCATCTATATCCGAGTTATAATTGTAAATAGTTGTAAATATTGTTTCTTGTGTACATATCTATACCTTAAATAAACTGTTAGTTCAGTTCATTAACAGCGTCAGTGTTATTTTACCCAATCCTCACAGCAGGTGACCGATATCACCCATTAATATCGGTGGTGGCAGCTTTAAACTACCTAGGACATTCTTCTAAGTTTGGTGGACTGAGAGGAGCGTCCGACAGCCATCTTGAATGAATTTCATGATAATCCATTAGCAGGTCACTTAGGAATCAGGAAAACTTATACTCGAATTTGTGAATCCTGCTACTTCCCTAAAATGCGGGAAGCAGTGCGTGCTTATGTCTCCAGCTGTAGCACATTCTAACGTTATAATTATAAAAATGTAAGTCCAGCTGGCAAATTAATTCCTATTAAAGTAAATTTTCCTAATGAATGTGTAGGTGTAGATTTAATCGGTCCTTATCCATTGTCTAATCCTAAAAGATATAGATTTGTACTAGTTATAGTTGATTATTTCAGTAAATGGGTAGAGTTAGTCCCCCTCAGGAAGGCTTCTGCACCTGCAGTTGCCGATGCATTTTTTGAGAATTATATTTCTAAATATGGTGCACCAATTAGGGTAGTGAGCGATCATGGCCCTTGTTTTATTTCTGATATATTTAAGGCCCTGTGTGAGAAGCTGGAGATCGATCATTCTTTTACTGTTCCGTATCGTCCTCAGTCTAATATGGCTGAACGTGTAAATCGTACATTAATTCAAATGATTTCTTCGTATGTTGGTTCTCATCATGCAAATTGGGACCAGTTTCTTCAGCATTTTGCGTATGCACTTCGTATGGCAGTTCACGAGTCGACGGGGAAAACGCCGGCTGAATTGTTTTTGGGTAGAAAAGTCATTACTCCATTCCAAAGGTTAGTTATGGTGTCAGATGCGGAAAGTCAGTACATGTGCCAGGATATTGAGAGGTTGGTTAAGGAAGCTCAGGTTCAGATGGGAAAAGCGCAAGAAAAGCAAGCTCAGTATTATAATATGCGTAGAAGGGAGTTAGAAGTGAAAGTTGGAGATTTTGTGTTGGTAGAAAAGCATTGGTTAAGTTCAAATCGTCAAAAGAGAGTAGCTAAGTTTAGTCCGAAGTGTGTAGGTCCGTTTGAAGTTTTGGAAGTTCGAAATAATAATTTGGTTGTTGATGTCAATGGTGAAAGAATGACGGTTAATCTGGATCAGGTTAGAGTTTATAAGTTTAGAGAAAATGGTAGTGAAGGTTCTCATGTGTCGAGTGGTGTTTCGCGAAATTCCCGATCCAATGAGTGTCCCGAGTCCAGCACTTCTTCATCTAATTCTTTTCATCAATATTCAAGAAGAAAATTTGGTCAAACAGCTCCAAAAACTGTTATTGAAAGTCGAAAGGCTATCAATCCGAGAGCAAAGTATGATAATAAAAATAAGAGAGCAGTGTCAAATACTTCAGACTCTGTGTGCCATAAAAGACAAAAGATTATAAACTGTCCAGTTCCTCCACTTATTAGACAGCAACCTCAGAAACACAAATTATCTAATAGTTCACCATCTTCAGTACTTAATCCCCGGAAAAGATTTCAGATGGACACTCGCCAAACTGTTAAAAGGACTTTAAAGTCGGAATTTTTGCCCAATAAGAAACAGCATAGGTCCGGAAAGAAACGTGGTCTAGGATCTTCAGTAACTTCGGGTGCATCTAGAAAGAGGAGACAACGCTCAGATTACCGGCATCAACAGTGTGAATCTCGCCATGGCGAGACCCCAGCGAACCGGCCAGAGCAGAGTCGGCGAGCGGAACCTACAAGTATCCCACGGCATCCATTCAGAACCAGGCTGCAGGCACGACAGTCAACTGTGGCGTCACCGTACAGTTCTGATGACGAAAGATCCTTCGTACAAGGTTTCTGGGACAAGAGGAGAAAGCCATCCTGTAGTATGAAGCCGGCTAGCAGCGAATCATCTCTATGATTGGGTGATAATGTTCCTTATTAAATTTCTATTAGAGTGCATATATGTGGTAGCAATGTGAAAGAATAGAAAGCAGAAAGACTGTTTTGTATTTTTGGCCATTTTTGGAATTTTTTGACGGACTCACGATTAGTGCTTAATTGTGTTCAAAATTTGTTTGCAAAATTGTTAGTTTTATGTATGTTTGAGATTTTGGTCTTAACTGCTTTTAAAAATTCTGGATCTATTGTTAAATTGTTATGTTATTTGTTAAAAATGTTACTGTATTGTTATATTGTTCATGTGTTATAAAATGTATGTTAATGTATGTTTAAATTTTCAGAAAGTACAGATAGTAATTTGGGTTATTTTGTACACGCGCCGCGGTTCAGGCGCGCACGTGTTTTGCGGTCAAGAAGTCCTTGACACGCGTTTCTATCTCTTATACTAACATTTAATGAATTAACTTTCTTCTTATCGTTCGTGTTTTATGAGTTGCGTTTGTACTTTAGTTGGGAATGGTTTCCGCAAGTTGCGAAGTTTTAAGCTGCGTTTGAATTTGAAATTGTATTGTATTAAAATTGAATGTTAATGTGATTTTCATGCAGGGAAGTATACCTGTGTTATGTATTGATTCTGCTATTTTTCTTTCAGTTAATACAGATGAAGAGCATGATAACGTCATTTTGTAAATTTTTGATATTTTTTTTTTGATTGTTGCATAAGCACAGCGATGTGACGCTGTACGTATGTGCCCCAATTATTGTTAAAGTGGAGTTAAGTTCTGAAGAATTTT
>OZ025293.1:407771045-407783545 GCA_964019185.1 Maratus speculifer
TACCTTTTTTACTTTTTCGATTTTGGTCGCAGATATTTTTTATAAACTTGCTTTCACTTTCAAAACCGGTTTCGAAAATGAAAGAGTCATTGTAAAAATTATCTCAAACCAAAACTCAAAAAGTAAAAAAAAAAGGTGCGATATATTGGATCTCTGCTATCCAATGCAAAAAAAAAAAAATAAAATAAAATAAAATAAAATAAAAAAATAAAATAAAAAAATAAATGCAAAAATAAATTAAAAAAAAAATTCGAAACGCAAACGACATATTAGAAAAATCCTCCCCTATAGGATTAGCATTAGCTCATGATTGTCTTCGCCGGCAGGCACAGTAATCTTATCAGTTTTGTCCGAACGTCGCTCGGGCAAGAAGAGTTTGCTTGCTTCGTTACTAAAAGCTTTTGAGCACTACAAAATTTCAACTGTAAATTTTGTTTGATCTACTGGCGGATAATTGTCGATTCTCCAAGACAAATATTTTACTTCGGAAAAAGTGCTGTTTAGTCCCAAATTTTAGTTCATTGTTAAAAAAAGAAAAAAAAACGGAATTGTTAATAGGTAAAGCGAACATGAATTAACACCAGAAGTGCCGTGATTCGTCATTTTGTCAGATGCCATATACGAATATATTTCGGTTCAAACTAGAAATTTCATTATAAATAAAATGTAAAATGTACAAAAAAAAAAAAAAAAAAAAAAAAAAAAAAAAAAAAAAAAAAAAAAGAAAAAAAAAAGCTAAATAAAATAGTTAAACCATTACATCAAAATTCTGGTGAGAAACGTTTTTATAAAACATGAATAAAACTTCCGGCCTTGCTAGCGTTAAAAGCGAAATAATAATAATAATAACATGTCAAATCATTTGAATTAATGAATCGCACCAGTATTTCTTTAGAAAATGTTTCTTATGATGTTGGAAGCTGAATTTTATGCTAATCCACTGCAAAGAAGTTTAAGAAGACTTATCAAGTCATTGCTGCTGGGAATGGCGGCGAAGAAATGTAAAGAAAATAATCTGTAAAAAGCCGGGAAAAGCCTATGTAATAGAAGACTATCTTAACCCTTTCCGGCGCATGGCGCTTCTATTGCGAAAGTGTTGAAATTACTGACTGACATCGGAATTTACATACAAATTTATTTGAAAATATGAAAAGCTATTTTTCCCATACGTAGTGAACAGAAAATATGTGTACCCGAATTCTGATGTCATTGTGACATTTTCGAATCATTTTGGGTGTTGTGTTCCATGTATTGGAACATTGAAACACAAACAGTTAATCCCTTAAGGGGGTTGGTCACTCAGCTTCCAAATTCCCTTCACTAATGTAAAGTCTAAGGGTGTTTGATGCATTCGTATATTTAAAACATCCCCTCGGGAAATTAAAAAAAAAAAAATATTTTTATTTTTTGTATACTCTTCTTAAAAAAGATCTCCCAGTTTTTCTTGTTGTTGTTTCTTGATGCTCAGTGTTTGTTTTCTTCTAAAGTACATACTTAATTTTATATGAAATTTCAAAATTTGACTCGCAATTCGTCTGCTTTTAACGCATAAAATATTAAATTAAGCATAGATTTTAGATTATTTTAAGAATTAATAAAAAAAGAAACATCTTTTTACAATAGTACGCACACACACCAAGAAATTTAAATTATCAATTTCCTCAAGAGATATTTTAAATATCTCGAATGCATCGAACATCCGCAGACTTTACATTACGGAGAACAATTCCAAAGACACTGACGAGCTATTACTAATCCTATAGGAAGGGGTTTTTCTAGTATCTCATTTGCATTTTGATATTTTTATTTTCATTTTCAATTTTAATTTATTTATTTATTTTTTTATTTATTTATTTTTTTATTTATTTATTTATTTTGTGCATTGAATACCCGATGTCCGTCTCAACATCGTACCTTTTTTACTTTTTCGATTTTGGTCGCAGATATTTTTCATAAACTTACTTTCACTTTCAAAACCGGTTTCGGAAATGAAAGAGTCATTGTAAAAAATATCTGCAACCAAAACTCAAAAAGTAAAAAAAAATGTGCGATGTATTGGATCTCTGCCATCCAATGCAAAAAAAATAAATAAATAAATAAATAATAATAAAAAAAATACAAAAATAAATTTAAAAAAATCTCGAAACGCAAACGAGATATTAGAAAAATCCTCCCCTATAGGATTAGCATTAGCTCATGATTGTCTTCGCCGGCAGGCACAGTAATCATAACAGTTTTGTCCGAAATGCGCTCGGGCAAGAAGAGTTTGCTTGCTTCGTTACTAAAAGCTTTTGAGCACTACAAAATTTCATCTGTAAATTTTGTTTTATCTATTGGCGGATAATTGTCGATTCTCCAAGACAAATATTTTACTTCGGAAAAAGTGGTGTTTAGTCCCAAATTTTGTTTATTGTTAAAAAAAAAGAAAAAAAAAACGGAATTGTTAATAGGTAAAGCGAACATGAATTAACACCAGAAGTGCCCTGAGTCGTCATTTTGTCAGATGCCATATACGAATATATTTCTTTTCAAACTAGAAATTTCATTTTAAATTAAAACTAAAATGAACAAAAAAAAAAAAAAAAAAAAAAAAAAAAAAAGGTTAAATAAAATAGTTAAACCATTACATAAAAATTCTGGTGATATGCGTATTTATAAAACATGAATAAAACTTCCGGCCTTGCTAGCGTTAAAAGCGAAATAATAATAATAATAATGACATGTCGAATCATTTGAATAAATAATTCGCACCAGTATTTTTTTAGAAAAGGTTTCTTATGATGTTGGAAGCTGAATTTTATGCTTATCCACTGCAAAGAAGTCTAAGAAGACTTATCAAGTCATTGCTGCTGGGAATGGCGGCGAAGAAATGTAAAGAAAATAATCTGTAAAAAGGCGGGAAATACCTATATAATAGAAGACTATCTTAACCCTTTCCGGCGCGTGGCGGTTCCATTGCGAAAGTGTTGAAATTACTGACTGACACCGGAATTTACATACAAATTTATTTGAAAATATGAAAAGCTATTTTTCCCATACGTAGTAAACAGAAAATATCTGTACCCGAATTCTGATGTCATTGTGACATTTTCGAATCATTTTGGGTGTTGTGTTCCATGTATTGGAACATTGAAACACAAACAGTTAATCCCATATGTTGGTTGGTCACTCAGCTTCCAAATTCCCTTCACTAATGTAAAGTCTAAGGGTGTTTGATGCATTCGTATATTTAAAACATCCCCTCGGGAAATTAAAAAAAAATATTTTTTTACTTTTTGTATACACTTCTTAAAAAAGATCTCTCAGTTATTCTTGTTGTTGTTTCTTGATGCTCAGTGTTTGTTTTCTTCTAAAGTACATACTTAATTTTATATGAAATTTCAAAATTTGACTCGCAATTCGTCTGCTTTTAACGCATAAAATATTAAATTAAGCATAGATTTTAGATTATTTTAAGAATTAATAAAAAAAGAAATATCTTGTTACAATAGTACGCACACACACCAAGAAATTTAAATTATCAATTTCCTCAAGAGATATTTTAACTATCTCGAATGCATCGAACATCCGCAGACTTTACATTACGGAGAACAATTCCAAAGACACTGACGAGCTATTACTAATCCTATAGGAAGGGGTTTTTCTAGTATCTCATTTGCATTTTGATATTTTTATTTTCATTTTCAATTTTATTTTATTTATTTATTTATTTATTTATTTATTTATTTATTTATTTTGTGCATTGAATACCCTATGTCTGTCTCAACATCGTACCTTTTTTACTTTTTCGATTTTGGTCGCAGATATTTTTTATAAACTTACTTTCGCTTTCAAAACCGGTTTCGAAAATGAAAGAGTCATTGTAAAAAATATCTGCAACCAAAACTCAAAAAGTAAAAAAAAAAATGTGCGATGTATTGGATCTCTGCTATCCAATGCAAAAAAAAAATAAAATAAAATAAAAAAAAAAATAAATAAATAAATTAAAAATATAAATACAAAAATAAATTTAAAAAAATCTCGAAACGCAAACGAGATATTAGAAAAATCCTCCCCTATAGGATTAGCATTAGCTCATGATTGTCTTCGCCGGCAGGCACAGTAATCTTAACAGTTTTGTCCGAAATGAGCTCGGACATGAAGAGTTTGCTTGCTTCGTTACTAAAAGCTTTTAAGCACTACAAAATTTCAACTGTAAATTTTGTTTTATCTATTGGCGGATAATTGTCGATTCTCCAAGACAAATATTTTACTTCGGAAAAAGTAATGTTTAGTCCCAAATTTTAGTTTATTGTTAAAAAAAAGAAAAAAAAACGGAATTGTTAATAGGTAAAGCGAACATGAATTAACACCAGAAGTGCCGTGAGTCGTCATTTTGTCAGATGCCATATACGAATATATTTCTTTTCAAACTAGAAATTTCATTTTAAATTAAAATTAAAATGAACAAAAAAAAAAAAAAAAAAAAAAAAAAAAAGGTTAAATAAAATAGTTAAACCGTTACATAAAAATTCTGGTGATATGCGTATTTATAAAACATGAATAAAACTTACGGCCTTGCTAGCGTTAAAAGCGAAATAATAATAATAATAACATGTCGAATCATTTGAATTAATAAATCGCACCAGTAATTTTTTAGAAAATGTTTCTTATGATGTTCGAAGCTGAATTTTATGCTTATCCACTGCAAAGAAGTCTAAGAAGACTTATCAAGTCATTGCTGCTGGGAATGGCGGCGAAGAAATGTAAAGAAAATAATCTGTAAAAAGGCGGGAAAAGCCTATATAATAGAAGACTATCTTAACCCTTTCCAGCGCGTGGCGCTTCCATTGCGAAAGTGTTGAAATTACTGACTGACACCGGAATTTACATACAAATTTATTTGAAAATATGAAAAGCTATTTTTTCCATACGTAGTAAACAGAAAATATGTGTACCCGAATTCTGATGTCATTGTGACATTTTCGAATCATTTTGGGTGTTGTGTTCCATGTATTGGAACATTGAAACACAAACAGTTAATCCCATATGTTGGTTGGTCACTCAGCTTCCAAATTCCCTTCACTAATGTAAAGTCTAAGGGTGTTTGATGCATTCGTATATTTAAAACATCCCCTCGGGAAATAAAAAAAAAAAATATTTTTACTTTTTGTATACACTTCTTAAAAAAGATCTCTCAGTTATTCTTGTTGTTGTTTCTTGATGCTCAGTGTTTGTTTTCTTCTAAAGTACATACTTAATTTTATATGAAATTTCAAAATTTGACTCGCAATTCGTCTGCTTTTAACGCATAAAATATTAAATTAAGCATAGATTTTAGATTATTTTAAGAATTAATAAAAAAAAGAAATATCTTGTTACAATAGTACGCACACACACCAAGAAATTTAAATTATCAATTTCCTCAAGAGATATTTTAACTATCTCGAATGCATCGAACATCCGCCGACTTTACATTACGTAGAACAATTCCAAAGACACTGACGAGCTATTACTAATCCTATAGGAAGGGGTTTTTCTAGTATCTCATTTGCATTTTGATATTTTTATTTTTATTTTCATTTTCAATTTTATTTTATTTATTTATTTATTTATTTATTTATTTATTTATTTATTTATTTATTTATTTTGTGCATTGAATACCCTATGTCTGTCTCAACATCGTACCTTTTTTACTTTTTCGATTTTGGTCGCAGATATTTTTTATAAACTTACTTTCACTTTCAAAACCGGTTTCGAAAATGAAAGAGTCATTGTAAAAAATATCTGCAACCAAAACTCAAAAAGTAAAAAAAAAAATGTGCGATGTATTGGATCTCTGCTATCCAATGCAAAAAAAAATAAAATAAAATAAAAAAATAAATAAATAAATAAATTAAAAATATAAATACAAAAATAAATTTAAAAAAATCTCGAAACGCAAACGAGATGTTAGAAAAATCCTCCCCTATAGGATTAGCATTAGCTCATGATTGTCTTCGCCGGCAGGCACAGTAATCTTAACAGTTTTGTCCGAAATGAGCTCGGACATGAAGAGTTTGCTTGCTTCGTTACTAAAAGCTTTTAAGCACTACAAAATTTCAACTGTAAATTTTGTTTTATCTATTGGCGGATAATTGTCGATTCTCCAAGACAAATATTTTACTTCGGAAAAAGTAATGTTTAGTCCCAAATTTTAGTTTATTGTTAAAAAAATGAAAAAAAAACGGAATTGTTAATAGGTAAAGCGAACATGAATTAAAACCAGAAGTGCCGTGAGTCGTCATTTTGTCAGATGCCATATACGAATATATTTCTTTTCAAACTAGAAATTTCATTTTAAATTAAATGTAAAATGAACAAAAAAAAAAAAAAAAAAAAGGTTAAATAAAATAGTTAAACCATTACATAAAAATTCTGGTGATATGCGTATTTATAAAACATGAATAAAACTTCCGGCCTTGCTAGCGTTAAAAGCGAAATAATAATAATAATAACATGTCGAATCATTTGAATTAATAAATCGCACCAGTATTTTTTTAGAAAATGTTTCTTATGATGTTGGAAGCTGAATTTTATGCTTATCCACTGCAAGGAAGTCTAAGAAGACTTATCAAGTCATTGCTGCTGGGAATGGCGGCGAAGAAATGTAAAGAAAATAATCTGTAAAAAGGCGGGAAATACCTATATAATAGAAGACTATCTTAACCCTTTCCGGCGCGTGGCGCTTCCATTGCGAAAGTGTTGAAATTACTGACTGACACCGGAATTTACATACAAATTTATTTGAAAATATGAAAAGCTATTTTTCCCATACGTAGTAAACAGAAAATATGTGTACCCGAATTCTGATGTCATTGTGACATTTTCGAATCATTTTGGGTGTTGTGTTCCATGTATTGGAACATTGAAACACAAACAGTTAATCCCATATGTTGGTTGGTCACTCAGCTTCCAAATTCCCTTTACTAATGTAAAGTCTAAGGGTGTTTGATGCATTCGTATATTTAAAACATCCCCTCGGGAAATTAAAAAAATATATATTTTTAATTTTTGTATACACTTCTTAAAAAAGATCTCTCAGTTTTTCTTGTTGTTGTTTCTTGATGCTCAGTGTTTGTTTTCTTCTAAAGTACATACTTAATTTTATATGAAATTTCAAAATTTGACTCGCAATTCGTCTGCTTTTAACGCATAAAATATTAAATTAAGCATAGATTTTAGATTATTTTAAGAATTAATAAAAAAAAGAAACATCTTTTTACAATAGTACGCACACACACCAAGAAATTTAAATTATCAATTTCCTCAAGAGATATTTTAACTGTCTCGAATGCATCGAACATCCGCAGACTTTACATTACGGAGAACAATTCCAAAGACACTGACGAGCTATTACTAATCCTATAGGAAGGGGTTTTTCTAGTATCTCATTTGCATTTTGATACTTTTATTTTCATTTTCAATTTTAATTTATTTATTTATTTATTTATTTATTTTGTGCATTGAATACCCGATGTCCGTCTCAACATCGTACATTTTTTACTTTTTCGATTTTGATCGCAGATATTTTTCATAAACTTACTTTCACTTTCAAAACCGGTTTCGAAAATGAAAGAGTCATTGTAAAAAATATCTGCAACCAAAACTCAAAAAGTAAAAAAAAATGTGCGATGTATTGGATCTCTGCCATACAATGCAAAAATAAAATAAAATAAATAAATAATAAAAAAAAATAAATACAAAAATAAATTTAAAAAAATCTCGAAACGCAAACGAGATATTAGAAAAATCCTCCCCTATAGGATTAGCATTAGCTCATGATTGTCTTCGCCGGCAGGCACAGTAATCTTAACAGTTTTGTCCGAAATGCCCTCGGGCAAGAAGAGTTTGCTTGCTTCGTTACTAAAAGCTTTTGAGCACTACAAAATTTCAACTGTAAATTTTGTTTTATATATTGGCGGATAATTGTCGATTCTCCAAGACAAATATTTTACTTCGGAAAAAGTGGTGTTTAGTCCCAAATTTTAGTTTATTGTTAAAAAAAAAGAAAAAAAAAACGGAATTGTTAATAGGTAAAGCGAACATGAATTAACACCAGAAGTGCCGTGAGTCGTCATTTTGTCAGATGCCATATACGAATATATATCTTTTCAAACTAGAAATTTCATTATAAATTAAATGTAAAATGAAAAAAAAAAAATAAATAAAATAGGTAAACTATTACATCAAAATTCTGGTGATATGCGTTTTTATAATACATGAATAAAACTTCCGGCCTTGCTAGCGTTAAAAGCGAAATAATAATAGTAATAAGATGTCGAATCATTTGAATTAATAAATCGCACCAGTATTTTTTTAGAAAATGTTTCTTATGATGTTGGAAGCTGAATTTTATGCTTATCCACTGCAAAGAAGTCTAAGAAGACTTATCAAGTCATTGCTGCTGGGAATGGCGGCGAAGAAATGTAAAGAAAATAATCTGTAAAAAGGTGGGAAAAGCCTACATAATAGAAGACTATCTTAACCCTTTCCGGCGCGTGGCGCTCCAATGCGAAAGTGTTGAAATTACTGACTGACACCGTAATTTACATACAAATTTATTTGAAAATATGAAAAGCTATTTTTCCCATACGTTGTAAACAGAAAATATGTGTACCCGACTTCTGATGTCATTGTGACATTTTCGAATCATTTTGGGTGTTGTGTTCCATGTATTGGAACATTGAAACACAAAGAGTTAATCCCTTAAGGGGGTTGGTCACTCAGCTTCCAAATTCCCTTCACTAATGTAAAGTCTAAGTGTGTTTGATGCATTCGTATATTTAAAACATCCCCTCGGGAAATTAAAAATATTATTTTTATTTTTTGTATACACTTCTTAAAAAAGATGTCTCAGTTTTTCTTGTTGTTTCTTGTTGCTCAGTGTTTGTTTTCTTCTAAAGTACATACTTAATTTTATATGAAATTTCAAAATTTACTCGCAATTCGTCTACTTTTAACGCATAAAATATTAAATTAACCATAGATTTTAGATTATTTTAAGAATTAATAAAAAAAGAAACATCTTTTTACAATAGTACGCACACACGCCAAGAAATTTAAATTATCAATTTCCTCAAGAGATATTTTAACTATCTTGAATGCATCGAACATCCGCAGACTTTACATTACGGAGAACAATTCCAAAGACACTGACGAGCTATTACTAATCCTATAGGAAGGGGTTTTTCTAGTATCTCATTTGCATTTTGATATTTTTATTTTCATTTTCAATTTTATTTTATTTATTTATTTATTTATTTATTTTGTGCATTGAATACCCGATGTCCGTCTCAACATCGTACCTTTTTTACTTTTTCGATTTTGGTCGCAGACATTTTTTATAAACTTACTTTCACTTTCAAAACCGGTTTCGAAAATGAAAGAGTCATTGTAAAAAATATCTGCAACCAAAACTCAAAAAGTAAAAAAAAAAATGTGCGATGTATTCGATCTCTGCTATCCAATGCAAAAAAACAAATAAAATAAAATAAAAAAAAATAAATAAATAATTTAAAAATATAAATACAAAAATAAATTTAAAAAAATCTCGAAACGCAAACGAGATATTAGAAAAATCCTCCCCTATAGGATTAGCATTAGCTCATGATTGTCTTCGCCGGCAGGCACAGTAATCTTAACAGTTTTGTCCGAAATGCGCTCGGGCAAGAAGAGTTTGCTTGCTTCGTTACTAAAAGCTTTTGAGCACTACAAAATTTCAACTGTAAATTTTGTTTTTTTTATTGGCGGATAATTGTCGATTCTCCAAGACAAATATTTTACTTCGGAAAAAGTGGTGTTTAGTCCCAAATTTTAGTTTATTGTTAAAAAAAAGAAAAAAAAACGGAATTGTTAATAGGTAAAGCGAACATGAATTAACACCAGAAGTGCCGTGAGTCGTCATTTTGTTAGATGCCATATACGAATATATTTCTTTTCAAACTAGAAATTTCATTATAAATTAAATGTAAAATGAACAAAAAAAAAAGGTTAAATAAAATAGTTAAACCATTACATCAAAATTCTGGTGATATCTGTTTTTATAAAACATGAATAAAACTTCCGGCCTTGCTAGCGTTAAAAGCGAAATAATAATAATAATAACATGTCGAATCATTTGAATTAATAAATCGCACCAGTATTTTTTTAGAAAATGTTTCTTATGATGTTTGAAGCTGAGTTTTATGCTTATCCACTGCAAAGAAGTCTAAGAAGACTTATCAAGTCATTGCTGCTGGGAATGGTGGCGAAGAAATGTAAAGAAAATAATCTGTAAAAAGGCGGGAAAAGCCTATATAATAGAAGACTATCTTAACCCTTTCCGGCGCGTGGCGCTTCCATTGCGAAAGTGTTGAAATTACTGACTGACACCGTAATTTACATACAAATTTATTTGAAAATATGAAAAGCTATTTTTCCCATACGTAGTAAACAGAAAATATGTGTACCCGAATTCTGATGTCATTGTGACATTTTCGAATCATTTTGGGTGTTGTGTTCCATGTATTGGATAATTGAAACACAAACAGTTAATCCCTTAAGGGGGTTGGTCACTCAGCTTCCAAATTCGCTTCACTAATGTAAAGTCTAAGGGTGTTTGATGCATTCGTATATTTAAAACATCCCCTCGGGAAATTAAAAATATTATTTTTATTTTTTGTATACACTTCTTAAAAAAGATGTCTCAGTTTTTCTTGTTGTTTCTTGTTGCTCAGTGTTTGTTTTCTTCTAAAGTACATACTTAATTTTATATGAAATTTCAAAATTTGACTCGCAATTCGTCTGCTTTTAACGCATAAAATATTAAATTAAGCATAGATTTTAGATTATTTTAAGAATTAATAAAAAAAGAAACATCTTTTTACAATAGTACGCACACACACCAAGAAATTTAAATTATCAATTTCCTCAAGAGATATTTTAACTATCTCGAATGCATCGAACATCCGCAGACTTTACATTACGGAGAACAATTCCAAAGACACTGACGAGCTATTACTAATCCTATAGGAAGGGGTTTTTCTAGTATCTCATTTGCATTTTGATATTTTTTTTTTTCATTTTCAATTTTATTTTATTTATTTTATTTATTTATATATTTATTTATTTATTTATTTATTTATTTTGTGCATTGAATACCCGATGTCCGTCTCAACATCTTACCTTTTTTACTTTTTCGATTTTGGTCGCAGATATTTTTTATAAACTTACTTTCACTATCAAAACCGGTTTCGAAAATGAAAGAGTCATTGTAAAAAATATCTGCAACCAAAACTCAAAAAGTAAAAAAAAATGTGCGATGTATTGGATCTCTGCCATCCAATACAAAAAAAAAAATAAAATAAATAAATAATAATAAAAAAAAATTACAAAAATAAATTTAAAAAAATCTCGAAACGCAAACGAGATATTAGAAAAATCCTCCCCTATAGGATTAGCATTAGCTCATGATTGTCTTCGCCGGCAGGCACAGTAATCTTAACAGTTTTGTCCGAAATGCGCTCGGGCAAGAAGAGTTTGCTTGCTTCGTTACTAAAAGCTTTTGAGCACTACAAAATTTCAACTGTAAATTTTGTTTTATCTATTGGCGGATAGTTGTCGATTCTCCAAGACAAATACTTTACTTCGGAAAAAGTGGTGTTTAGTCCCAAATTTTAGTTTATTGTTAAAAAAAAAGAAAAAAAACGGAATTGTTAATAGGTAAAGCGAACACGAATTAACACCAGAAGTGCCGTGAGTCGTCATTTTGTCAGATGCCATATACGAATATATTTCTTTTCAAACTAGAAATTTCATTATAAATTAAATGTAAAATGAAAAAAAAAAAAAAAAAAAAAAAAAAAAAAGGTTAAATAAAATAGTTAAACCATTACATAAAAATTCTGGTGATATGTGTTTTTATAAAACATGAATAAAACTTCCGGCCTTGCTAGCGTTAAAAGCGAAATAATAATAATAATAACATGTCGAATCATTTGAATTAATAAATCGCACCAGTATTTTTTTAGAAGATGTTTCTTATGATGTTGGAAGCTGAATTTTATGCTTATCCACTGCAAAGAAGTCTAAGAAGACTTATCAAGTCATTGCTGCTGGGAATGGCGGCGAAGAAATGTAAAGAAAATAATCTGTAAAAAGGCGGGAAATGCCTATATAAAAGAAGACTATCTTAACCCTTTCCGGCGCGTGGCGCTTCCATTGCGAAAGCGTTGAAATTACTGACTGACACCGGAATTTACATACAAATTTATTTGAAAATATGAAAAGCTATTTTTCCCATACGTAGTAAACAGAAAATATGTGTGCCCGAATTCTGATGTCATTGTGACATTTTCGAATCATTTTGGGTGTTGTGTTCCATGTATTGGAACATTGAAACACAAACAGTTAATCCCATATGTTGGTTGGTCACTCAGCTTCCAAATTCCCTTCACTAATGTAAAGTCTAAGGGTGTTTGATGCATTCGTATATTTAAAAC